>WNWK01000019.1:820000-1090000 GCA_009830355.1 Cherax destructor
CTCGCCCGGCCTTCCAGGAAGACAGCAGTGTCGCTCGTTACGCACTCGCCCGGCCTTCCAGGAAGACAGCAATGTCGCTCGTTACGCACTCGCCCGGCCTTCCAGGAAGACACCCTCGGACACTTGCTGCAAGTGTGTCACGGACGACTGTGATTTTGTTGATAATGTCTTCGATGATGGCAGTCATACTAGGGATGTTCTTGCGTTTGACGGTGGTTATGCTCGAAAGGAAATGTGAAATTGCCTTCTGAGAAGAGCCTTGAGACTTCGAAATCAAGATTGTGTGAGATAGAGAAAAAAAATGGCGGAGAATGAGAGAGAGTTTTGGTAGTGTGTCCATGCGTACTCACCTACTCACCTAATTGTGGTTGCAGGGGTCGAGACTTAGCTCCTGGCCCCGCCTCTTCACTGACCGCTACTAGGTCCTCTCTCTCCCTGCTCCATGAGCTTTATCATATCTCGTCTTAAATCTATGTATGGTTCCTGCCTCCACTACATCACTTGCTAGACTATTCCACTTCCTGACAACTCTATGACTGAAGAAATACTTCCTAACATCCCTTTGACTCATCGGAGTCTTCAACTTCCAATTGTGACCCCTTGTTTCTGTGTCCCATCTCTGGAACATCCTGTCTTTGTCCACCTTGTCAATTCCTCGCAGTATTTTATATGCCGTTATCATGTCTCCCCTGACCCTCCTGTCCTCCAGTGTCGTCAGGCCGATTTCCCTTAGCTCTGGGACTAGTCTTGTTGCAAACCTTTGCACTTTCTCTAATTTCCTGACGTGCTTGACCAGGTGTGGATTCCAAACTGGTGCTGCATACTCCAGTATGGGCCTGACGTATATAGTGTACAGAGTCTTGAACGATTCCTTACTGGGGTATCGGAATGCTATTCTTAGGTTTGCCAACCGCCCGTATGCTGCAGCAGTTATCTGATTGATGTGCGCCTCAGGAGATGTGTTCGGTATTATACTCACCCCAAGATCTTTTTCCTTGAGTGAGGTTTGCAGTCTTTGGCCACCTAGACTATACTCTGTCTGTGGTCTTCTTTGCCCTTCCCCGATCTTCATGACTTTGCATTTGGCAGGGTTAAATTCAAGGAGCCAGTTGCTGGACCAGGCTTGTAGCCTGTCCAGGTTCTTTGTAGTCCTGCCTAATCCTCGACCAATTTAATTCTCATTAACTTCACATCATCTGCAAAACAGGGACACTTCTGAGTCTATCCCTTCCGTTATGTCATTCACATATACCAAAAATAGCACAGGTCTTAGGACTGACCCCTGTGGAAACCCACTCGTCACAGGTGCCCACTCTGACACCTCGTCACGTACCATGACTCGTTGTTACCTCCTGTCAGATATTCTCTGATCCATTGCAGTGCCTTTCTGTTACGTGTCCTGATCCTCTAGCTTTGCATTAACCTCTGTGAGGAACTGTGTCGAAGCCGTCTTGCGTCCAAGAAAATGCAGTCTATCCACCTCTCGTGTCTTACTTCTGTTACCTTGTCATAAAACTCCAGTAGGTTTGTGACACAGGAATTTCCTTCCCTGAAACCGTGCTGGTTGTCGTTTATAAGCTTGTGTCTTTCTAAGTGTTCCACCACTATCCTCCTGATGATCTCCATGACTTTGCATACTATACACGTCAGTGACACAGGTCTGTAGTTTAATGCCTCGTGTCTGTCTCCTTTCTTAAAAATTGGGACTACGTGTGTGTGTGTGTGTGTGTGTGTGTGTGCGTGTGTGTGTGCGTGTGTGTACTTACCTATATTGTACGGTTCGTACTTCTAACGGCTGCGCCATAGCTGTTCACGTGATTACCATGCGACTTATGTTAGCCAATGATAGGCCTGCCTTTTGAATGCCCCAGTGCCGGGCGGCCCTAGTAGTCAGTACCATTCTGGGTAGGCATAGCAGGCGGACACAGGCATAGGCTCTCAGCTCCCATATATCCAACGCCTCATTAAACGCTACCAAAAACCAAGCTCATCGTCTGTTATATTACCAAATCTATGAAAAGAACCCCACAACACAATATGTAGTTGCAGGGGTCGATTCCTAGCTCCTGACCCATCCCCCTTTCCCGGTCTCTTGACGCATGCCAGATTCACTTCCTCCTAGCCGCGTGGGCACTGTCGTACTCACTCTTCAAGCTGTGTATGGAGCCTGTCTCCACCGCTTAGTCTTAGTTCATACCACTTCCTGACCATTCTGAGGCTGAAGAAATATTTTCTGACAGCCCTTTGACTCATCCACGTATTAGTTTGTATTTATGTGTTCGTGAATGGGTGTTTGTGTGTTTGCGTTGTATTTGTTCTTGTTTGTATATGTTGCATGTATGTGTGTATTTTTTGTCTATTTGTGTGTGCATATGTGAGTGTGTATTTTTGTATGTGTTTGTGTATTGATGTATATTTGTGTGTGTGTGTGTACTCACCTTTTGTACTCACCTATTTGTAGTTGCAAGGGTCGATTCACAGCTCCTGGTCCCACCTCTTCGTTGGTCGCTACTAGGTCCACTCTCTCCCTGATCCATGAGCTTTAGCGTATCTCTTCTTAAAGCTATGTAGGGATCCTACCTCCACTATATTACTCACCAGATTGTTCCTCTTCCTGACAACTCTGTGACTGAAGAAATACTTCCTAACATCCCTGTGACTCGTCAGACTTTTCAGCTTCCAGTTGTGACCCCTTGTTGCTGCGTCCCATTTCTGAAACATTCTGTCCCGCCCACATGTGACAGTGTCTCCACCTGCTGTACCTCTCTCCCATCGTCTACCTCGTGACATGTGGGGGCCCCGCCTACATGTAGCAATGTCTCCATCTGCTGCATCTCTTCATTTCTCCTGCGGGCTCCAGCATAAAAAAAAAAATCTCAGCCGTCATGCTTCTTTATTAGACTGATAACACCTGTTGTGCGGGCGAAACATCTCTCAGTGAAGCTACCTGGGTATTCCGGTTAACCAGGCAAGAATTAACCTAGCCAACACCTTAGGTAAAAATCAATACCTTAGCCTCTAGCACCATTAGGGATTTGGTAAAAGAGATAAATGTAGCATAATGCAATATTTTATTGACAGCATTCTAGCAGTGGGTTTTATCAGTAGATTTATTGACGAAATATCATCAATAAAGACTTACATTGTTGTGAGGAATGCCTCAGGGTATCCCTCACAGGGGAAGGTATACAATGAGGTATTCTTCACACACTGAGTTATTCCTCACATTATTTTGCATTCGTCTCTCCTTTGCCATCGTATCATATTATTGACGGTAGTAAACACCGACACGTTAGGCTTGAGGGACTGACCACCTACCACTTCTACTGTCTCCAGTGTCATGTTCGCCCGCATTCGACTGAAGAAACGTCTCGGAAATAAAGATACCCCCAGCGCTGCACAAGTGTCGCATTCATATGGCATCGTGTTGGGATGTTATAACATCCCAACTGGTTATAACATCCCACTGGTGCCTGCTGCCTACAGCAGCAGGCACCAGTGCTCGGGTCTACATCATAGCTTGTAGTGGCTGTGTTAATTTCCAGGAACTTATATAACCGAGGAACACGGATGTGATTGCCAGAGGGACGACACTTGCAACGCGTACACAGGACCTAGCAACAAAGAATCAGATCGACCTGACAAGTGAACCAGACCGACGTAACAAGTGAACCGGACCGACGTAACAAGTGAACCAGACCGACGTAAAAAGTGAACCAGACCGACGTAACAAGTGAACCAGACCGACGTAACAAGTGAATCAGTCCGATGCAGCAACTGACGCAAGAACCAGTGTTTGGAAAACAGCTTGAATCACCACTGCCAACACTTCCACAAAACTCGAGGACTTCCACCGTCCGAGGTTTTAACAAAATGAATTTTTCCCCTGAAACCCTAACAGCCATCACCTGAAACCTCACCAGCTAGCAGAGGTAACCTAACTCCATTACTCTGGCCTCACACCATGCTGCCTCCCCTCTCTCTCTCTCTCTCTCTTTCTCTCTCTCTCCTCTCTCTCTCTCTCTCTCTCTCTCTCTCTCTCATACTGGACACCGTATGAACTGCTAAAGTTTCCGTTAGGTCCATTATGTCGGCACAGTGCCATGACGAAGGATCCCTATGGAAATAATTCACTTTGACTTTTTGGTGGTTATCTTGGGTAATTTACACATATGTTCCTATGTGAAAATTACTATGTATGATAATTTGTGTAACTGTATTTATGTGTACCTGTACGCAAATAAGCTTACTAAGGAAGCCTTCATACTGTCTCGACTTAGACATAGACAGTGAAGGAGGGAGTGACAGCTGGCCAGTCAGACAGTGAAGGAGGGAGTGGCAGCTGGCTCTGAGTCCCAACAAGGTGGTGGTACTCTTATGAAGGTGCGAGGTAAAGCGTTTTTAATGGAGTGAATTCATTTGAGACTCAAGTACGCTCGGGTTCAGCGACCCCTCCAGCGTCTGCCCAGTAGATGTATGCGTAGACACAAGCGATGGTAATGGATGACGCGTAGGGTCCTGGTGATAGTGTTACGGAGGGCATAGGGTGTAACCAACTGTTTGCAATCACCTAATTGCACCTGCACGAGCAGTCCTGTGCTCGCAGTATCCAGTCTTCAGCATTTATTTACATAAATTGCATTAAAATTTCTAAAGGTTATTGCACTTACAACTACCTATTTTTTTTCCCCTTCATTCTGTTTATCTGGAGTCGCCTCCCCAGACCAAGCCTCCTGGTTGTTGGCCTGTTCGATCAAGCTGTTAGTGCTCGCCGCCTGCAGTCCAACAAATGCGCCACAACCCGTTTCATCAGGAACTGTTTTGAGGAAATCTGTCAAGTTCCATCTTGAAGACAACTAGAGATCTGTTGTCTTGTATCCCTTTGGCTACATATTTTTCTCCGTTACAACTGTTGTCTTTATTATTTCACGTCTTTTCATGGTCTTAAATGATCCTATCAGCCAGCAAGAACGTCATTACCTAAAAACAGAAGAACGGAGGAGCACCGCAGTAGTTCTAATGAGGTAACAAATAGTTATTACCAACTTATCAAATGTAGGTGAGGTCAGGTGGTGGACGGAGGGGCTGGAGAGCGGACCGAGGTGAAGGTGTGTTGTGCTTGAGTAGGCTTTGTGGAGCAAACATTTCTGAAACCATAAAATTGCTTGTATTTTAAGCGATGGTGTTGATATAAAATATGAAGCCGAGAGAAGAGGGAAGGATGGAAGAATGAGGAAAGGTTAGGATGGAGGAGTGAGGGGAAAGAGGAGTGCTGGAGACGAGGGAGATGCTGGTAATGGGAAGGGGAAGCTAAGAGATTGTATATCAGCTCACTAAGTATCAGGGAAGGGAGGGAGAGGGGAAGAAACAAGATGTTGGGAGAATATAAATAATAGCAAGAGAAAATACTTCCCTGAAATGGCCAGTAGGCCTGCTGCAGTGCTCCCTAGGCCTGTTGCAGTGCTCCCTAGGCCTGCTGCAGGGCTCCCTAGCCTGCTGCAGGGCTCCCTAGCCTGCTGCAGTGCTCCCTAGGCCTGCTGCAGTGCTCCCTAGGCCTGCTGCAGTGCTCCCTAGCCTACTGCAGTGCTCCCTAGCCTACAGCAGTGCTCCCTAGCCTACTGCAGTGCTCCCTAGCCTACTGCAGTGCTCCCTAGCCTGCTGCAGTGCTTCTTCTTTCTTATGTTCTTATGAAAGTCTCGAACCTAGAGGAAAGACATGTCAGTAAAAGGTCTATATCGTGTACGTGTCTAATCATCTCTTTAGTGTAAACCGTTAGTTACCCAAACTGATAGTCTCATGTGGTAGTGAAACTACGAAGTAGTCGGCCGACATACCCAACGAACTGATCTCCTTCGATTCCTTGCTAACTTGGAATGTATTGTGAGCTGTGGTATTGAGTCCTGTGGCCGGAGCGTCGACACGCAGCCAGCAGCCGTGACAAAAGGGGCTACGGACCTCTTCATTGTGTGGTAATGAGGGTAAAATCCGCATTTCCGACATCGGGAAATATTTAGGACGGGGGAGACGGAAAGAGATGATTTTATTTCGATTAGTAGCCCCGGAGATTTAACAACCCAGGAAAACCCAAGACAAGCACTATGGCTTATTCCTACTGGGGTTCTTTTTAGGTCCTCCCACAGAATGCGAGCAGCAAACATTAAATAACACCAGGTGTTAGGAGACTTGGCCACATCTCTAACTTCCCTCTCAGTGTTCGACCCGGAGTCTTTCGTTTGTGAGCCGAATGCTGTACCACTGTTCCGCGGGCCACCGAAAACAGTCAAGCGAACCTAAAGGATTTTTACCGAGGGATTGGCTGCGTGGGGCTACATATACCCAGCGTGAAATATGCGCCAGTTTTATGACCCTCTGAATAAATCATATTTACCACTAACCATTAGGAAGGCGAGGCAACTGGGGCCATAAACTGAGGCATTTAGGGGCGTCGCTTCCATCTGCTTGGATGAGATCTTGCTGCTCGCCCAACTCTGGGTGTTCCAAGACCACCTCAGTCACCTGCCAACAAGGTACTATAATGCCTTCAACATAATATGCTAATGTAATGTTTAGACAACCAACACGTTGAAGAATGAGACAAACCATATCACGATTGATGGACTCAACACATCGACTCCAGGCTGAGGGACTAATTACCTCAAACCTTCTCCATTTTCCACCGTTCTTCTCTGTATTGGACTGAAGAAGTCACTGGCTGGCGAAACGTTTCATCAATAAAGATTCCTAAATGTTGCACAAGTGTCTCAGTCTTCATATTGGGCAAAACATTATTTACTAAACAAGGTGGTAACCAGGTGTGTTAACATATCAAGGTTAACATGCTGAACAAGGTTAACATACTGAGCAAGGTTAACATACTGAGCAAGGTTAACATACTGAGCAAGGTTAACATGCGGAGCGAGGTTAACATGCGGAGCGAGGTTAACATGCGGAGCGAGGTTAACATACTGAGCAAGGCCCAGACGAGCCTGGCCCATGGCCGGGCTCAGAGAGTAGATACTCTCGAAACTCTTCAAAGGTATATCAAAGGTAAGGTTAACATGCTGAGCTCAACAAAGAGGCAAACATTGTGCTACTCGGGGATATTGAGTGCCTATCATCTAATAAATGATATACAATACCGAGAGGTTGATAAGTTAGATACAGGTGCAATACTGGGACTCTTTATTGGCGTCAGTAAAGATTCCTAGTATTG
Organism: Cherax destructor; assembly: GCA_009830355.1. NCBI lineage: Eukaryota > Metazoa > Arthropoda > Malacostraca > Decapoda > Parastacidae > Cherax > Cherax destructor. Next base: position 827,214 of record WNWK01000019.1, read on the forward strand.
CACATGAGTCAGTGAGTTAAATATAGAGAGCTAAACATGGTGTGCTAGAAATAGCGTGGTGAACAGTGATGAATTGGCTTGGTATATCTGGAATTAATTTTGAGAACTAGCCAGTGTTGAGGTTTCTTAAACATTTAAATATGTTTAGACTATGTATCTTTTTTTCCGATTTCGACACAGACACACAGAATTCTGAAGATGTTCCACCTTGTTCCCTAAAACAATCGTCTATAAATATCAATGAGGGAACATACATACCTCGAGAGGGTTCCAGGGGTCAACGCCCTCGCGGTCCGGTCTGTGACCAGGCCTAAGAATAACACAGGAAACCATGATTGTTCTTGAACCTCTCACGTCCTTGACAGCCTGTCAACCACCCGCCCCGACTTTCTCATGTCAACAGTGTCCAGATGAACCCGGGCGCCTTTACGAAAAAAAATGGATTTTAGTTCCAAGTTCACAATACGCTTTTTTTTCTATAGAAGATTTAATACATTTGAAAAGCTCATATTTTACGTATGTTTTTATTCTTCACTGAAGGTGTAGTCTGTTCAGAGTTTTTTTTTTTTGTTTCTCCTCCTGCTGTTCCGTGTTTTCACATCATTAACTTTGCCCAACAGAACAGCAAGGAATGGGTATTTTCATACCCTTTTTTTTTTCATTTTAATTCTAGGGCGAACTTGATGTACGGCTTAGTGGTGCTGACCTCAATGTCTCTGGATAGATGATCAATTATATCGCCCACGTACCACAACCACGTCACGTACCACAACCACGTCACGTTACTGAAGATGAAGGGTTCCATCTAAATGTTTACCAGTACAGCACTGAGGGGTATCCCCATGACCGTCCCAAAAATTGATAAATACATGAGTGAGAATTTTTCGATGCGAGTAAGACCTGCCTAGAATGGCCCAGTGGGTTTACTCTGGTACTTCTTTTCATTTATGTTAAGTGTGACTCAGAAGGAAGGACAATTACACTGAGTTTTTAGTGTTTATTCTGCAACATCTGTGTGCCTTTAGCATCATTGTACAAATTTACACTACGTGAGGTGTGAGTCAGGAGGTGGGTGTAAAATGTGAGTCAGGGGTGAGGGGAAGAGTGAGGGGACGGAGGGGTAATGAAGGCTGGCACTGAGAGGTCTCATTGTGGGTTCCTTCATAGCCGGGCTACCCTACTGTGTTGTGGTCCCTTAGGGTCGGGTCACTCTACTGTGCTGTGGTCCCCTGGGGGCCAGGCCAGAAGTGCCTAACACCATGGACCTCTGAATCTTGACCATGCTTCTTACGCCATCCACAACAATCTTCCTTCTTCCTTTTATTTTTCCTGGTATTGCTTTCATTTATTTGTTATTAGCATTTTATTTCATCTTATTAAAGCTCATATTTAATGAATTTATCTCAGTTGAATATAAGACAAAGGATCGCTGTAATAGGCCTCCATAACAGTTATGTACACCCAACCACTAACCTTAGGTTACAGGAACCTGATATATTTATTCTGACATACGTAACGTTACATTTTTTTTTTTGGGGGGGGGGGTAGGGGGAACGTTTCGCTCACCGGGAGTTTTGTCGGTCAAATAAGTTAGGTGTGGGAAGCATCATGCCAGTGGTGTGTCGGTCAGGACACCTGATCGTAGTAGTATTCTGCCTGGATCTCCCTACCTTCAGGATGTTCTTGGGGTCAACGCCCCCGCGACCCGGTCCATGACCAGGCCTCCCGGTAGATCAAGGTCCGATCTACCAGCTGTTAATGCTAGTTTCACGCAGTCCAGCGTACGAACCGCAGCCCGGCTGACCAGGCAATGAATGGTCAGTACATCCAGTATGCTAAAACTACCGGATTTCTGAATAACAGTGTTAGGTGATGTTCCAAGCTTCTCGCAGTCTCTCCCACGTACACTGTGTCACAGCCACCACAGGGAATCTAAGGATATGGGGTAACTTTATTTTTAAGTAGATGCCTAATAGTTTTGAAGAACTGGTGGCTTCACTCAATAATTAGTAAATTGGGAAGAGAACTTGAGAGGAACGACTATATTTCGGATGTTTAAGCGCTTCCCTTCAAAGGAAGTCGTACTTGAGAACCTATTGGCTCTCAAGAAGACCTCAATTATGATTCTTCTCACGATTCTTGGAATCTTCATGGCAGTAGTAATGTAGAACATCCTTATTAATAGGTTCAGGAAACACCTTGAAAGCCAGTGCACCGTTGGTTCTGCACATTAATCATGCATTTATTTTATTTGGGGAATAGGTAAACCCGTAGGGTTCATACAACACCTATGGAATGGGGTTCGTATTTGACCCCAGACAGGTATATAATCTCCAGACATGGATAATATATACACCGTGAGCAACTCCCAGCTATTTTATATGACTGATCATGTTCGTGTAGCCACACAAAGCAGCCAGACCTCTCCACGTGGAGGTGGCTGCTCACATAATTCCATCACACTCAAAGGAAAAAACAATCACTCAGCTGAGATGATGCGTAGAGCAGAGGGGGAAAAAATACTTGCTTTCAAGATAATGTACACAAGCTTCCGTTGAGTCACAAACAACAGTAACGTCAGACACAAGACAACTTGAAGACGCATTTGATATGATAGTTTTACACAGTAGAACGTCAAGAGGAGCTGTTCTTCTTACTTTTATAATGAACCTGATAGATTGTTAGTGCTGGTGACCAGGTTCTGGATTTTAAATCGTCTACGATATGCAACTAATACATCATCCGCGTACCACAATCATGCCACGTTACCTGGGATGATGGAACGTTCAGCTTCCGAGTGTTTCACGTTCAAGTTTGCTAACGCGCCAGTGATAGGGAGGAATCCCTGGCCTTAACTGACCTCTCAACCCTCGAATGCTATCATACCTATTCTCGAAACTGCGTATGAAGTTTACTTCCACTGCTTCCTTATCTAGCTCATTCCATCTACCATCCTGAGATCGAAAAAGCGTTCCCTGACATCCCTCGTGGTTCATCCGTGTTTTTAGCTCCCTTATACTTTCCTTCTTGATTCTGTGTGAGACCCAGTAAGCATTTTGTACGTCGTTATCATATCTCCTCTGGTACTCTCTTTTAACGCCGTTAGGTTCAAGTTGGGTTTTTTAGTCTCTCCACATAGTTCAATTCCCTCCGATCTGGGAATAGTCTTATAGCATAAGCCCCAAGGGTTTGGCGCTTCTCCATAAATATGATAACATGTAAAAACACCACGGTGAAAATAGGATATAAAACCTGAGCGCTTTCACGTGCTTACACATATTCGAGGGTGTCCCGTAAATCGGTTGGTAGTACACACAACTCACACATTGAGGTTCATGGTTCGATCTCCGGTACAAATGGAAATATTAGGGCATGTTTCCTTAAGACACCTGCTGGCCCTGTTCACCTAGCAGTACAAGAGGTACCTGGGTGTTAGCTGATTGGTGTGGGTCGCATCTTGGGGACAAAGTTAACCTAATCTGACGAAATGCTCTGCATAACCAGGGCCTTTCTGTATATCATTGATGTCAGCTATGGTCTTTATACGTTGTATCATGTACTTGTAGAAATAAAGATTATTATTATTATTATTATTATTATTATTATTATTATTATTACATGCGTGTGTAAGCACGTGAAAGCGTTCAGGTTTTATTTCCTATTTTCACTGTGGCGTTTCTACATATTTGCAATCATTCATTTTGTTGTGATTCTTCCATATAACAACATTTATAATGCAGAGTCCTAAACGATTCCTTATTAAAGTCCCTAAACAGGTCTGAGATTCACTAGGTGAATACAGCTCAGCTTCGACCACAGCAACTACAGGGGGCCCCGCTTATACGGCAGGTTAGTAGATGAATGGTTCAGAGAACCGACAAGTTGATAAATTAGACACATGTGCAACACTTAGGTATCTTTATTGTGGAAACGTTTCACCACACAGTGGCTTCATCAGTCCATACAAAGGAGAATGGTGAAGAACAGGAGGAGTTTGAAGTAATCAGTCCCTCAGCCTTGAGTCGATGTGATCAGTCCATCGATCTTTTCAACTCGCTGTAAAGTGAATCATAGCCGTTTTTTTTCACTTTCAAATGCATATAAAAGCCTGATATCATGTTTACAATATCATATATTAAGTTAGGCCTAAAAAAAATGCATATGCCGTACACACATTACTTATCTTATAATATTTTAATTTTTAGCTTATAGTGAATGGTGAATATATTTTTTCTAGGAGGTCTGAATAAATGAAGAATCTGTGTAATTGTAAAACAGCTGTATTAGCGAAACGCCATAAAGCGAAGCACTGTAAAGCAGGGCCAGCCTGTACTACTGGTCAGTCTTGACCTTACCTACCACAACCAAGCGAGCAGCAGAGCACTACAAGGCGAGTACAAACTAGGTTAGTACACTCTACGCCCTCAAAAACAAAAATACACTTTCATTGTAGCTCTCTGCGTCATTAAAAATTAATATAATACAGAAAGCAGTTAATTTATGCAGCGGCCATAAAAACCCACAATTCATTCACACATTCTGGACAAAATATTCATTCTCTTTTTGTTTCAGTATCACTGCTCCCGGCATGCGAGTCTCATTGTTATTCATTGTTGCTCATTGTTATTCATCATTATTCATACTTCTATCGTCTTATTTCAGTCAGGGAGATATTTTAAGTATTTATGATGATTTCTCTTTAGTTATGGTAGAATTGCGTGGTCATTAAGAACATAAGAACGAGGGAGCACTGAAGGAGGTCTACTGGCCCATACTAGGCAAGTCCAATTCACACCCACACACCCACTCCTGTACCTATCCTAACTGTATTTAAAGCAATAACCACTCGTCTGCAACTCTAATGTCGATCCAGTACTTCCCTATACCCTTTCTAAATCTAAATTTGTCCGATTTGAATCCATTTCTCAGTTAGATACTTCCAGCACGTTTTCTATATCTCCTATATTTATTCATTTTTTTCATCTGTGTATTTCAGTCAAATCTTCCCTAATTCTTAAGTCAGTGTATTTTAGAAGGAAAGGTTTCTGATATAGGGTATTAACCTCGTTATCCTTCTCTGTATATTCTGCCAGAGTAGTTACGACGATCCTGTAGTATAGAGACCAGAATTGAGCAGTATAGTGTAAATAAGTCCTTAGCAAAGACATGTAAAGCTGTGTTAGTTACCATTTTGTCTTAGGCACATGTCGATTAGACACTAGGCCTGTTGTATGTATGTGTGTGTGTTTGCGCGAGTGCGTGCGTACGTGTAGGCGTGACTCTCTGTCAGGGATGAGGATCAGGGATTGTGTGAATATAATATTAGTGTTTGAGGGCGAGGGTAGTATCGACTGGTGGAGGAGGCCGTATGCTGTTATGGTTACGTGCATGCAAGCAAGCCACTTAGCAAGCCGGTACTCAAGCCAGTACTGTATGCAAGCCAACACACAACCCAGCAGTGGTGGGGGTGGCAGTGGTGGTGGTGGCAGTGGTGGGGGTGGTAGTGGTGGTGGTGGCAGTGGTGGTGGCAGTGGGGGTGGTGGCAGTGGTGGTGACAGTGGTGGTGGCAGTGGTGGTGGTGGCAGTGGGGGTGGTGGCAGTGGGGGTGGTGGCAATGGGGGTGGTGGCAGTGGTGGTGGTGGCAGTTGTGGTGGCAGTGGGGGTGGTGGCAGTGGTGGTGTGTACTGTGGTGAAGCTCAGCTTTTAAAAAGTGCCGATTTTGCCTCAAATTTTCAGTCCAGGGAGAGAGGTTCTAGACAGAGTTCTCTCTTCTTCTGTTGCTGTGGGAGCGAGGTGTATATATATATATATATATATATATATATAGTCGACTGCATGAAGCCACGTCATGTGCCTGCGTCAGTAATGAGTGGATCAGGAACGGCGGGTGTCATTCTGAGGCAGCCATGGACCTGACTGGCCTCTTTGGCCGGAGATCAGAAACCCAGAAATCAAAGACTCTCCCGCCAAAAAAAAAAAAAAAAGACTTTCATCCGATACACATTTGACGGTAAAACTTTTTCTCGTCTCCAAAAAAAAAAAAAAAAAAGTCTAGGTAATATATTTTGCCGAAAACTTTTTTCCCGCCAAAAAGAGATATCTAGCTAATACATTTGGCGGGAAGAATTTTTCCTGTCACAACCAGGTGTGTGTGTGTGTGTACTCGCCTAATTGTGGTTGTAGGGGTCGATTCATAGCTCCTGGCCCCCGCCTCTTCACTGGTGTATATGTGTATGTGTGGTTATCGTGACTGACTGTAAGGTTTGTTTCATGTATCAGTAACTCGAGAGCACCAACTGCCACCCGTCATCCAGCAACACCTGGCACCACTAATGTTGGCGCTCGTGTAGATTGCAACGTTCCTGGGTTACCCTCAACCATCGCGCTGCCAGGCGTACGCTGACCGTTTTCTTTTTTGCTGATATGATATAGTTTTTTTTTTTTTTACAGGTTTAGGTAACCTAGCTAACTTACCCTAACCTAATTTAGCACACTAAATTAACTACTACCACTGCTGCTGTTGCTACTACTACTACTACTGTCACTACAACAACTACTACTACTACCACTTCTATCCCTACTACAACTACTACTACCTCTATCATTACTACTACTACTAATATTACTACTGCTACTACTACTAGGTACTTCAAGTCTCGTGGGGTATTTGACTTATATTCGACACACATCTCACTTAACCACTTTCCTGCGTGTCATCTTAGCCAGCCTGGAGCATCCTGCCCCAGCACCAACCTGGTGCCAGGTGCCTGGGGCAGTCTGATTTTTCAGAGGGAGGGTTGGTTGTCTCAATGAGGTTACCTCGCATCTAACAACAGCCCATACCACCAGACCCTCTCATACCTCTGACTGGCTAACGCCACGACCTGACTCTCTACCCTGTGCGCCTCTCAGCCTTTCTCTGAATGGGTGTAGTAAAGAGTGTGTTATCGCTATTCACTCTCTACAAAACTCTTTTCACTATTAGGCTAAATCTGACCCTCAACTCTGTGGTTGTATATACTGGTATACAAGTTCTGCTGGTGGGAATATATATATATATATATATATATATATATATATATATATATATATATATATATATATATATATATATATATATATATATATATATATAGCGTTACCTGCATTTCTGTCATCGTGTTTGGCCTCCTGTGGATTAGTCAAGAGGATTGTCCCTGAACGTTTGAGAGGTGTGGTGGGAGCTCAAGACCCCAAGTTCATTGAAGCAGCGGTGCAGTGGGACATCCTGGCAGACTCCTCCAGTAGACCAGCTCCTCCCAAAGAGCACAAACAGTCCCACTGGGACAAACCGATCATGGAAAAAATTTCCAACACAATGCTCACCAACGCTTCAGGAAAGGACAAAGCTCGTCTCCTAGCGGTGAAGGCACCACACTCAGGAGATTTCCTTCTTGCTGTTCCCAATTCCTCTCTGGGCACTCGACTCGACCCACAGGCCATTCGGATTGGTGTTGCTCTTCGCCTAGCCGCCCCCATACTCACCGAACATAGGTGTATTTGCGGCAGGGCGACGGCTGATCAATTCGGACTTCATGGTCTAGTGTGTCACACATCAGAAGGAAGTATGCTAGACATGAGGAGGTCAATGACATCATAAAGAGAAGCCTCGCCACAGCCCGTTGCCCAGCTCAACGGGAACCCCAAGTGCAGAGGTCTGATGGAAGTCAAAAGCGTCCTGATGGAGCCACCATGCTACCCTGGAAGGATGGTAAGCAGATTGCTTGGGACTACACCTGTGCTGCCACATTGGCAGACACCTACCTGCCACACTCCTTAGCCGAAGGGGTGGAGCTGCCAGCCACAGGGAGACCCAGAAGACCCGCAAATATGAAGACCTTCCCTCTTGCTATAACTTCATCCCAATAGGGTCGGAGACCCATGGAGCATGGGGCAAGTGTGCTCTAAAGTTTCTCAAGGAGCTGGGTGGAAAACTCATCATAGAAACCAAGGACCACAGGGCGACCAGCTTCCTCTTTCAGAGACTCAGTGTTGCGATCCAGAGGGAAATGCCTGCAGTATTCTGGGCACGCGGCCCACTGCCGGGGAGTTGGACGAAGTATTTGACATGTAGCTCTGAGTTGTTATCTATGTTGTTTTACTCCCCATTGTATTTTGTCTTGAAATAAAGTTTGTATAAAAAGATGGGGTGGTAGGGAAGTGGAATATTCAAACGGCTTCAGAAAGAAATCTAAATATTCTTCCTTGAAGTCTTTTATCTACTTCTCCGAGGCAATGGGTCCCACAATTGACACCAGAGGTGGACCCCATCCCATTATATATATATATATATATATATATATATATATATATATATATATATATATATATATATATATTTATTTATTTATTTATTTATTTATTTATATATTTGTGTGTGTGTGTGGTGGGGAGTTGGTCATGATGGTGGTGTGGTGGGGGTGTTGGTCATGACCACCATCATGACCAACTCCCCACCACACCACCATCATGACCAACACCCCACCACCACCATCATGACCAACACCCCTACCACACCACCATCATGACCAACACCCTCAAAAACACCATCACAACCACCATCACCATCATCACCATCACCACCATCATCACCCCCACCATCACCACCACCACCATCACCACCACCACCATCACCACCACCACCACCATCACCACCACCACCATCACCACCACCACCATCACCACCACCATCACCACCATCACCACCACCATCAACACCACCACCATCACCACCACCATCAACACCACCACCATCACCACCACCATCACCACCACCATCAACACCACTATCATCACCACCACCATCACCACCACCATCAACACCACCACCATTACCACCACCAACCTTCCCTCCCTCATTTGGCGTCATAAAGTAATCACTTGTTATCTTCATGTCCTTCTAAGCGCCAGCAATTAAGACCAAACGAGTATTCCAGCGTTAATTGAATTTTACACTGAAAGGGGGTGAGGGAGGGGATGATTGTTGGGGGAGGGGGGATGGTTGAAACGAACGAGAGGAGAAAAGAGGGGGGAAAAAGACGGAAAAACGGAAGGAGAACTGGAGAGAGAGAGAGAGAGAGAAAGAGAGAGAGAAAGGGAAAGGGGGGATCCCCTTATAAATATTAATTTAATAACAAGCAACCATCACAACGGTCTTCCAGTCATGCAGGAACTGACCAGGAGCAAGCCACCAACCTGCACCAGCAGGTCATGCTAGGCCCTGGTGACCGCCGGCTTGCTGGTCATACTCAGTGGTCTGAGTGTAACTGGTGATATGTGTGTGGGTGTACTCACCTAATTGTGGTTGCAGGGTCGATTCATTGCTCAAACTTGAAGACTGGACGGGGGATTTGAACGTTAGTCCACGGGAGTAGAATGTCCAGTATGTATGTGTGTTAGGAGCAGAACCTTGAGCCGTTGAAACACAAATCAGCAAGTACACGAGTCATATTACCGGTGGTCAACTGACCTTCAGAGCAGGAGTGCTAAGACCCAGGTCACCTCAACGTGACCTGATCCCAGGTGCAAAGAGCGCAGCCCACACGTCAACCTGACTTGACCTCCAGGCCTGACACCTCAGCAGCAATGTTCCTTCTAATATGAACCAGTAATTACATTTATCGTAACTGAGTAACAGGGAATTACGCTCCAAACCTTCCAACGCCCTAACCAAATTTTTTCATGATAACTCCACCCCTACCCCCAAAGATTCCCCTCTTTCGGGGCGCCGTCAGATTATCAGTTATCGCTGTAATTAACGAAGTTAAATTTGGGTAATCACTTTAGATTGGCCTGAGTGACAAGGGTATCGGCCTCTCTCTGACCTCTGGTCTGGTTAAGTGTAATCCCATACGGGTGAAAAGCAGTATTTTTTTTTTCTGTGCAAAGTGTGTTAGTCGGTAATGGAGTTTGTGGATGGCAGAATTTACTATTTTTCCGCGTATTTATGCAGAAAAAAGGGCAGTGTTATTGGCTTGTATTCGTTTGACTATTTGATTTATGAAATGATGGCGTCTACCCAGCAATTCCTGACTTAATAAAGCCCCCTGTGTGGGGCGATATGTTGTCAATAAAGGATCGCATTATACTGCATACATGTCTTTCACCCAGAAATGTGCCACTCTTCGGTCCTCCAAAAACAGTGCTACAACACCAACTGTCCTGCATATCATCTAAAAGGGACCAGGAGGTACAGACCTTATAAGACAAACAATAGTAGTTACAACAGCCCCACTCCAAGTGATTTTTTAGTGGCAGGAAACGAAAGAAAATGGAAGGAAATAAAAATAGTCCACCACCTTGGAGCCTTGTTGGACTGGAGGCACAGCCAGTGGCCCCCCCCCCATGGCACTCCAGAACCACAACTACTGATGCTAATAACAAAATCCCCCCAACAAACACAGAATACAACCTCGTTTATATTTGCTAATATTCAGAACCTTAAGCCATCCACCAACAACAAAATATCTTTTATCACTGGACTTCTAGAGGAGTCAAATGCGATGTTTGTAGCCTTCACAGAGATCCACACAAAAGATCACTTTGACAACGAAATATGGATAAATTTAGATGCGACAGAAAGAACACGCAACAATTTGGAAGCATCGCTTTCTATGATGGTGTTACATGTGCTGACGTAAGCAGATTCCAATACTTTTTCGTATATATTCGTCTCCTTCTATGCTTAGTTCCGACTCTGACTGTTGGGCGTTTGTTTGACTGTCCTTGTTTTTTTCGGCTGTCCTTGTTTGTTCTTCGCCCGTCTGTGTCGTTTTGTCCGCCTGTGTTTGTTCAGTCGTCTGTGTTTACTGCGGCTAGACACATTTTATTACCCTGAATACCTCCAGCCTCTCTTACTGCCCCAAGAGCTTTTTATAACCATAAACAGGGGAAGCTGTTCTCTTGTCACTGTTTACTGACTGTTCTAACAAAAGGCTGGTGTACTGTTCCATTGCCGTTGTTCATTAACTGCTAATGTTCTGTTCTCTTGCCACTGATCCCTGACAGTCATAACAGCGGGTTATATGAAAGATTAAACCACCAATAAAGTCTAGAAGTATGTTTAATATTTTTTACTGCCTCTGTCTCTTAGTGTATACGGAGAGTGTGATTTAATTCTTCTGTTTGGGGTAAAAATGTTCTTGACCAGTGGAATATTTGTTACATACATCCTCAATGAATCTTTGGTATTCAATAGGTTTCAAACTCAGGTGTAGCAGCTGGAGATGATGATATAGGTGACCTGGACCCACTGGATTATGCTAAACAGCAGTTAGCAATAAAGTTGGAGCATATATCCCCTGTACCAAGATGACACATCATTATGTGTTAGGCCTCATTTAGATTATGCTGCACAGTTTTGGTCACCGTATTACAGAATGGATATAAATGCTCTGGAGAACGTACAAAGGAGGATGACTAAGTTGATCCCATGTATCAGAAATCTTCCCTATGAGGATAGACTGAGGGCCCTGAATCTGCACTCTCTAGAAAGGCGTAGAATTAGTGGGGATATGATTGAGGTGTATAAATGGAAAACAGGAATAAATAAAGGAGATGTAAATAGCGTGCTGAAAATATCTAGTATTGACAGGACTCGCAGCAATGGTTTTAAACTGGAAAAATTCAGATTCAGGAAGGATATAGGAAAGCATTGGTTTGGTAATACAGTTGTGGATGAGTGGAACAAACTCCCGAGTACAGTTATAGAAGCTAAGACGTTGTATAGTTTTAAAAATAGGTTGGATAAATACATAAGTGGGTGTGGGTGGGTGTGAGTTGACCTGACTAGCTTGTGCTACTAGGTCAGATGCCGTGCCTCCCTTAAGTGAATGTGACTGACCTGACCAGGTCAAGGCATTGGCTTAAGTTGGTGGGAGAATTGGACCTGCCTCGCATGGGCCAGTAGGCCTGCTGCAGTATTCCTTCTTTCTTATGTTCTTATGTGTCTCTGGTCCCATGCGTCTGTTGTACGCTTAGGGAATGATGACTTTCCATAATGGCTGAGGGACTGACGACTTTCCATAATGGCTGAGGGACTGACAACTTTCCATAATGGCTGAGGGACTGACGACTTTCCATAATGGCTGAGGGACTGACAACTTTCCATAATGGCTGAGGGACTGACGACTTTCCATAATGGCTGAGGACTGACGACTTTCCATAATGGCTGAGGGACTGACAACTTTCCATAATGGCTGAGGGACTGACGACTTTCCATAATGGCTGAGGGACTGACAACTTTCCATAATGGCTGAGGGACTGACGACTTTCCATAATGGCTGAGGGACTGACAACTTTCCATAATGGCTGAGGGACTGACGACTTTCCATAATGGCTGAGGGACTGACGACTTTCCATAATGGCTGAGGGACTGACAACTTTCCATAATGGCTGAGGGACTGACGACTTTCCATAATGGCTGAGGGACTGACAACTTTCCATAATGGCTGAGGGACTGAGGACTTTCCATAATGGCTGAGGGACTGACAACTTTCCATAATGGCTTAGGGACTGACAACTTTCCATAATGACTGAGGGACTGACAACTTTCCATAATGGCTGAGGGACTGACAACTTTCCATAATGGCTGAGGGACTGACAACTTTCCATAATGGCTGAGGGACTGACAACTTTCCATAATGGCTGAGGGACTGACAACTTTCCATAATGACTGAGGGACTGACAACTTTCCATAATGACTGAGGGACTGACAACTTTCCATAATGGCTGAGGGACTGACAACTTTCCATAATGGCTGAGGGACTGACAACTTTCCATAATGGCTGAGGGACTGACGACTTTCCATAATGGCTGAGGGACTGACAACTTTCCATAATGGCTGAGGGACTGAGGACTTTCCATAATGGCTGAGGGACTGACAACTTTCCATAATGGCTGAGGGACTGACAACTTTCCATAATGACTGAGGGACTGACAACTTTCCATAATGGCTGAGGGACTGACAACTTTCCATAATGACTGAGGGACTGACAACTTTCCATAATGGCTGAGGGACTGACAACTTTCCATAATGGCTGAGGGACTGACAACTTTCCATAATGACTGAGGGACTGACAACTTTCCATAATGACTGAGGGACTGACAACTTTCCATAATGGCTGAGGGACTGACAACTTTCCATAATGACTGAGGGACTGATCATCTTAAAGTTACCTCTTCACTTCTTGTTCGTCCTCTAGTGTTTTAATCGCCAGTATTCGACTGAAGAAGACTACTGTGGAGGCGAAACGTTTAGCGCTATAAGTTGGAGCGTATGGACCCCGACAAGGGACTATAAAGTGTCTGAACCCATTAACCAGGACCAGACACACTCTGCCCCCTTGACGAGGTTAATATCGTCGAACCTATAACGTTGATCCCACGTTTCGATGATCCCAAATATTGCATATATGTTTCACTCATCAGCCCCCTGACGAGTATTTCTGGTCGGGTGTGACTTGAGTCTCAACACGACACACCGCCCCTCAGGGACTCCCTGATCACCGCCAATCAGGTCCCTCCTGATCTTCGTCACTCAGGGACCTGGGGGTAAAAAAGGGGAAATGTTTAAAGCATCGGCGGCAAGCCAGAATTTTTGTGTTATCGTATTAGACTGGACCAGGTAACAGGTGAAGGTGCAATCTTTTCTATTTAGGCTCTCTCTCTCTCTCTCTCTCTCTCTCTCTCTCTCTCTCTCTCTCTCTCTCTCTCTCTCTCTCTCTCTCTCTCCCTATATACTCCCTTCACGTGTACACCCTCCATGTATGCTTCCACTACAGTATGTACACATGGGTCACGCTGCTGTACACACAGAGAAAAAATAAAACACAATTTATCGTATCTCTTTATAGTATTGACATCGTCTATTTTTCTTTACAATTTTTGATGAAAAAAACAAAGGTTTCGTATCAATATTGTATTACGAAACGTCACAGCTGCCACTCTGAGGCCATGTCCAGTTTGAGTTGTCTGTATCTCGTACAAAACCATGTGCTACTGTAACCCTTGCTGTATTACCTGGATTGTACCTGTGTCGGACACCTGTGTAACACCTGTCCATCTCTGCCATGAACACATTTCGCCAATGAATGTGTCTCTTTGTAGATAAACAGCGTTTGTGAGTGCGTTAAAATGTATCACGTATGTATGTTTCATAACTGTATCTTTTATCTGATGAACTGTTTGCAAGGTAGCAGTAACAGCCTGGTTGATCAAGCTCTGGTCCAACATGAGGCCTGGTCACACTCCGGGCCGCAGGGGCGTTGACCCCTGGAATTCTCTCCAGGTAATACCATTTCTCATTCGGCAGTTACAATGTAGGCATCGGTGAGGCAGGTCACGCTGGCAGACAGACCTCACACCTTTTTTTTTCTTCTCAAGAAACCGTGGCAGAGCGTCTGTGTATTCTTCAGATCCTCCACTAATGTTCTAGAACCCGCTAATAACATGTACCGTATTTTCCACCATATAAGGCGCGCCTTTTTTCCCCCACAAAGTCTTGAAAAATCAGTCTGCGCCTTATATGTTCAAGGTCAGGGTCAAGGGTAGGCTTTGGGTTACGCTTTAGCGTAAAGTAAGAAGGTAATTAACCCTTGAATATGATTACTGGTGTACCGTTATGACGCTTCTGTCGTGCGCCTTATATGCCGGGAAATACGGTATGCATGCATGTATATTGCAAGAATGTCAAGCTCAATTTGGAACAACAACAACAAAAACAACGATTATAATCATAATAGTATTCTTAACACTAATAACAACAAAATAATAGTAATACTATCAATAATAATAATAATAATATCAATAATAATAATAATAATAATAATAATAATAATAATAATAATGACCTGTATTATTATTATTTCTAGCAATGTTGTCATGGATGTTGGGAGAGGACATTCACGGGCATAAATGAACAGTTTAATGAGACGGAAACTTCTTAATCTCAGTTAAGTTTGTTTTATCTTTGTGATTTCCATTTATTCATCTTTATTTACGTTTCTTTATCTTTGTTTACGTTTCTTTATCTTTATTTGCCTTCCTTTATCGTTATTGGCAGTTTCTTCCGACCAAACGGACTGACTCGGCACTAACCTGAAAAATGAGGCCGACATTTTTTCTGAGTTGATGTATGGAGAGAGAGAGAGAGAGAGAGAGAGAGAGAGAGAGAGAGAGAGAGAGAGAGAGAGAGAGAGACTAAGCAGATAGATGACTTAATACATGTCCTGATGGGGTGGGAATTAATTAGATACATGGGCAGTCACTGATAGGCTATGGGTCCCACAATTTGTACCAGAGGTGGACCCCATCCTATATATATATATATATATATATATATATATATATATATATATATATATATATATATATATATACATATATATACATAATATATATACTATATATATAATATATATATATATATATATATATATATATATATACATATATATATATATATATATATATATACATATATATATATATATATATATATACATATATATACATATATATATATACATATATATACTACATATATATATATATATATATATATATATATATATATATATATATATATATATATATATATATATACATGTATATATATATATATATATATATACATATATATATATATATATATATATACATATATATGTGTATGTGTGTGTGTGTGTGTGTGTAAAAGGCAATATGGTAAAATCTGAGGAAACTTATCCATAGAGTTTATTATAGTATTTGCTAACTCGGGGTTTTCGACCTTCTAGTACACCTCAGATGCAAAATATTCTCTACACTGAGCAAACATTTTCCTTCGTAATGTCTTTCGTGCATTTCTGCACGAGCCAACACTGTAACAAACCTTAATATCTGTTGTTCTTTGTTAGCATAGGTTAGGTGTTTGTTAGCATAGTTTAGGTGTTTGTTAGCAAAGTGATGGTTAGGTGAGTACGACTGGATGATGTGTGTCTCAAGATTAGTGGACGGAGGGTCGAGCCTTCATCACTCCCTTACATGAAAAAAAGGAGTCAGCAAACAGAGAGAGAGAGAGAGAGAGCAATGGGAGTGGGCTACAAGAAGGGACAGTTGTGTAAGAGTTATATCTTCTGTAATACACGAGAGTGGTGGAGCAGGTAACACACCTTGCACCGCTGCCTCTCCTGCAATACTGTCTCTCTCTCTCTCATAGAAGGACCAGAGAGATGATAACAACATACAAAATACTTAGAGAAATTGATAGGATAGACAGAGGCTGTTTGAGAGGCGGGAAACGGGTACTCGGGGGCACAGCTGAAAGGTAAAGACCCAGATGAGTCACAGGGATGTCAGGAAGTATTTATTTAGCCTCGGGGTGGTCGTTAAGTGGAATGACCTCGATAAAGAAGTAATAGAGACAGATTTTATACTTAGTTTTAAGAACATGTATGTTAGGGCCCATGAAGCTAGAATAGAGTGAATCTGACAAGCAGCAAGTTGAGAGGAGGGGCCCAGGAGCTAAAACTCGACCACTGCTGCAGCAGCAGAAACAGCAACACGAACTGCATCAGGAACTGCAGCAGCTGCAGCCACACAGTAAAGCTAATTGATTACCCTGTCTCTGTTGTGATTATTCTTGGAGGGATGGACAGGTGGAGGGGTGGTGGTGTTAGTTGTTATTGTGAGTATGGCAGTGGTGGTGATGGTGTTAGTGGTGTTAGTAGTTGTGGTGATGGTAGTGGTGGTGTGGTGGGCATCACGCCGGATAGAAGATCACAGAAAACAACGTTCAGGACATGTATTGCCGAAGGTAAACAAACACCCGGGCAGGTTACCAGTCCATCTCATGACCCCCACTCCCCCATCACCCACATGTCAAAACATGGCGCCACTTCCCTCTCCGGATCTAATAGAACGTTGATGCCGCCTCAGATAAAGCTCCAGCGACCTTCCAGTTACGCCTTTCACTAAGAATCGCATTTTTTTTTACGAAGCACCGAGGAAGCACTTTGTACACCAGGACAGTGTACTATTCTGGCCTGATGCAGGAAGCCCAGCGACTCAGGGAAAAATAAAGGAACCCGTAAAGACGAAATTAATCTCGTTTATGGTTTCTAAGCTCAGTAGAAAGCAAATGTCTTCTCCAGCGCTGATGATCCTGAGGATCTCTCTCTCTCTCTCTCTCTCTCTCTCTCTCTCTCTCTCTCTCTCTCTCTCTCTCTCTCTCTCTCTCTCTCTCTCTCTCTCCTCTTCGTTAATGGTGGCCTGGTGTGCTATTTATTGAATTAACAAGCGCGTTAGCATAACAAAATTAGTAGTAGTAGTAGTATCATCATTATTATTATTACTATTATTATAAATCTTACTAGAACAGAGGGTACGTAACTTGCTCTTTGAGAGTCACAGAAAGTGAACATTTAACTGTGTTGTGAAAATGGAGGAAAAGCCAATATAAGAAGAGATATAAGTTAGGCTCCTAAAACTATCTAACGTAAACGTAACTTCGACGAAAAATGTGGACTGGAAAATGGACAAATTCAGGACTTTTGAAAAGCAAAGATAAATGAGCCAGGATAGAGAAGCGCTTCTCTGTTATGGTGACGGAACTGTGAACTTCATTTGAGGTTCATAGAGCGTAGTTAACGTTGTTGTAGATAACAGAGATTAGACAGACTCTCGAGAGATGATGGAGAAGAAAAGACGCACGTTTCGGACGAGACGTTTCGCTCTTCGTAGAGCTTTTATGACGACTTAATATAGCTCACTGACAAGATTTGTTCTAGTCTGGTTGCACCAGCAGGCAGAGTCCTCGAAGCCAGAACTTAAGATAGATTTAAGGGGCACGTAAGTTTCCCCGTCCTCTGATAATATGCTCATTTTTCCACTATAATCTATTGTGTCCATAATTACTATCGCATTTGCTTTGTCTGTTTCGTAAGGTGAAGTCCAGGATCTTTCCTTAATTCATGGTATAACTTAACAAATCTTTAAGGAATATTGTGTTGCAGAGGTCTGAGCTTTGCTCAGATTTACAATTAAAATAAATCTCCATTTACGATTTACAAAAAATAAATCTCCAGTCATGATTTACAGATAAATCTCCAGTCGTGATTTACAGATAAATCTCCAGTCGTGATTTACAGATAAATCTCCAGTCGTGATTTACAGATAAATCTCCGGTCGTGATTTACAGATAAATCTCCAGTCGTGATTTAGATAAATCTCCGGTCGTGATTTACAGATAAATCTCCGGTCGTGATTTACAGATAAATCTCCAGTCGTGATTTACAGATAAATCTCCAGTCGTGATTTACAGATAAATCTCCAGTCGTGATTTACAGATAAATCTCCAGTCGTGATTTACAGATAAATCTCCAGTCGTGATTTACAGATAAATCTCCAGTCATGATTTACATATAAATCTCCAGTCGTGATTTACAGATAAATCTCCAGTCATGATTTACAGATAAATCTCCAGTCATGATTTACAGATAAATCTCCGGTCGTGATTTACAGATAAATCTCCAGTCGTGATTTACAGATAAATCTCCAGTCGTGATTTACAGATAAATCTCTAGTCGTGATTTACAGATAAATCTCCGGTCGTCATTTACAAATTAAATAAATTAACATAGAAATAAAAAAGCGACATTCAGTGGGAAGGGAGGGGGGTGTCGGTCGAACAGCATCCCCCTCCCATCTCCCTCCCCTTTCCCTCTCCCCATTCCCCCTCCCCTTTCCCCCTTCCCGGTCCGTCACACAATTCACTTCTGTTTTTCACAAAGTAGAAAATGGAAGGTTAAAAAAAAAATGCATTATGATTTAGGGCGTGGGAGGTTCTGTTGTTGTTGCTTCTGTTTTTGTTGTTACTACTGTTGTTTTTGTTAGTGTTGTTGTTACTGTTGTTATTATTGGTGTTTTTGTTATTGTTACTATTGTTTTTTGCTGTTGCTGCTGTTTTTATTGATGCTATTGCTGCTATTATTATTGCTGTTATTATAGCTATTATTGCTGCTGTTGTTGGTAGTGTTGTTGTTGTTGCTATTGTTGTTGGTAGTGTTGTTGTTGGTAGTGGTGTTGCTGTTGTTGTTGGTGGTGGCAGTGTTGTTGTTGCCGTCGTTTGTTGTTGTTGTTGTTGTTGTTGAATCAGGGTCCGAAAAATGGCCGAAATTAAAAGGCCAGCGGTGCATGTTTGTCTTTGATCTCAGCACAAAGGTTTAGTTAGTGGTGGGTGGGGAAGGATGGAGGGGGGGGCGGGAAGGGGCGATGCGGGGGAGGGGTTAAGGGGATGAAGGTTGGCGAAGTAGAGCATAGAGATGGGGGATGGTATGATTGGGGAAAGATGAGCAAATGGTGGGGAATAGTTGGGGAGGAGGAGGAGGCGAAGGTGGGAGGAGGATGGAAGGGGGATAGTTAAGGGGAGGAAGGGGGATTTAGGAAAGGGTGGAGGGAATATATTTAAAGGGTAGGAGGAGGGAGGAACGAAGGAAAGGGTGGATGGAAGATATTTAAAGGGTAGGAGGAGGGAGGAACGAAGGAAAGGGTAGGAGGAGGAGGAAGGGATGGAGAGAGAGGACTGTTAAGGGTGGAAGAAAAAAAAGGAAAGGAGGTGGTGGACTCACGAGAAGGTAAATTTATATTGGAACGTCCATGTGTGTTCACCTCGTATTCGTTACTCTCACCAACGAAGGTTTCAATTCACATGTGTTGCTAACTAACTTAGGACGCTGAATTCCAACCTGAGCCTAGTTTAGTCCCAACACCTACACTACAGTTTCTATAAAAAAGAACACCATCTTCACCTCAATTACTTTTCAACCATGTTATTGTTTAGCGAGTGTTTGGTAGTTTTGTGGAAGATGATTTGTGGAAGTAAGTGTTATTTTCAACTATTAAGTTATAAGTCTACATACAACGTCTCGTGGTTGTTTAAACGACAGTATTTTTTTGTTGTGTGTGTGGCAGCTTCACTCCGACAAGGAAGAGACGAACCATCACATCTCTTGTGAAAACAGTCTGTTTTCACTGCTATAATGTTAAAGTCAGAGATGAGGACCAGCTATGGGCACCCCATCGCCGTTGTGGTACAGAGAAACCCAAAGGCTCACACTTCTGCTGATTGTTACTTCTCTGTAACAAGACCGAAGGGATTTTCACACACATACACAAAAAAAGGGAAATCCGAAAGAACATGTCCAGATCTTCCTTCTGCAATTAGACTGGTGGAACATTCAGAGGATCTCCTTATAATAGTACCACCATCCTGTGAGGATTTATTTCCCATGGATGAGAAACCACTGACTCAAATTCCGAGTTTGAACAAGATAGAATTGACAACCAGGAGCCACATTTTGTGACTAAAAGTGACCTTAATAATCTTGTGCGCGAACCAGCAAGAATTAACAATCAGGAGCCACATCTATTGACTCAAGGTGACCTTAACGATCTTGTGTGAGATCTTAATTGGTCCAAGAAACAGTCAGAGGTACTTGGCGAGAGAATACAAGTCAAACTTACTTCACCCAGACCCAAGTCTGTCCAAAACACGACAGAGGAGCCTAGAAACATTCTTTAAATTGGAAGAATCAGTATGTTACTGTCGTGATGGTAATGGACTTTTCGATTCTATGGGTAAGCATTGATGACTGTTATTGATTCGATTATTGAAAAATTCTAGGCACAAATTTCGGATTGGTAAAGTTTGCCATTCCATGGCAGAGAATGAGGGGATATGAGGAAAACAGGAAGTGAGGGGAGATAAGGGAGACAAAGAGAGAGTGAGGGGAGATGAGGAAGACAGCGGGAGTGAGGGGAAATGGTAAAGACAGGGAGGGAGGGAATGAGGGGAGATGAAGACAGCTGGAGTGAGAGGAAGATGAGGAAGACAGCTGGAGTGAGGGGAAGATGAGGAAGACAGCTGGAGTGAGGGAAGATGAGGAAGACAGCGAGTGAGGGAAGATGAGGAAGACAGCGGGAGTGAGGGGAAATGATAAAGACAGGGAGGGAGGGAATGAGGGGAGATGAAGACAGCTGGAGTGAGAGGAAGATGAGGAAGACAGCGGGAGTGAGGGGAAGATGAGGAAGACAGCTGGAGTGAGGGGAAGATGAGGAAGACAGCGTGAGTGAGGGGAAGATGAGGAAGACAGCGTGAGTGAGGGGAAGATGAGGAAGACAGCGTGAGTGAGGGGAAGATGAGGAAGACAGCGGGAGTGAGGGGAAGATGAGGAAGACAGCGGGAGTGAGGGGAAGATGAGGAAGACAACGTGAGTGAGGGGAAGATGAGGAAGACAGCGGGAGTGAGGGGAAGATGAGGAAGACAGCGTGAGTGAGGGGAAGATGAGGAAGACAGCGTGAGTGAGGGGAAGATGAGGAAGACAGCGGGAGTGAGGGGAAGATGAGGAAGACAACGTGAGTGAGGGGAAGATGAGGAAGACAGCGTGAGTGAGGGGAAGATGAGGAAGACAGCGGGAGTGAGGGGAAGATGAGGAAGACAGCGTGAGTGAGGGGAAGATGAGGAAGACAACGGTGTGTCTTACTTCTAAGCAGAATAGAACAGCATTGAAAGTTTGAAGCCTATCGAAAGAGACATTCTCAAGTTATTATATGGAAATCAAAACCAAGAACGATCTAAAGAAAATTTCTCAGTCATAGTTGATAAGCTTTGAAAATATGAACCCGATCCAGTGAGACGTTCTGGAGTTATACAGTGAATGAAAAGCTTCAAGGAGAAAAACAAATGCAGTCATAGCATTAGCTTTTTATACTAACTCTTTTAACAATAGATAATATTTATCACAAATAATTACATAAAAAAATCACAGTACTGGCGTTGTAGTTGCTGTTGTTTTTTGCTGTTGTTGTTTTTGTTGCTGTTGCTGCTGTTGTTTTTGTTTGTTTTGTTGCTGGTGTTGCTGCTGTTGTTTTTGTTGCTGTTATTGTCGCTGTTGTTGCTGCTGTTATTTTTGTTGCTGTTGTTAAAGTTTTTTTGCTGCTGCTGCTGCTGCTGTTTTTGCTGTTGCTGTTGTTTTTGCTTTTGTTTTTGCTGTTGTTGTTTCAAAACACTAGTCCGGGTAAATGAAGAGAAATCCAATTCGATCTAAGGAATGGGAATTACTTCACAACTTACGCAGCAGCAGCTGGAAAACGCTCATAAGACGACGTTTCGATCCTTCCTTGGCTCGCAACGCCGACTTGAAGATTTGACTCCGATTTCTGGATGCTGTGAAGCTGCGAGGCTGTGAAGCTGTGAGGCTGTGAAGCTGTGACCTTTCCATGCAGGCGTCGTCGTCAGACTGGCTTGTCACGTGACTTTATCATGAGGTCAGGCATGAGCAAGCAAGGTCACCCTTCCCCACGTGAGAGAGAGAGTGAGAGAGAGAGAGAGAGAGAGAGAGAGAGAGAGAGAGAGAGAGAGAGAGAGAGAGAGAGAGAGAGAGGAGGTCCAACAGTCTCTACATCGCCATAGATAAACATACATAATGGACCCTCCAGGTTGGACAGGAGACCAGGCACGGGGGATCACCAGTCTCTCACAGGAGACACAAACACATTCCCACTCCCAGTTGTCTGTAAACTGGCACCGATTCCCGATGCCATCCCCAGATCAATAACATTCCACTCGGTTCCAGTGTCAATTGGAACGGAAGAGGGGTGGATGGATAGGGGAGCCAGCACTAGGAAGATTGGAATAGTCGGATAGAAACAAACACAATGACTATTAGCGGATAGTCAAGAAATTGGCTTTATTGCTGAGTGCATGTCTGGGATTATTTTGTTTCATTTATATATATATAATATTATATATATATATATATATATATATATATATATATATATATATATATATATATATATATATATATATATACAGATTTTGCCGCTAAGGTGGCTAGTTTATTGTTGTGCATCTGATATCCATACTTTGGACGGTAGTGCAAGAGCATGTATATACACAAAAGGCCTAGGAACTAGGCCCGAAAGACGCAAACAGGAATATTTTGTGTCTACATTTCTCGATAGGTTGATATCTATGCACAGTGTTCACGATAGTGATCATCGTTTGATCATTGTCTGTGTATATGCCAAACTGACAGAAGTACATGACAACAAATGCTAGTTATAACACCGAATGGAGGGTCCGAACGCATGGAAAGCCAATCCGAAGTATGTATGTAAGTTTATTCAGGTACGGGTGCACATAAATACAGTTACATAAATTATTACACATAGCAGCATATGTGTAGATTACCTGGGATAACCCCAAAAAAAAGTCAGTGACTTATTTCCAATATGGTCCTTTTGATTCCATTGGGGTCCTTGGGTCCTAGCAAACCAGTGTGCTGTTTACAATCGTATTTTTACGATATCGTGAGTCGGTAAAAGCTGGTTTTTTTTTTTCTGCCTGTCATAATGCATCACACAGAACAGTTTTCATACCTTAAGTGATGAAATCTGTGGGTCATGGCTTACAGACGTCAATAAAACGATGAGGATATTGACAAGCATTCTGCTATGGATTCAGCTACTGCAACTTGAAAGACTCGAGTTGCAATAATACTGGAGATATTATGAAGTGGGAATTGCCATCTTTCGGGATGGTTTTGAATACACGCAAGGAAGACTTGGGTACCATTGTTGGGGAGAGTGAGAATGGGTTTTAGACTTTTTAAGTAGTGGCAGCGAGAGCTTCAAAGACACGGGAGGAAAGAAGTACCTTAGCTCCCGCGTCATCACAGGATAGAGTCATCTTTAATATCGTCTTAGCCGGGAAGCCCTGCCTAACAGCATTTTCTTGTCAGGACCTTCGCGTTGATCTCTGCCACCGTCGGAGCCAGACTACCTTATGAGGATTTAACCTTGGAGTAGTTTTCAAGAATTCCTCCAGAACTCAGAACTGTGGATGTCACTCAGCCAGATCAGGTTTTTAATTTATTGTTCTTCCTACTATAGGAAGATGGCGCCTCACACACTGAGTGTTTGTTGTTCGATCCCCGACACGGATGAAAATGCTGGGCGTGTTTCCTTACACCTGCAGTCCCTATTCACCTAGCAGTAAGTAGGTACCTGGGTGTTAGTCGACTGGTGTGGTTCGCATCCTGGGGAACAAGATTGAAGGACCCCAGTGGAAATAAGACACAGTCCTCGATGACGCACTGACTTTCTTGGGTTATCCTGGGTGGATAATCCTCCGGCTTAAAAATCCGAACAAGTCTTATCTTAGCACCGATGGGGATGCTGAGGCAGCATATCTCTGGCTTGTACAGATGTTGCTGCTGCCTTACGAATTAGCTCGAGACCTAGCTGAGGCCTTAGTCCCTTACAGTAACATCTTTATTCGAAGCCTCTTTCAATCCCTCTCTAAACTCTACCTCCCTTCCACTTTAAAACTTCCCCGCCTTACCCTTCACCTTCCCTCCCCGCCAGCCACACAGCACTCGCCAATCTTACCACTGCAGAATTTTCTACACCACCGTGATGGACCACTCAGCCTCACACTTCAAGACCTTCCACGGTACCCCGTGATAGAACACGATAATGTGAAGATGCCATGATAGAACTACGTTACTGCAACATTTAGCATGTTAGTGAAGCTGTACTCACACTGAACCCTTGGTTAGTGCAACATGTAGAATGTTAGTGAAGCTGTACCTGAACCCTCCGTCTGTAAGCTTCGTGATGAACCTTTAAATAATTTCATCTAACACTTTGTTATTGAATCCACAACTGGGTTCGATTCCCAGGCGAGGCGAGACGTATGGATAAGTCTCCTTAGCACCGGTTTTTTTTCGCCGCCCTGTAAATACTGTAGGTATCCAATTGTTAGTCGACTGCCGTGGGTCGCATCCCAGGGAAAAAAAAAATCCACTGGGGACATACATTGTCTGGGGTATGGAAGGTATTCAGTTTTGATCCAAGAAAAGAGAGAATATTTGCTATTTCTCTGGATGAAGAACCCTTCACCGGCATCAGGTGACCAAATCTGAAAGGATCCCTCAACATAAACAAAAGATATAATGATATCCTCATTGTCCTACTGAAATCTCCCAGGTCAGACTTACCGATTTCAACACTGTGACCCATCCTGTGTGATGAAATATTACACTTGAAACCCCTCCTGTGTGATTGGAAAAACCCCTCCTGTGTGATTGGAATATAATAGAGAAACCCATTCTGACCCAATGTACAATGCAAGTCTTCGTTAAACTTTCAACGTAGGAATTTATAAAACACACAGGCGCCCTACGAACGACTCTACGAACGACTACATCAACGATTCCATGAACGACCGCTGTGTTGCATGGAGCTCAACTATAACAGTATAATACCTGTCGTAAGTTCCCACCGAATTACCCAGATTAGGCCAAATTGTTTTTCAATCTCATCAATAAAAGTGATAAATAAAATCAACCTTTACTCTTACGCCACCAGCACCACCGCCAGCAGCACCAGCAGCAGCAGCAGCCACCACCAGTAGCACCAGCAGCAGCACCACCACCACCATCAGCACCACCAGCAGCAGCAGCACCACCACCACCACCAGCACCACCAAGCAGTAGCACCAGCAGCAGCAGCAGCAGCAGCAGCAGCAGCAGCACCACCACCACCACCACCACCACCACCACCACCACCACCACCACCACCACCACCACCACCACCACCACCACCACCACCACCACCACCACCACCACCACCACACGGCACAGTACTCCACAAGGCACATTACTCCACAAGACAAAGTACTCCACAAGGTACAGTACTCCACAAAACATAGTACTCCACAAGGCACAGTACTCCACAAGGCACAGTACTCGCCCCTATCCTGTTCCTCATCCTCATATCAGACATAGACAGGGATGTAAACGACAGCACTGTATCATCCTTTACAGATGATACTAGGATCTGCATGAGAGTGTCATCCATTGAGGACACAGCAAATCTCCAAGAAGATATAAACCAAGTTTTCCAATGGGAAACAGAGAAAAATATGATGTTCATTGAAGACAAATTCCAATTATTCCGTTATGGAAAACTGTATGAAATAATAGCTAGGACTGAGTATATTACAAACTCCAATCACACAATAGAGCGGAAAAGTAATGTGAAGGACCTGGGAGTAGTAATGTCAGAGGATCCTTCCTTCAAGGATCACCACACTGCCACTATCACATCTGCGAGGAAACTGATAGGATGAATAATGAGAACATTCAAGACAAGAGATGCTAAGCCAATGATGATCCTTTTTAAATCACTTGTTCTCTCTAGGCTAGAATACTGCTGTACATTAACATCCCCATTCAAGGCAGGTGAAATTTCAGATCTAGAGAATGTACAGAGAACCTTTACTGCACGTATAAGTTCCATCAAACACCTTAACTACTGGGAACGCCTGGAAGCACTAGACTTGTACTCACTGGAGAGCAGGCGAGAGAGATATATCATAATCTACACCTGGAATATCCTGGAGGGACTGGTCCCTAATATGCACACAAATTTCACTCCCTACGAAAGCAAAAGACTTGGCAGGCGATGCAACATCTCTCCAGTGATCCACTGATCCACCAGGAGGCCTGGTCGTGGACCGGGCCGCGGGGGAGTCGATCCCGGGATACCCTCCAGGTAATCTCCAGGTAGGTAGAGTAGACCCACAATACACCAACACACCCACAACCTCTTCGTCCTAATCCTCCTTTTCCACACGCCTCCATCCGTCTTTCGGGATGGTTTTGAATACACGCAAGGAAGACTTGGGTACCATTGTTGGGGAGAGTGAGAATGGGTTTTAGACTTTTTAAGTAGTGGCAGCGAGAGCTTCAAAGACACGGGAGGAAAGAAGTACCTTAGCTCCCGCGTCATCACAGGATAGAGTCATCTTTAATATCGTCTTAGCCGGGAAGCCCTGCCTAACAGCATTTTCTTGTCAGGACCTTCGCGTTGATCTCTGCCACCGTCGGAGCCAGATTACCTTATGAGGATTTAACCTTGGAGTAGTTTTCAAGAATTCCTCCAGAACTCAGAACTGTGGATGTCACTCAGCCAGATCAGGTTTTTAATTTATTGTTCTTCCTACTATAGGAAGATGGCGCCTCACACACTGAGTGTTTGTTGTTCGATCCCCGACACGGATGGAAATGCTGGGCGTGTTTCCTTACACCTGCAGTCCCTATTCACCTAGCAGTAAGTAGGTACCTGGGTGTTAGTCGACTGGTGTGTTCGCATCCTGGGAACAAGATTGAAGGACCCCAGTGGAAATAAGACACAGTCCTCGATGACGCACTGACTTTCTTGGGTTATCCTGGGTGGATAATCCTCCGGCTTAAAAATCCGAACAAGTCTTATCTTAGCACCGATGGGGATGCTGAGGCAGCATATCTCTGGCTTGTACAGATGTTGCTGCTGCCTTACGAATTAGCTCGAGACCTAGCTGAGGCCTTAGTCCCTTACAGTAACATCTTTATTCGAAGCCTCTTTCAATCCCTCTCTAAACTCTACCTCCCTTCCACTTTAAAAGTTCCCCGCCTTACCCTTCACCTTCCCTCCCCGCCAGCCACACAGCACTCGCCAATCTTACCACTGCAGAATTTTCTACACCACCGTGATGGACCACTCAGCCTCACACTTCAAGACCTTCCACGGTACCCCGTGATAGAACACGATAATGTGAAGATGCCATGATAGAACTACGTTACTGCAACATTTAGCATGTTAGTGAAGCTGTACTCACACTGAACCCTTGGTTAGTGCAACATGTAGAATGTTAGTGAAGCTGTACCTGAACCCTCCGTCTGTAAGCTTCGTGATGAACCTTTAAATCATTTCATCTAACACTTTGTTATTGAATCCACAACTGGGTTCGATTCCCAGGCGAGGCGAGACGTTGTTTGTCGCCGCCCTGTAAATACTGTAGGTATCCAATTGTTAGTCGACTGCCGTGGGTCACATCCCAGGAAAATATTAAGAAAACATCCACTGGGGACATACATTGTCTGGGGTATGGAAGGTATTCAGTTTTGATCCAAGAAAAGAGAGAATATTTGCTATTTCTCTGGATGAAGAACCCTTCACCGGCATCAGGTGACCAAATCTGAAAGGATCCCTCAACATAAACAAAAGATATAATGATATCCTCATTGTCCTACTGAAATCTCCCAGGTCAGACTTACCGATTTCAACACTGTGACCCATCCTGTGTGATGAAATATTACACTTGAAACCCCTCCTGTGTGATTGGAAAAACCCTCCTGTGTGATTGGAATATAATAGAGAAACCCATTCTGACCCAATGTACAATGCAAGTCTTCGTTAAACTTTCAACGTAGGAATTTATAAAACACACAGGCGCCCTACGAACGACTCTACGAACGACTACATCAACGATTCCATGAACGACCGCTGTGTTGCATGGAGCTCAACTATAACAGTATAATACCTGTCGTAAGTTCCCACCGAATTACCCAGATTAGGCCAAATTGTTTTTCAATCTCATCAATAAAAGTGATAAATAAAATCAACCTTTACTCTTACGCCACCAGCACCACCGCCAGCAGCACCAGCAGCAGCAGCAGCACCACCACCAGTAGCACCAGCAGCAGCACCACCACCACCATCAGCACCACCAGCAGCAGCAGCACCACCACCACCACCAGCACCACCACAAGCAGTAGCACCAGCAGCAGCAGCAGCAGCAGCAGCCAGCACCACCACCACCACCACCACCACCACCACCACCACCACCACCACCACCACCACCACCACCACCACCACCACCACCACCACCACCACCACCACCACCACCACCACCACCACACGGCACAGTACTCCACAAGGCACATTACTCCACAAGACAAAGTACTCCACAAGGTACAGTACTCCACAAAACATAGTACTCCACAAGGCACAGTACTCCACAAGGCACAGTACTCGCCCCTATCCTGTTCCTCATCCTCATATCAGACATAGACAGGGATGTAAACGACAGCACTGTATCATCCTTTACAGATGATACTAGGATCTGCATGAGAGTGTCATCCATTGAGGACACAGCAAATCTCCAAGAAGATATAAACCAAGTTTTCCAATGGGAAACAGAGAAAAATATGATGTTCATTGAAGACAAATTCCAATTATTCCGTTATGGAAAACTGTATGAAATAATAGCTAGGACTGAGTATATTACAAACTCCAATCACACAATAGAGCGGAAAAGTAATGTGAAGGACCTGGGAGTAGTAATGTCAGAGGATCCTTCCTTCAAGGATCACCACACTGCCACTATCACATCTGCGAGGAAACTGATAGGATGAATAATGAGAACATTCAAGACAAGAGATGCTAAGCCAATGATGATCCTTTTTAAATCACTTGTTCTCTCTAGGCTAGAATACTGCTGTACATTAACATCCCCATTCAAGGCAGGTGAAATTTCAGATCTAGAGAATGTACAGAGAACCTTTACTGCACGTATAAGTTCCATCAAACACCTTAACTACTGGGAACGCCTGGAAGCACTAGACTTGTACTCACTGGAGAGCAGGCGAGAGAGATATATCATAATCTACACCTGGAATATCCTGGAGGGACTGGTCCCTAATATGCACACAAATTTCACTCCCTACGAAAGCAAAAGACTTGGCAGGCGATGCAACATCTCTCCAGTGATCCACTGATCCACCAGGAGGCCTGGTCGTGGACCGGGCCGCGGGGGAGTCGATCCCCGGGATACCCTCCAGGTAATCTCCAGGTAGGTAGAGTAGACCCACAATACACCAACACACCCACAACCTCTTCGTCCTAATCCTCCTTTTCCACACGCCTCCATCCGTCTTTCCTTCCTTCCACCGCCCCTCTGCTACCCCCTCCCTTTCCACCTCCTCCCCCATTCTCTCCCCCTCCCCCACTTTTTAAATTCTGATTGTTTTTCTCTTTTTTTAATTTGTATGATCTGTCACTGATTAATATGCGAGTTTCTTCACTTCTGTCTCTGTCTGTCTCTGTCTGTCTCTGTCTGTCTGTCTGTCTGTCTGTCTGTCTGTCTGTCTGTCTGTCTGTCTGTCTGTCTGTCTGTCTCTCTCTCTCTCTCTCTCTCTCTGTCTGTCTGTCTGTCTCTCTCTCTCTGCGCCCAACTAGCATTTTTAATATCGTTAAAATTCACATGTTTAAAACCTTATCTCAACTCACTTTTAAGTCTAGGTTGTGCGTGAGACTACGTGCGGCCAACAGTAACAGCCTGGTTGATCAGGCCCTGATCAACCTCGAGGCCTGGTCAAGAACTGGGCCGCGGTGGCGTTGACCTCCGGAACACCCTTCAGGTAGACTCCAGTTAGGCTCCAGATAGACTCCGGGTAGGTAGATATCTGTGCTACCACCACTGGCACCCGGGATGCCACCCACTACAGTCAGCTGGTACTCAGGTGTCTTCAGTACATCAGTGCTATACATCAATGCTATACAGTACATCAGTGCTATACAACACATCATTGCTATACAGTACATCAGTGCTATGCAATACATCAATGCTATACAAGACATCAGTGCTATACAATACATCAGTGTTATACAATACTTCAATGGTATACAATACTCACAACGTTGATGAATTTGTCACATGGGCAGCAGCATTTAGGTATCTTTATCTGTCGACGTTTCGCCCTCTTGTACAGCCCTCTATTTCTGCTCTATTGTACTGATAAGGCACTGGGCGAAACGTCTACGAAGACACCCAGATGCTGCACTTGTCTGATTTCTAATCTCAGATGCCTTTTTATCACCTCAGGTGCAATTTATCATCTCTGGTGACTGTCACCTCAGGTGCCTATTTATCATCTCTGGTGACTATCACATCTGGTGCCTATTTATTATCTCTGGTGACTATATATGACGTCAATTTCCTATTTATCACCTCAGGTGACTATTTATCACCTCAGGTGCCTATTTATCACCTCAGGTGCCTATTTACCACCTCAGGTGTCTGTCACCTTGGGTACCTATTTATCATCTCAGGTGTCTATTTACGACTGGACATACTGCTCATAACAGCAGTGAATAGAAAAACGTTTACGGAGTAACAAAATGACTTAGGTGCTTATTCACGCCGTACCTAAGTTTTCAACACATTCTCTCACCTACCTTCCCCTTTTCCCTGATCCTCCTATTCCTCTCCTTTTCTTCATACATCCCAAACCAATCATGTTCATGTAGCACCACAACATTATTATCGCAACTGCCAGGAAAGATGATAGGTTGGATAACTAGAACTTTCATAAGAGATAGGTTGGATAACTAGAACTTTCATAACAAGAGATAGGTTGGATAACTAGAACTTTATAACAAGAGATAGGTTGGATAACTAGAACTTTCATAACAAGAGATAGGTTGTATAACTAGAACTTTCATAACAAGAGATAGGTTGGATAACTAGAACTTTCATAACAAAAGATAGGTTGGATAACTAGAACTTTCATAACAAGAGATAGGTTGGATAACTAGAACTTTCATAACAAGAGATGCCACGACAATGATGATATTCTTCACATCACTCGTTCTCTGTAGGCTGGAATATTACTGTGTACTAACGCGGTCCCCTCAAAAGGCAGAAGAAATTGCCGAGCTGGGGAATACACAGAGGTTCTTCACAGCTCGTATAAAGTCAGTCAAGCATCTATTCTAAATTACTGGGAGGGTTTGAAGTCCTTATAACTGTACTCCTTAGAACGTAGACGAGAAAGATATATCATAATCTACACCTGGAAGATGCTGGAGGGATGGGTCCCAAACCTGCACACGATATTACAACATATGAACACAAGAGGCTTGGCAGACGGTGCAGGATACCTCCAATAAAAAGCAGGGGAGCCATGAGTACACTGAGAGAGAACTCAATAAATGTTAAGGGACCACGACTCAACATCTTCCCTTCATGCATAAGAGAGATCATCAACAAACACCTAACTGTCGTCAAGAGGGAACTCGACAGATTCCACAAAACAGTTCTTGATCAGCCGGGTTGTGGTGCATACGTTGGACTGCGGACGGCGGGTACTAACAGCTTGATCGATCAGGCCAGCATTCAGGGGTCAGCGCCCCCGCGGCCTGGTCTGGAACAGGGCCGCGGGGATGCTGACCCCCGAGAGCAACTCCAGGTAAACACCAGGTAAATTCCCCTTTTCTCCTGTTCCTCATACTATCTTTCCTGTTTATCTATCCAAGCTTTATCCATCCTCCTCATGCACCACTCCTCCCTCACCCCTACCATGCCATCCCTATCCTCTTTCCTTCACCCTTACCTACTTCCTATTATCTCTTTCCATTACTCTCCCTTCACCCCAATATTCTCTTTCCCTTCTCCCAAACCCCTTTCTCAATCCCCTTCCCCGTTCCTCTCAGTGTCCATCCCTCTCCATCAACAATCCCTCTCTTTATCTTCCCATCCCTTGCAGCCACTACCCATCCCCTTCCCCTCCCACCCCATTTAAAAATCCCGCCCCTCTCCGCCCATCCACGAATCCGCACCCCTTCCCCCTCACCCCCCCTTCCTGGGCCCGGGCCAGACTTCACAGGTCACAGATATTTTCAGTTTAGTGGATGAGAGAAGCTGACCACTTCACCCCCCTCCTCCAGACCACGTCCAGATAGGGAGGAAGGGGGGAAAAGGAGGGTGAATGGAGGAAGGAGGAAGAATAGCTGTAGTGGCTTCCGGAGGTCATGGCCCCCGCGGACAGGTCCCAGACCAGATCTTTTGGTTGCTGGCCTGATCGGTCTGGCTGCTGGTGCCTGCCGACCGCAGTCCAACTTATGCACCACAGCCTGGCTGATCAAATAGCTGCTTTGAGGAATCTGTCGAGTTCTTTCTTGAAGACAGGAGTTTGTTGGTAATCCCTTTATGCATGAAGGGAGAGAGTTGGAGAGTCGTGGTCTCTTTACACTTACTGAGTTCTCTCTGTGTGCTCATCGCTCCCCTGCTTTTCTTGTGTTTACATGTAGTGATTTCGGTGTGCAGGTTTGGGAACAATTTCCCCTAGTATCTTCCAGGTGTAGATTATGATGTATCTTTCTCGTCTGCGTTCTAAGGAGTACAGTTCTAGGGACTTCAAGCATCCCCAGTAATTTAGATGCTTGACTGAGTTTATACGAGCTGCGAAGGATCTCTGTTTGTTTTCCAGCTCTGCAATTTCAGATGCCTTGAAAGAACCGCTAGTACACAGCAATATTCCAGCCTGCTACTACCTGGAGAGAACGAAAGACCTGAAGAGTATCATCATTGTCTTGGCATCTCCTGTTATGAAGGTTCTAGTTATCCAACCTATCATTTTCATTGCTGTTATGATAATGACATTCTAGTTCGCCTTGAACATGAGATATGACATTATCACTTCCAGGTCTCTCATATTAGACCTATGCTCTACCGAGTGATTCGAGTCTGTATCATTGAGACACACACACACACACACACGTAAGGAACAATCACTGATGGCGCCACAGGAACACACATTAGCAAAGCAAATGAGAGAAAATATTTCCCATCTGTACAAGAGCATCCAAACACCAGGTGCAACACTTCTCTTCGGCTCCCGTTCCTCTTCTCTACCTCCTTTCTCTCCTCCTCCCCTCTTCCCTTTTAACGGGCGGTCACACCTGTTAAAGAACCCGTTGCTAGGTAATTCTCAGTCTTTTTGTACTGTGAATGGAGGGAGTGGGGAGGGAGAGGTAAGGAGGGAGGGAGTAAGGAAGGGAGAAAGATAAGAAGGGATGTTGGGAAGAAAGGGAAAGGGAAGGATGAAGGAAAGGAGGGAGAAGTAAAGTTGAGGAGAAGAAACAAATATTGAAAGAAAAAGTGACAGAATAAATAAGTGGTGAAGATGGCACCAGAAAGTTAGCGAGTAACACATATGTATAACAGTTGGATATCTTTACTGTCGAAATGTTTCGCCTACGTAGTAGGCTTCATCAGTCAAGTACAGAGAAGAATGTGTTGTAGGCAGCAGTAACGGCGAGGTGAGGATAATGTAATCAGTCCATCAACCTTGGAGAAGAGTTCAGTTCCATGGAGTTGAGGGACTGACAACTTCAAACTATTTCTCCAAGGTTGAGGGACTGATTACATCATCTTGACCTCGCCACTACTCCTTCTGTCTACAATACATTCTCCTCTGTATTTGACTGAAGAAGCCTACCGCGTAGAAAGTCTCAACAATATAGATACCCGACTGTTACACATGTATCTTACCCTCTTCTCTTAATGACCGGCGGCTGGGGAGAGGAGAGCCAAGACTTGGGCTGGGTAATTCTCCTTCATTTCTCTATTGTAGTGAGTGAGGCAGGAAGCGGAAAGGAGGAGGATTTCATTTAGGAGGTGGAGGGGCGATGGGAGATGAGGGGGGAAGAAGGCATTTCAGAAGTGGAAGGGGAAGCAGGGAGTAAGAGATTGTTAGTTTTTGTAGCCGAAGATTATTGTACACCTCGTATCCATCCTTTACCGCAAGAGCATCTGGATACGTACAAGGCCTTGGAACAGGGCACAAAGGGGTTAACACGAGTACATCTGGATACATTTTGACAGATTACGTCTTACCTGTTGCAAGCAAATTTGGGAATAATATATCTAGTATCTTGTTTTTATTAATAAGATGCCCTGATATGTGCAGAGAACCTTCACGGCACGCATAAGTGCGATAAACCACCTCAACTACTGGGAACGCTTGAAGTTCCTAAACCTGTACTCTCTAGAACGCAGGCGGGAGAGATACATTATTATATACACATGGAAAATTCTCGAGGGCTTAGTACCAAACTTGCACACAAAAATCACTCCCTACGAAAGCAAAAGACTCGGCAGGCGATGTAACATTCCCCCAATGAAGAGCAGGGGTGCCACTAGCACGTTGAGGGACAACACAATAAGTGTGAGGGGCCCAAGATTGTTCAACTGCCTCCCAGCATACATCAGGGGGATTACCAACAAGCCCCTGGCTGTCTTCAAGCAGGCACTGGACAGGCACCTCAAGTCGGTACCTGATCAGCCGGGCTGTGGTTCGTACGTTGGACTGCGTGCGGCCAGCAGTAACAGCCTGGTTGATCAGGCTCTGGTCCAACAAGAGGCCTGGTCACGGACCGGGCCGCGGGGGCGTTGACCCCTGGAATTCTCTCCAGGTAGACTCCAGGTAGATATATCGCATAGGCTACTGTACTGTATATATGAGGGTTGGAGGGTCAAGGATGGAAGGTCATTTACCTCCGGGTCAAGGTGACCCAAAGAAAAAAACACATTCGCTTTCAAACAAACAATAAAAAATGAATATATTTATTTTCCAAAACGATACAGTGTATAGGAGGTGGAACAATGCAGATTTTGTCATGCATGGAAAAGTCCATAGTTATGCACTACGTTTCATTGCCTAGCAGTCTTTACAGAAGAGCATGACACCATAATTCCAAGAAGGCGACCAAAATGCAGCACCTCCAGCCATCCTTCAGAGTGAAGGCACTGTACTTTGTACATGAAGTCTTTAACAGAATTTCTTCAGGTTCGCAATATCTACAGTCACCTCAAGGAACAGACTTCGAAAATTAGAGTGAAGGTACTGAATGAGTCAGAAAAGGAGCCGCTTTATCGTTCCTAACCTCTACGACTCGATCCCCGTTCGTTTGTTATTACTACAGATAGGTTCAGCTTATTTCCCATCTTCCTCCACAAACGTCTTTTTTCCCCAACAGTCCGGCAACACCCGAGCTTTCAATCCATTCTGAGCAGCATCTCCCTCAGGTACTCTCCCCACATACTCCCAAACTTTATTGTCTTCTCCCTCACCCTTCCCCTCCCCAAGCAAACAAAAGACAAAATAAAATGAACATCAAACAGAAATGAATAACAAACAGGATCAATGAGAACTCTATCAAAAAGTAGAGGAGGATCATTCAGCTATAATAGTGATTACAGAAAGCAAATTAACTTGAAAGATAACAGACACCATTTTTTTTCCTAATCGACTTCCACACTGCCACCAGAGAAAAGGGAAGACGGACCAAAATAATTGGATATCATTCCACTGCGCAATAAACATTAGAAAGTTCACTACATTTTAGGAAAGAGACACATGCGGCAGCTAATTACAGCAGATGGGGCTTTTTCTCACATACTTGTCGCTGTTAATCACCATCTGTAACCTCGATGGTAATCCCCAGCTGTGAAGACGTCACAGAAAACCAGCTGGAAAAAATTAACCCTTTAATTTATTGTTTTTAATTGGACAAGAAGAAAGCTCCGGTGTTTGCGTAAGATCTTAGATTTTCCAGTTTTCAAAACTCAAAAAAAAAAAAAAACAATTGTTGTGGAGAACACTGAACTACCTGGTGAAAAGGTACATAATTTAATATAGCAAGATTTTCATCAAGAACTGCAAGAAACTTTTGTCACGTGCCTTGAATATTTTATGGAGAAAATGTTCAGACACTGGACTCATCCCACGTCATTAAAAAACACTGATATTGTCCCACTCCACAAAGATGGTAGTAAAGCAATGGCAAAAACTATATAGCAATAACCCAAACAATCCACTTTATCAAAATCTTTAAAAAAGTTTTAAGAGGCAAGATTACCATTCACATGGAATTGCAGCAGTTGCACAACCCAGGTCAACATGGGTTAAGAACAGGTCGCTCCTGCCTGTCGCAACTCCTGGACCATTACGACATGATCTTGGATGCGCTTGTAGACAAGCAAAATGCAGATGTTGCAATCACTTTGCAAAATCCTTTGACAAATGCGACCACGGGGTAATTGCATGCAATATGCGTGCAAGAGAAGTAACTGGGAAGGTAGGCATATAGATATTTAACTTATTAACAAATTAAACCCAAAGAGTAATAGTAAACAGAGTGAAATCAGGGGCTGATACAATGAAAAGTTTTGTTCTTCAAGGCACGGCACTCGCCCCACTTCTCTTCCTCATTCCTGTCAATAATAGGGACATAAATTATAGCATTATAATATCATTTGCACACGATATTAGAATTTGTATGAAAGCGGTATCCATAGAAGACAGCCTCCAAGCTGATATAAACCAAGTCTTCCAGTGGGCTACTGCCAACAATATGATTTTCTGAGGACAAATTTCTTTTACTACGTTACGGAAGATAGGAGGAAATAAAAACAAGTTCAGAGTACAAGACAAACTCAACCTATTCAATAGGACATAAGTCAGATGTGAGAAACCCCAGTCCCCGTGACCAGTTGCTGGATGTACAGGGACAGACTTATGGAAAAGGTAAAATATTGGAATGGATGAGAGATTTCCTGGCTGAACTAAAAAGGCG
Source organism: Cherax destructor (assembly GCA_009830355.1). Taxonomy (NCBI): domain Eukaryota; kingdom Metazoa; phylum Arthropoda; class Malacostraca; order Decapoda; family Parastacidae; genus Cherax; species Cherax destructor. Next base: position 864,543 of record WNWK01000019.1, read on the forward strand.
AACAGTGATTAAAGTTAGTGTCCCCCAGGAATGTCACCAACGGGGTGCCAATGAGATCAGTGGGCTCAGATAACGTTCCTAATTTATATCAACAAGTTGTCAGAGAAAATGAAAAATATGTGAACATATTTGGTGATAGTGCAAAGATTGCATTCAATAGGACGAATTGCTGCAATCACTGCAAACTTTCAATAGTTATATGGTGAATTAAATGACATAGAAACTACACCACGAGTCTCCCTCTCCTACTGCAGCTTCAAATAGGTGATGACATATACATGCATACGTATACAAATGCACAAGGACACATACATGTACATATAGCTCTTGGTCCTGCCTCTGTATGTCCTCACACACCATGAGTACACACAAAGGCAGGGCCAGAAGCTGAGACTACTGTAAATATATTGGTTAGAGTATAAGTACACACACACACATACACATGCAGGTCATGACTTAGAGGAGACACGGGCAGGGGAGCGACCATCTGGTCTCAGACCAACCAGGAATGTAACGGTGAATGGTAAGTCAGTGGATGACTGGAAGCAGCGACCGTGGGAAGACTGGCAAGGTAGAACAATCCACCCAGGTGCCCAGTGTTTACCTTCCTGCGTTGTGACGCCTGCACTCAGAAGTAGGGAGAAAAGGAAGGAAGGAAGGAAGAAGGGATGGATGCAGGGAGGAAGGTAATAATGATGATGGAGGGAAATAAGGAATTAAGTATGATAAAGGAAGTTCTTTTGACTTCGTTATTGCTATTTCATTCTTCATGGGAAAACCCACCTGACGTAGTCCATGCTAAAACAACAATGACCCGCTTAATGGCTCATTTTCTCAGCATCGTCTGCAGCTCTGGTATTCTTTGGAGACCAACGTGGTGTAGTTGTGTGCTGCGGTATCTTATGGTTGTGGCCGAGCGATTAGAGCTGCTACAGAATCCCAGGAAAAACGCCGAGAACATTTTGCTGAGGTTCTGTTATAAGGCGTGGATTACTACTCGGTGGATTGCCAGTGACTCGACCTGCGGAAATGAAAGACACGGGTCTACCTGGAGTCTACCTGGAGGGCATTCCTGGGATCAACGCCCCCGCGGCCCGGTCCACGACCAGGCCTCCCGGTGGATCAGGGCTTGATCAACCAGGCTGTTACTGCTAGCCGCAGTACGCCTCTGTATTAAGTTTGCAATATTGAACAGCGGTCAGCGAGTCTTCAGCTCAAGAATTAAGAACATATCCACCAACTGTTGCACACTTCTTTGGTTCCACTGAAGTATGCTGTAATTTTTGAGAACTTTGACTTTATCTACCTGTTGAAGCTTATTGGGAGTCATCGCCCCCGCGGCCCGGTCCTAGACTAGGTCCCCTGATTGGTGACTTGATAATTTAAGCTTTTGGTTAAAGTAGTATGCAGTCCAAATTTATTTCCAAAGCTTAGCCAATCAGTAACTGCCTGGAGGAACTCAAGTGCGCTCATGTCAACAGTTGGTGTCTGTTGCTAATTCTCCTTCACTGATAATTGATTCAGCGAGGTGGAGTGTTGGTGTTGCAGATGCAATGCCTCGCCAGGGAATACACAATGCCTCGCCAGGGGATACATAATGGCTGTTTCTACTGTTTTAGGATTTTAGATGAGAGTACTTCAGTTGTCCTCATAAGAACATAAGAAAGAACACTGCACCAGGCCCACTGGCCCATGCAATGCATTTCCAAATCCTCAAGAGGGAACCAGTCATTTCCTAATCAACTACTAGATGGTGCCCGCGTTGAATTGTGCGCTGCTTACACCTACAGTCTGACTGTTCAGGCTATCATCCAGGAGACCTGGTTTACAACCAAGCCGCGGGAGACGCGATCATTTCCTGAATCAACTGGTACATAACAGGTATAGGTACACTGATAAATCAGTTCTCTTTCCCAAGCAGTCGTATCAAAAAGCATTGAATTTTGCTGCCAGTTTCTCAGCCGGGTGTTGCCAGTAAAGAGAGCGTGATTCTGCAGCCCAATCTTCCCTATCACATCAGTATTTCACTTTGATTGGATATATTGATAACACGCAGTTCATGCCATTTAAGTCCGCCTATTTTTTTCTCTGTATGAAATCTGAAGTTTGGATTAATATCCACGATCATCATCGATCATCTGTCGTGATCTCTAATCCAGGTTTACCTGCAAATGGCGGATATAACGAAAGATTAATGAACCCCGTAATTGCTAATTCAGTTTTACGTCGTCTTGAAGGACATAATTTGATAAATGAATCTCAAATCGATTTCACGTCGGGTCGTTCTAGTTTTTCGGGATTTTCTGGTCTTTGTCACTAAGGTATTTGAGGCGGTGCACCATAGTAATGAAATTTTTTTTTTAATTCTGGACTCCAGTGAGACATTTTACCAACAAGAAACTGAAAAAAAATTGTACTCATACAACAGAAGAAAATCTCATGAATTTAGGCTTTCCTTATCGACAGGCTACAGAAAGTTTGCATAAATGATGGAAAACTTAAACAGTGGGGCCCAGAGGCGTCCCACTGGGCCCAGTAATGGGCCCCTGGTTCACAGTCTACGTTAATGACATTTACGAGGAGGTAAAGAGCGACTTTAAGTAAATTTGAGGATGACGCAAAAATAGGCTAATAAATTGTGAGGGGACCACCAGGGGACTTCAGGATAATTTTAGTATACCTGGAGGGTGTTCCGGGGGTCAACGCCCCCGCGGCCCGGTCTATGACCAGACCTCGCGGTGAATCAGGGCCTGATCTACCAGGCTATTACTACTGGCCGCATGCAAACCGACGTATGAACCACAGCTCGGCTGGTCAGGTACTGACTTCAGGTATCTGTCCAGCTCCCTCTTGAAGACAGCCAGGGGTCTATTGGTAATCCCCCTTATGTATGCTAGTTGTTGATGTTGTGGTCAAAGAAGCACAATATAATGTGGACAAAAGCAAAGTTCCAATACTGAGAAAACTAAATAATACGAAGCCTAAACCGAATGCTAGAATGGCTTCGTTCCTTCTTAAGTAGATGTGACTTGGACCTGCCTAGCATGGGCCAGTAGACTTTTTTTTATGTAATTAAAACTTCTAATTACTGGAAATCTAGTATTTAGAAAACCGGGTATAAGTGATCGAAATAAGCCTCATTAATAGGCATCTGGACTTGATATACCTTTGATGAGTTCCGAGAGTTTTTCTACTCCCGAAGCCCGGTCTTGGGAAAGGCTTCCCTGGTCAACTAGGTTGTTGCTGCTGGCGGCCCGCTGGCCCACATATCCATCAAGATAATATAAATTCTATAGTTATAATTCTACACCTATACATCAATGGTGAGGCCTCGTTCGCATCATGCGTCTCAGTTCTAGTTTCCGTATTAATAAAAACAAAATTAAATGCTCTGGAAAACAGAATTAAATGCTCTGGAAAACAGAATTAAATGCTCTGGAAAACAGAATTAAATGCTCTGGAAAACAGAATTAAATGCTCTGGAAAACAGAATTAAATGCTCTGGAAAACAGAATTAAATGCTCTGGAAAACATAGAGGGCAAAACAAAAGTTAATCGTCTATATGATAAATATTTCTTACAAACTTAGGTTAAAAAGCACTGAATTAACACTCCCAAGAAAGGCGTACAAACTGATAAATGAGATAAATAAAAAGGAAGTATAAATAGCTGAAAATATCTATTTTTATATTCTTAACAACCTAAGCACATTGGAACTTAATATTGTATGACTGTACACTCACAGGACGAGAGGATCTGTCCCAGAACTTGTCTTCCCTCGTGCAGCATGTGACACCAGGGAGACAGTAATAACATCATTGCCTGGTACCACCTCTGGGTATCGTATCTTTATTCAGTGTATTGTGAGTGGGGCGTCACGCCTCTTCCACGATCTTGTACACGGGAGTACATGGAAGAAACAGACAGCACAGGACTTGGAAGTCCACACCAAGGTTATCTGCTGAGAACTATCTACTTCTATCTAGATTAAGGACTATCGTGTATTATCTAGGTGTGTGAGTCTAGGATAGGAAAGCAGTGTACTGCTGTATTATTCTCCATGAGTTATGATGTGGGAGAATCTGCAGTTTTCGGCTACCCTAATCTCATGTTATAGTTGCATGGTGGGAGCACACGCAGAGTGCAGCTACTCTATTCTGCATAATAGTTACTTGGTGTATAGCTACCCTAATCTAGGTGAGTGTTACGTGGTGGGAACACGCAGTATAAAGCTACTCTATTCTGCTTGAATTTCACGAAGGGAACACCTGCTGAGTGCGGCGACTCTTTGAGAGTCTCATGGTGGGAACTCCCACAGCAGTGTGAGGGAGACACGGAGGGGGACGGTAGAGGAGGAAGGGGGGAGAGGGAGGGGTGCAGGAAAGGAGGCTGGGAAGGGGGAAGGAAGAGAGGGAGGGAGGACAGTGGAGATGGAAGAAGGAATGGAGGAAGAGGGTATGCAGGCTGGTTGACAGATTTTCTCGACCGTGTGTACTGACCCTCATGGGAAGTCTCCGCCGAGAACCCACTTTCCCAAGGTGAGTAGATAAGTAGCCAGGAAGCCAAGGTAGGCGGTAAATAGCCAGACAGGAAGGTAAACAGTAAGTAGCCTGGTAGCCAGGTGAGCAGTAAAAGGCCAGGTAGCCCTATACAGCTCTCCCACTTCTCTTACCACCTGCCCTCGCCCCTTCCCCCTCAACTCCCTACCCCTACCACCACCTCCCCGGATCCTGTCACCACGTGGAAACAACAACAACAAAGCAAGTCCTACCACGTGAGACAGTTTCCAAGATGGCTGACTGCTAAGCAAAAGAGGCTTTGCGACCAAGATTTTGTTTAGGGTTTCTCGTACGTAACATACCATTTTTTAGTGATATTCAAGGCACACAGGTGCTATGAGAACATAAAAAGCACACTGTGTAGATTCAACCTAGACTAACCCAAATGTGGGGAAATCTTAATGCGGACTATTCGCAACTGGCATTCCGCAGGAAAGGCATTGACCCCTTGCTTTCTACAATATAAGTATACGACGCAGATTAAAATACAAAGACTATAAAAAATATTCATATGTCATCAGAAGTTTAAAGATGATTCTTATTGATCAAGACTGTGATTAGAAAAGTGTCATATGTAGTTCACTGAAGACGAATTTAAGATTCTTAGCGAAGGGATGATGATAACCACGGTGCCAAGGAGGTAATTAATGCAAAACAAGCTACGGGGGTGGAAATCTTCAAGTACTTTCACACGCCTTCGTTCGTCATCAGGAGCTATGCAATGTTGCAAGAGTAGCAACAGGATAACTGAGGGGAAGTTTTCTCAGAGTAAAACAGCTTTATGACACCAACCAGCATCTCTCTCTGAGACACCAACCAACTGGTTGAGAAAACTTCCCCTCATTTCTCCTTTTGCTACTCTTGCAACATTGCATAACTTCTGATGACGCACGGAGACGTGTGGAAGTACTTCAGCTGAAGATTTCCATCCCCATGGCTTGTCTTGCATTGTTAAGATCGCCTGTCTGTGACTGTATTGCAAGGTAAATAATATAGACATCAGTTCACATGAATGGATAACAAAATATGCTGAGGAAAGAGAGGTGGAGGGTTATGACTGAAGTATGCGAATGGAAAACAGGGATGAATAAAGAATATATGAATAATGTGATGTAAATATTCAAGGCAGAACTGACAGCAATGATTCAAGTTGGATAAATTCAAGCATAGAAAGGAAACACGAGAGCCATCTTTTTAGTTACAGATGAAAGAAACAAGGTAACAAGTAACGTCAGACCGATACAGGAGTGAGAATGGTTGGGTCACTGGATGTGAGAACCTCCCTACCATGGACCAGTAGGCCTACTGTCCTTATTTTCTTTTGAGGGGAGGAGAGGGAAAGGCGAGGAACACTGCTGGTCTAGGATGTATCCAGGAGGAGGCAGGGCAAGTACAAAGGACTCACAGCCTACACCACCCACGAGGAGAAGGCCTAGCTAGATGTAAGGTTTCTACAAGCATTTTATACGAGGTCGTAAAACTATTAAAAAAAAAAACTGGTAACAGAGATCTTTATTCTAACGTTCATTTGTAAACAGCACCACCAGTGTAGCAACTGACACAGTGTAGCAACTGACACAGTGTAGCAACTGACACAGTGTAGCAACTGACACAGTGTAGCGTGCATCCTATGTTCACACCATCGTCTCAATTCCCCGAAACCGACAATAACAACCAGTGGAACATCTGGACACTGAGGAGTTGCCAACATAGAATTGAATCCAATACCCTTTCATAATAGATTTTAACATACCCAAATGCGCAAAATGACAGGTAATAAATACCTTGGGTGATACAAAGCACATTACCAAGTACCAGTGATAAACTGGTGATTGTGGACCGAATTCCACGTAACCTTTAAATAAACTGGCAACGATGATTAGGAGGCATCTTAGATGACCATCACTGGAGCAGCCATCCCCACGCTGGTAACAGTTGCTCTTTATTTCTTCTATTCCGACAAGCTATTTGCATATTGTCGGTAATTCTACCAATATTAATACATATTTGCATTTTGTTTACGCTATGTCACCGTGTATTTCTTTGCCTTCCACTGGATAAGTAGTATAGATTCTGAAAGGACACGTTTCGGTCCTGGGACCCAAATGGAAATAAAGTCACTTTTGACTTTTTTGAGGTTATCCTATTACAAGGTATGAGAATTATACTTATAAAAACATAAAGAAAACAGCACTGCAGCAGGCCTACTGGCCCATGCTAGGCAGGTCCAAGTCACCTACTGACCTAAGCTAGTCAGTTCCAAGTCACATGTGTAACTTATCTAACTGTACCTAAATACACTTACTCAATCTTGGTCACTGCGTCAATTATACCACAGAAATATGTCCTTTCATCCATATATTTGGTATGAATATACGTTCTTCTAGAGCATTATATACAATAGTAAGTACACGTGCGTGTCCTTAGGTACTTTAACTAGTCTAAAAAAAAAAAACCTCTGTATAAAGTAGACATTTAGTTTCTTGGTGAGGTTTTATTCCTGGGGAAAAAAATATATGTGTGTGGACGAGTTTTTCGTGACTATAAAACATTATAATGCAAAAATAAAAGGCTAAATGGCAGCACTGAAACTACCAATGTAAATTCTCGTAAAAAATAATATTTACTTGTTTGTCTTGCTTAGTGGTTGACGCAAAAAGGCTCATGGTTGACAAAGCTCCTGGAGAGCGAAACGTTGCCACAATAAAATGTCACATTAGTTGCATTTGTGTCCTTTTACTTAACATATTGTCGGTAATTCTACAAATTTTGACGCAAAAAGGCTCATGCTTGACGCAAAAAGGCTCAAGGCAACTAAATATATATATATGTATTAATGTTGGTAGAATTACTTGTGTCTTTTTACCAAACATTAATATATATGGTAAGTGGACGAATCCACAGACGAAACGTTTCGCCCTCGTATTCGACTGGTGAGGCCTGCTACGCAGGCGAAACGTTTCGTCAATATAGCGACCTAAGTGTTGCAGCTCATGTGTGTTACACATCAACCTGACAATACTGTATACCACTTACACTGTGATAGTTGCTGGTTTTGTTACTGATAAATAAACGCTGGTGACAGTAAAAATTAATTTGTTTATTGCTTCGTTAAGACACCTGCTGACCTTGTTCACCTAGCAGCAAGTAGGTACCTGGGTGTTAGCCGACTGGGGACAAAACTGACCTAATTTGCCCGAAATGCTCTGCATAACAAGGGGCTTTCTATATAGTGGTGTCCCTGATGTCAGCTAGGCCTGTATACCTTGTACATGTACTTGTAGAAATAAGGATTATTATTATTATTATTATTATTATTATTATTATTATTATTATTATTATTATTATTATTATTATTATTATTATTATTATTATTATTATTATTATTATTATTATTATTATTATTATTATTATTATTATTATTATTATTATTATTATTATAAGAAGCACCCACCAAAACCATTGTTATAATTAAACATGGGTGGATAATTTTCTGAACAGGAGCTGACGTGGGTGAACTTACCTTACCTTTGATATACCTTTGAAGAGTTTCGAGAGTTTATCTACTCTCTGAGCCCGGCCATGGGCCAGGCTCGTCTGGTGCTTAGACAACATTTGTATAGATGGTCCGTTAGCCATGAACGATAGTCGATGTAGAGATAGGGAACCTATCTAAGCGCTACTAAGCCCTGATATCTTCGCCCTGGTTTGGGAATCACGCTCATAGACGCTTATCCTGGCAAACAGATAGCGGGGACAGTCTCCATATCTCACACGATCTGGGTTTCAATACGTGATGAAGAATGATTCCCCATAAGATGTTGGATCTAATAACTACAATAGTTATAATTATAACCATATGTTTTCATATGACCAAGACCCTCGTCAGGAAACACTTGTCCTGTTTCCTGACAAACCGTACCTAACCTAACCTAGCTGTTCTCTGTTTGATTCAGTCGTTAAGGACCCCAATGTAATAACAGTGTGTTTGACTTTGTTGGTTCATCCTATGTTAAATATGTATTAATATACTTTTTATGTTCCCATAGCATTTGTGCTCCGTCAAGACCACTGTAGAAAATTTGCATGTTATGTACCTGGAGGACTAAATATGAACCTAATCGTCATGTACTACCTACAAGAACTGCCCATAAACACACTTACCGCCACTTGTAAAACATCTCAACGTCAGAAACTGCATAGATGGTTTCAGAAAACCGACAGTTGGTAAATGAGACACTTGAGCAATATTTTCGTATCTTTATCTTGAATAAAGATTGCCGAGTGTTGCATCAGTGCCTCATTTATCAACTTCAGATATGATATGAGTGTGAAATATTAATTAAGCTTTGCATCCAGTGGATGTTGTGGTTGAAGATAGCGTAGCTAACACGAGGTTATAAACTCTCATACAGCCTAAGAAGATCCCTATTGTTGAGACGTTTCACTAGCATGAGGATTTGACAGGGCAAAACATCGCTATAATAAGACCTTGTACATTATGTTTTTGGTTTTTTTCAATGTGGATGTTAAAAGAAAAGTTTACCAGATAGTTATTGATCTGAAAAATGAGGCCAAAGGATAGTTTAAGTAGCGAAGGAACTTAGACCATCTTTGTGATCTTCAAGTGATCACATCGAACTATGAAGCATACTTGCTCCTAACATATTCATCTCCAGTAATAGATACTTGAATCCCTAATATATGGATGACTTTAATCCCTAATATAGGTATGACTTTATTCCCTATAGCAGGGATTAAAATTAGCTCTGCGATATTCACCCCTTTCAAGTGTACATGCATTGTTGCTGTCAGTGCATATACATCAGTCAGCCTTGGAGACAGAAGGCCTACTGCAATGCTCTTTTTTATGTTCTTAAAAAAAGAGGTAGTAATCAGAATACATGCAGTATTGCACAATGCTACACTAATTTATTAGGTCGTTAAGGAAGCATACCACCACTCAAAAATACTTAAATGCCTAAAACAGGGATATACACCTCTCATTGGCTATACCCTTCCTGTACTGTTGTTGGTTTGTTGGTTAATGGGGTTTAAAGCCTATCGACTATACGAGGGCCATTAAGGCTGCACATAACCTTTTCACCACCAGACAAGAATACCTTAATCCCTAAAATGGTGATTAAATTACTCTCAGCATATATACGCTTAGAGGTATATTCCTCTCGGTGTATATATCCTGTGAGGCACTGCTGTACATGCTTCCAGAACCTATATTTTGTCTCAGGTTTTGTGGAGAACATGAGAACATTTTTTTTTCTAATTAACTGATACCGCTTAATGGGGCCAAGTGAGTAATTGACTGACCAGTCGATTTAATCACTGATCTATCAGAGACCCAAAGGAATTTCGGCGTTTAAGAAAACTGTCTCCAAGGATGACTCAAGCTGACGGTCCTAGGCGTGGTAGCTGTCATCCACACGAATGTCAGCCGGGAGAGACAATAGTGGTGTGCTCTCTCTCTCCTATTTATGGTTGCAGGGGTCGAGACTCAGCTCCTGGCCCCGCCTCTTCACTGATCGCTACTAGGTTCTCTCTCCCTGCTCCATAAGCTTTATCATAATTCGTCTTAAAACTATGTATGGTTCCTGCCTCCACTACATTGTCGTGTGGGTTCTTGATGGATTTCGTAATAAGCACAAACGTAGCTTGGCTTGGTAACTTATATATTAGAGGAAAATATGGGAAGCACTCAGGCCTGACCTGTCTGTCTATACCTTGCCTTGAACTGAGAAGCCCAGTCCTCGGAGGGCATTCAAAGAGCTCATACGTCATGCTGGGTCAGCATGAGTCACATAACGATCAGTGAATTCATGTAGGGGGTTAATCAGTAACGGTTATTGGTAAGATACAAATACTACTACTGACAACATCACTTGCCAGACTATTCCACTTCCTGACAACTCTATGACTGAAGAAATACTTCGTAACATCCCTTTGATTCATCTGAGTCTTCAACTTCCAATTGTGACCCCTCGTTGCTGTATCCCATCTCTGGAACATCCTGTCTGTCCACCTTAGCTGTTCCTCGCAGTATTTTGTATTTCGTTATCATATCTCCCCTAACCCTCCTGTCTTCCAGTGTCTTCAGGCCGATTTCCCTTAACCTTTCTTCGTAGGACATTCCCCTTAGCTCTGGAACTAGCCTTGTTGCAAACCTTTGCACTTTTCTAATTTCTTGACGTGTTTGACCAGGTGTGGGTTCCAAACAGGTGCTGCATACTCCAGTATGAACCTGACGTACACGGTGTACAGAGTTTTGAACGATTCCTTACTGAGGTATCGGAACGCTATTCTCAGGTTTGCCAGGCGACCATATGCTGCAGCAGTTATCTGGTTGATGTGTGCTTCTGGAGACATGCTCGGTATTATACTTACCCCAAGATCTTTCTCCTTTCCTTGAGTGAGGTGTGTGTGTGTGTGTGTATGTGTGTGTGTGTGTTCACCTAGGTCAAGAGTTCTTCCCTCCTATACTCCCACCTCTAAACACCACCCACAAAGAGGAGGGGAGACCTTCCAAACCTTGATCTCGAAGAGGAGACCTTCCTAAACTCGACCTCTCAGTCTCTTCCACCTCCAAGAATAGATCCTTCAGACTGTACTTCACAGGAAAGACCCAGCAAACACGCTTTTTTTTTTTTAATGAAGACCTGCAAGGAAAATCTTAGTGGAAACCTTACAGACGTGATCCTTCTCAAAGGAGACCATACTGGGGAAATCCTACAGGGGTACTTTCCAGAGGAAACCACACAGGATGAGCCTTACAGGCAGCTGTATACTACTCAACACCTGCTACCCACACCGTAGACATATTCACCCCCATGTGCTGAGAGTGGGGACGGGGGTTAAAGACACATTCCTCCCCTTATAAGGTCAGTAGGAGACGCCCAGCCTCAACCCTAAAGGGGCCAAGATGACAACCCTTCTTGAGGATGTTTTGAAGTGAAAACCCCAAATTAGGGAGCCATTACATGTGCTAACTCACAAGTCTCATTTTTTTTTTTACAATTAGGGACGCTTTATTGTCATAAGGTTATTATTTGTTAGTCATAGGTGTCATTCCATTGGTTGACATAGACGCTGTCATGTGGGCAATTTTCACCATGATGTAAATGGTTTAGTAAACCGACAAGTTGAAAAATTAGACACTTTTGTCTAATTCCGCAGTTTACACCATGCCTCAGACCACAAGATGCCCTGGATGTTACTGCATGTAAGGGCAGCTTACATGCAGCAGTTTTAATTCGCTAGTTTAATAGAGGTTTATGGCAAGCATGAACTGTATATCTGTAGACAAGAAGAGCATTTCACCTCCCCATGGACGTTGTCTTCATCTAATATCACGTATCTTAAAGATCCTCACAGGAATCTCGTTGCTAGTAATCCCTTCTTTAAATCACTTGCAAAAGCAACTTCTCAATGGATCTAAGCAGGAGTCCTCAGGCAGGGCTACAACTGCTCGTGTTGCCACCCTCCCTAGATAAGAAAGTTAACTAGGTTCAGTTAAGCATAAGAATTAACAACTGGGCTTCTATACTTCAAACTGAATTGCTTTCCATCCTAGTAGCACTAAAGTTAACTCACGACACTGAGCTTGACGCAATCACATAATAACTAGCAACATGCTCACTGGAGAAACCATGTAGAGATGGTAAAGAAATAAGAGTAATTGGAATTATACAATACTTCAGAATTCCATCACACGGAATTTCTCATACAAAACAAAGTTGGTAAGTTAGCCACATAAAGTTGGTAAGTTAGCCACATAAAGTTGGTAAGTTAGCCACATAAAGTTGGTAAGTTAGCCACACAAAGCACACCGAAGGAGACCATAGAATATAACTTGAACATATCTACGTCAAGCATTACAGCTAATATTAAAAGTAAATAATAAAGGTAAATGCTATAAGAAAGCAGTTAGAAGCTTGAATAGATATATAACTCACTCTGGTAACATGAACGTAGATAAGCATAATTACGGAGTAACTTGCAGTGTAAATACACTGCTGTGGTCGCCAAGCTTAGGTTAGGTTATTAAGGAATACAATGATAGCATAACCTATGTGATGTGTCGAGGTATCTTACTGATAGAATTAAAATACAACAATATTAATTAAGCTTTGCATCCAGTGGATGTTGTGGTTGAAGATAGCGTAGCTAACACGAGGTTATAAACTCTCATACAGCCTAAGAAGATCCCTATTGTTGAGACGTTTCACTAGCATGAGGATTTGACAGGGCAAAACATCGCTATAATAAGACCTTGTACATTATGTTTTTGGTTTTTTTCAATGTGGATGTTAAAAGAAAAGTTTACCAGATAGTTATTGATCTGAAAAATGAGGCCAAAGGATAGTTTAAGTAGCGAAGGAACTTAGACCATCTTTGTGATCTTCAAGTGATCACATCGAACTATGAAGCATACTTGCTCCTAACATATTCATCTCCAGTAATAGATACCCACAATAGTAATAGTTACCCACAACAAGCTAGGCATTATCTACAGGTATATATACAGAATATCCACATATACATCAAGCTCTTTTGGGACCTAGTTCCTAGGTCTTTTGCATATCCACATGCTCTTGCGCTACCCTCCACAGGATGGATCTGGAGTGCACAATAAACTAGCCACTGCGGCGGTAAAATCTAATAAAAAATCGTGGTGGCAAACAACCACGATAAAGTCTACAGGACATATCCATATCCCGAGCATTAACCAATACCCTGGTGACTAACGAGCGTCGGTAACAGTCGAATAAAGACTATGAGAGCATATGAACGTAAGGGCTTTATTGCTATGACTTCTTCCTAGTAGGGTCAGAGACCCTTGGAGCATGGGACAAGTGTGCTCTAAAATTCGTGAGAGTTAGGCGAAAAACTCATCCTAGAAACCAAAGACCCCAGAGCGACCAGTTTCCTTTTTCAGAGACTCAGTGTTGCGATCCAGAGGGAAAATGCCTGCAGTATCCTGGGCACACGGCCCACCGCCGGGGAGCTGGATGAAGTATTTAAGATGTAGGATCTGAGATGTTAGTCATGTTCTTCCCATTGTATGTTTGTTAATGTATTTTATTTATAAATAAAGTTCAAGGACCGGTCAACGGGAGTTGACCCTCGGAACACCGTCCAGGTAGACTCTAGGTAGGTAAGACTGAGATTATGATACAACAAACCTTGGTAATAGATGCCTCACTCTCCGCCTATATATACCGTCTTTTTTTCAACCTCTGTATGTTAGAAGTGATGAAGGTTCCAGGACCGAAACGTTGTCTAATAAATATGTCCTACTAGTGTTTGCTCACGTGTGTTTCTATACCAAGAGACTGAGAGTTTGTGACTCTGTACAGTTGAACTCCAGCGCAGTGATTCAAGTTTACCAGAGGGACGGACCTTAATACAAGTCCACTTGCTACAACGTCACGGGCTATAATCCCTGTGTACAAGTATACCGATACCCATTTCCACAGGCAGATAAGTACTCGCTGCTCAAATATTAGAGGCTGTTGTTGTCTACTCCAGTAACACACTGGTACCATCTGTGATGTTAGGTAGACATGCAACACACTAAGAAGTGACAGTGATGTCTAAATAATACGAACGATGTTTAAATAATACACATGATGTCTGAATAATACGTACGATGTCTAAATAATACGAACGATGTCTAAATAATACACATGTTTAAATAATACAAATGATGTCTGATAATACGTACGATGTCTAAATATTAAATACAATGCCGAAATAATACGTACGATGTCTAAACAATATACACACTGTGTAAATAATACACACAATGTCTAAATAAAGCACACGATGTCTTAATTAGATCGCAGTAAAGTACATCATGAGTGGAACTCTCAAGTAGCGTTATTGAAGCTAAAACCTTGTGTAGTTTTAAAAATAGGTTAAATAAATACATGAGTGAGTGGGTGAGAGTTGGACCTGCCTCGAATGGGCCAGTAGGCCTGCTGCAGTCCTCCTTTCTTATGTTCTTAACCAAGATCCCCTCCCCACCACACAGTGTGTCCACGTGTTCCTAGAGTCGTTCAAGAATTCTGAGGACAGTAGGCCTATGCAAGTCGGCGGCAGAGAGGCTTAAGGCACGTGAAAGCACTTTCCTAACTCATCCCGCCAGCAAGTCCAAAAACAATTTCTTGCCTCACCCACTTGTATGCTTCCCAACCCATCGTTCACACCCTCCCCACGTGGTCCTCCCTGAAGAAACGCCGAAACAGCCGCAAGAGATAGGCCTATAAAGCCAGGAGAAGGCCCTGGGCAGTTAGCGATATTCCACCCCATTTTCCACCCCCACCCCCATTTCAATACAATGTGTACATATTGTTGACAAGGAGGCCTACATACGCTCATAGAGGCCCACGTGGTGGTCAGTGGTCACCAGAAATGCAGTTAAGAGGACCGGAGGGGAAATAACAGGGAAGGAGGGGGTTAGAATGAGGGTGGGGGCAGGTGGGGAGGCTGATCCTGCTGGGATAGGGGGATGAGGGAGTAGCTGAAAGAGAATTTGTGTAGGAGAGGCGTAGTAATACGGGTAGGGGGGTGATTGGGGATAGGGCAAGAGGCGTATGCTGGTGGTAGGCAAGGAGGAATGCAGGTGGGAGGGGGGAGGGGGAGTAGAAGGCCTAGGCAGGTGGCAAATGGGGTAGGGGAGGGGAGGATGCCTATGCTGTTTATTGGAGGAGGGTACGGGTGGGCAAGTAGACTGGTGGCAGGGAGGAGTCATACGGTGGGAGTGGAGATAAGGAGGGGGGAGGTGCCCATGCTGTGGTTGGGAGGGGAAAGAATAGAGCAGGGGAGGGGAAAGGGGAGGAGAGGGGGGCATACGTTGGTAGGAGGGGAGAAGTATTCCTGAGGGAGGGGACTTTCATGGGGGGGGGAGGAGAAATTATTTTCTCCCCTTTGGCCAAAATTGGATACATCATCAGTGTGCTGCTGTTCTATTCTATGGAGGAGGAGGAGAATGGTGGTGGTGGGGAGGAGGAGAATGGTGGTGGTGGGCAGGAGAGGAACTAGGAGAGAGAGAGAGAGGGAGGGAGGGAGAAGGTACCAGGAATGTGGGAAGGAGGGGAAGGGGGAAGCAGGGGAGATGGGGATGGTACAAGGGCCAGTAAGAGAGGGGTGGGTAAGGGGGGACCCTAGCAACGCCAACATGCTACGCAGGGGCCCACCTCGCCCACCACGTGGCCTACCGTCTTCTTAAGAATAACTGGATCAGCGTGGTCTGGCTGCCTGGCTGGCTGGCTGGCTGGCTCCTCCACACGAGGGTGAGTGAAGATAAGATAGCCCTAGACTCCTTTATCCTTCAGTACTAGCAAATTTATGAAATAGCTATTAATAGCAAATGCCCAGTATCGCCAATTCTCTCTCTCTCTCTATTTTATCAGCCTGTTTTGTGTAGTAAGTAAGCTTACATCATTTTTAATTCCCTCGTTAATATAGACTAAATAACACGGGACCCAACACTGACTCCTGTTGAACTCTATCTCTTTCCAGAAGCTGTATTACCTTACATAGTGTTGAAGCTTTCTTGGATAGCACACTCCGCGGACCTCTTCCAAGAGTTAAAGGGATGCACTACGAAAATAGACTAAAGAAACTCAATTTAATTACCTAAAAGAAAGAGCAAAATACCAGGGAAGTCGTAATTACCAGATGCAAAATACAGTGACAGGGTATTCAGGGATATACTGGCATGGAAGGAACGAAACCAGAGGGTACTGACAGAAGCTAAAGACACACATGACCCACACAGACATTAGAAACTATCTTCTTTTTTAAGTCTCAGAGTAGAATTAGCTGGATGAAGAAGTGAGGGGAAACAAACTTCCAACAGTTGAAAGATTAGGCATTCACTGATGACAACATCATCTCCGTAATCTCTAAGAGTAACTCTTAACCCACTTCGAAGAAACCATTGATTGTATGCCCGTGCACACTCCCCCAAAAAGTCAAGAAACCCTTATTGCTTGAATAGTCTATGGAGAAGCCTCGACACTAGAGTCATCCTCCAGTCAATAAAAAAAACCACTGATATTGCCCCACTCCACAAAAGTGGTAATAAAGCAATGGCAAGAACTATAAACCAATAACCCTAACATCCCACATTATCAAGATTTTTTAGAAGGTTTTAAGCAGCTAAATTACCAATCACATGAAATCACAGCTACTGCACAACCCAGGTCAGTATGAGTTAAGAACAAGAGTCCTGCCTTTCACAATTCTTTGACTATTACGACATGGTCTTGGATGCACTTGTAAACAGGTAAAATGCAGATGCTGTAAACACAGACTTTGCAAAAGCCTTTAACAAGTTACACGAAATTCGTGCAAAAGGAATAACCGGGAAAGTGAGCAGATGGATATTCAACAAAGTGAAATCAGGGGCTGTCACAGTGAATAGTTCTGTCCCTCAAGCCAAGGTTCTCGCCACCACTTCTTCCTCATTCTCATATTTGACATAGAGACATAAATCATAGCACTGTATTACCCTTCACAGACGATACTAAAATCTGTATTAAAGGGGCTTTCATTCCATAGAAGACACAGCGAGCCTCCAAGAACAAGACACATTTAAACCATTAATAGAACGCAAGTCAGATATAAGAGACTTGACGGCTATAAGATCAGAAGATCTCGTTCAAGGAACACAACAATGATATCGCAATTGCAAGAAAAATGACAGGTTAAGAGGTACCAAGCCAATGATGATACTCTCCAGGTCATTCGTTCTATCGAGGCTGGAATACTGCTGTTTGCTAAACGGCCCCCTTCAGGGCAGGCAGGTGAAATTGCTGATCTGGAGAATGTGCTGAGAACCTTCACAGCTCGCTTGAACTCAGTCAAGAACCTAAATTATTGTGAGCGCTTCAGCGTCCTTCCTTCCTGCATAAGGGGGATCACCAACAAACCCATAGCAGTCTTCAAGAGGGAACTAGAGAGATTACTCAATATAGTTCCTGATCATCCTGATTGTGGTGCATATGTTGGACTGCAGGCGATGGGCACTAATAGCTTGATCGATCAGGCCAGAAACTAGGCGGCCTAGTCTGGGACTGGGCCGAGGAGGCGGTGACCTCCGGAAGCGACTCCAGGTAATCTTTGCAGACATGATAGGCTTCTTGTAGCTGTGAACTATCACGTGTAAATCATTGAGTTAATGTCAAAGATTGCTAGCTTTATCATTCTTGTAAACCAACTTAATCATCCAGTCGTTATAAGTTAATTTCACAGCTGCCCTTAATATTTTGTATAACCAGAGGCTTTCTATAAAGTACACCAATAGTGTCAACTAATCCTAAGTAATTTGTAAGATGTCTTTTTTGGGTTATCCTAGGTTCTCTACACATATGCTGCTATGTATGATAATGTATGTAAATGTATTTGTGTATACCTGAATAAACTTACTTACTTTGTAGAAATACAGATTATTATTATTACCCAGACCAACCAGAGGGTCTCTGGTTGTGGGCTGCCATAGGGCCAAGGGCTGCCCCATTCACACATAAGTCAGTAGACTACACCGGCTAAGCCCCGCGGATCAACAGCTGCTTCGGCTTCACCGCCGCCCAGGTGATTATATGAGAATGAGTCGTGTTAGGTGATGTTTCCTGACGACTGCAAGAACAGTGACACGGAAAATAAAAATGCCAATCGGTCTCATGGCAAGAGATGAGACCAGAAGCTGAGATTCAACCTCATCATCAAACACACATTAATAATTACAAATCGCTGAACACTCACAAATATAAACCGTATTCGACTCACACCTCTTCAAGAGGACATAAGAAATTATCCCACTCTCCTGCACTGCCTTGAGGCCGTCAGGGAGTGGGCAGGTGGGGAGTGGGTGTTGCCGTGGGCCGCCACAGGGCCGTCGGCTACCCCAGCTTCCCATCTGTGAGCGTAGACGCCGTCGCCGCCGCCGCCGTCTCCCTGGGACCACCAACACAGCATGCCAGCGGCTGCTTTTTGTCGCGTTCCCAGAGGGAGGCCAACGGTATCCCCCGAGCCGGTCATCCCATCATTAAGACCCGCGTCAGGTGATTTTTCCCCTGACGAATATGTTAACTTATAACATTCTTCTCTCTCTCTCTCTCTCTCTCTCTCTCTCTCTCTCTCTCTCTCTCTCTCTCTCTCTCTCTCTCTCCTCTCTCTCTCTCTCTCTCTCTCTCTCTCACACACACACACACACACACATTTCTCTTCATCCCTCTCTCCCACCTTTCTTCATTTGCCCCACTCCCTCTCGCCATTTCTTATTCTGCCACCATTCCATCCTCTCAGCGGTCATCTCAGCAGGCAGTACGTGAAGGAAGTATCCAGTGTATGTGTACACACACCTTCCCCCACCCTTCACTCCCCACCCTTCTTCACTGGCCACACCACCCATTCTTCAACGCCTCTCCCGCCCCTCTAATTCTCTCCTAATTTCATCAATGAATCTTAGCACGGTTTTACCGAGGGCATTCTTGCGTAACGAATTTACAAACCATAATAAATAATACGACATTGTGTATGGGAGCTTCAGTAAGGCTTTTGATTGGAGTCCCACACAGGAGACTGGTGAAGAGGTTACCTACACTCGGTGTTTTAGAAGTTCTATCCTGGATCGAGGCATAGAAAACCGACAGGTAGCATGGAGACGTACAGGTATGACAGTGCAAACGCCACTCCTGCAGTCACATGTTGTGTTGATATAACAATATCAATACTTCGTTTCTGACTGCAGAAGACAGGCACACAGCAACATCAACACGCCAGTGAAGAGGCGGGGCCAGGAACTGTGACTTGACCCCTACAACCACAACTAGGTGAGTAGGGCCTCACGGGAAAGGCCACCCACTAGGTACGTCTTGCTTCCTGTTGGTGAAGAAGCAAAAAAAATGTTACCAAGGCCCTGAAGGAGGCGGACAGAAGATTCATTAATGGAGTTGTTGAAGATATTCTTCGTACCAAGATTCCATGGAGGCGAACTTTTTATAAATACACTATATATAAAAACAAGAAGCACTCCTTCTCTTCCTGGCGCAGACCTTCACCTCTATCCTCACATTGTTCCCAATATAACACCACTAACAAAACATTCCGAAAATAATTTGCCCCATCCCTCACCCTTTGGAAAATATTCCGACATTATATTCCCACAATATTCCGAATATAATAATTCCCCCACCATAATGCCCCCACTCCCAACAACTGCAACATCTCCCCTACCTCCCCCACCACTTGCCATCCTCCCCTCCTTTCTCGCCTCATCTTGTTTCTCCTTCCAAAACCGCGTTATCATCACCCCAACTCTCTTCAACCCTCTCTTCCTCACTTTCCCTCTCCATTCTCCCCACCACGACCCTTAACCACAAGCGCTACGGGGTGTAACATAGCTGGTCAGAACATTCGACTCACAATTGCAAATTCCCTGGTTCGACGCCCTGGCCCGGAGAAACACACAGGTCAGTTTCCTAACACCCCTGTTTACACAGCAGTAAAAAAATAGGTACCTGTGTGTTAGCCGACTGTTGTAGGTCACATCCAGGGAAAAAATGGCTGGAATGTCTGTGTAAGAAATCTACAGTACCTGCTGGAATGACTGCTGGAAGTAATGTGTGTCTAACCTAATTTAAAACAATCCCTCTTAGAATTGACTTTAATCTCTATTTTGGGTATTAAAGTTTTCTTGACACCACTGAGGTAAGTGGCAGCCTTAATGACCCTAGTAAAGTCGCAAGGCTTTAAACCTAGCTGACTGAACAGCCTGGCTGGGGTGCGTACCTTGGACTGCGTGCAGCTAGCAATAACAGCCTCGTTGATCAGGCTTTCCACCACCAGGAGGTTTGACTTAGGACCGGATCCCAGGGGGCGTTGACCCCCGAAATCTTCTACCGGTAAATTTCAGGTTCACATTACGATTTTTTTCCCTCTTGTATTTTTTTTGGCTGCATCTTTTCTTGTTCTTTTCCTGGATATTTTTACTCCCGGGAATCGATCCCAGGTCGCTTCGGTTGTGAGCCTAGCGCTCTACCATTGAGCTACGGGTTAAGTAAGTTTATTTAGATACAAGTACACATAAGTACAATTATCATACATAGTAACATGTCAGGCCAGCCCCTCAAAAAGACAAAGTGACTTAGCCTGGGCCAGTAGAGGACTTGGACCTGCCTCGCATGGGCCAGTAGGCCTGCTGCAGTGCTCCTTCTTTATGTTCTTATTCCCATTCCGTCTCGTACAGATATTTTGGCGGTGTGTTTGTCATATGGGCGCTGTGTTGTTGTCTCTCTCTCCTGATCTCGCCTCAGGGAGGGATGGAAGGAGGGAGAGTGAGGCTGGGAGCTGTTGACCATTCCTCAGTAATACCCGGTAGTCTTGAGGGTGTGAACGCTCATGAAATATAGCCCAATAAAACTGGGGGAATTATCAGCGCTTCCGCTCACAACATGGGCGTCAGGTCGTCCGTCTGGTAATCCGTCAGGTCGTCCGTCATGTAGTCCGTCAGGTCAACCGTCAGGTTATCTGGCAGGTAGTCCGTCAAGTAATCCGTCAGGTAGTCCGTCAAGTAATCCGTCAGGTAGTCCGTCAGGTAGTCCGTCAGGTCGCCCGTCAGGTATCCTCTTTATATCGGCCACGAGGCCTATGGCGGAGGCCAACCACGTGGTGAAAAACTTCGCCAGCTCAATGACTCTCATTTATTTCCACCATTCTTCTCTGTTTAATAAAGAACTAATTGGGATACTCGCCTTGTGCGAGATTTTTAAGGTCGAACGTTCTCAACAGTCACTAAAACTGGTTGCTACGACAGTTTAGCGAGATTTGGCGGGCCGCGATAGGTTGGTACGCCTGTGAAAAGCGCGCGCAATCATGTGGTCGCATTTAAACCCACGTGGGTTGGGTACGGCGGAGGGAGGGAGGAAGGTAGGTACGAATAATAGGGGAATGGGGAGAGAGGGAAGGGGGAGGTCTTCTATGAAGAGGCTGTCGGAAAGAAAGAGGGAAGGAAGGAGGTGGGGGGAAAGGTAGATGCTGTAAAGCGGAGAGGAGGAGAGAAGCAGACGGATGGAAGGGTTGTTGCTATGGAAGGGAGGGGAGGGAGAAAGAATGGGTTGTTGCTATGAAATACTGAAGAGGGAGAAGGGGGTTGCAGGGAAGCGTATATGGGGGGAGAACAGGGAAGTGGGGTGCCAGGGGGGAAATGGGGAGAGAGAGAACCAGGGGAGGGTAAACAAGGGTACTCAGAAGAGAAACATTGACCAATACAAAGAGATCTAAAAGATTAACTAAATTACCTCCAGTGGTGTGAATTTACCAGCGGGAGAGAGAGAGAGAGATGGAAAGAGAGAGAAGACAGACAGACAGACAGACAGACAGACAGACACAGACAGACACAGACAGACATGGTGATCTGGAGGGATGGACGGCGAACGGCGTAGTTGGTGATGGAGGCAGGAGGGGAGGCTAGGGGGTCGCAGGGATGGATTGTAGGGGTATGGTCCTAGGGTAGGAGAGGGTGAGGGAAAGGAAGGTTTTTAAGAGTGGAGAGGGAAGGTGGAGGGTGATATCCAAGTCTGAGCAGCACCTGGCTGACACCGCACACACCTTTAGGCTTAAAGCGCTTGAATGAGTTCCCTCTGCCCATGAACACTGCTGAGTTTGTTGTGAGGAAGAACGTCTTGAGTGTGTTAAATGTAAGAACGTCTTGAGTGTGTTAAATGGAAGAACACATTGAGTGTGTTGTGTGAATATTTTCATTCTACTAGAAACTCTCCTTAAACAGTGTTGAGGAGGGTCTCTAGAAGACTGAAAATATTCAAATTATTTTTATATTGTGTAGTGAGGGTTGGAAGTTCCTTGCAAGTTCCATACATAGTCTTAAGAATAGGTATGATGGGGCCTACGAGGCCAATGGTCTTGGATGCACTGGAAGACAAGCAGAATATTAAACTTCATAACTAATAGAACCCAAATAATAATAGTAAACAGAATAAAATCATGGGGTTCTACAGTGGTTGTTGTTCCCCGAGGCACGGTACTCGTCCCACTTCTCTTTCGCCTTCTCTTAGGTAATGTAGACAGAGGCATAAATCTTAGTATTGTATCTAGTAAGTAAGTTTATTCAGGTATACACAAGTACAGTTATATAGATTATCATACAAAGCAGCATATGTGTAGAGAATCTAGGATAACCCAAAAAAGTCAGAGTGACTTGTTTCCATCCTTCAGATGATACTGGAACCTAAATGAAAGTGGCATTCATAGAAGATACAGTGAGCCTCAAAGCTGATATATACCAAGTCTTCCAGTGGGCCACTGACATAAGAACATAAGAAAGAAAGAACACTGCAACAGGCCTACTTGCCCATGCGAGGCAGGTACAAGTCTCCTACCGGCTTAAGCCAATGCCCTAACCTAGTCAGGTCAGGTCACATTCACTTAAGGAAGGAGCACGACATCTGACCTGGTAGCACAAACTAGTCAGGTCCAACTCACACTCACCCACACCCACTTCAGTTACTAATTTAAGGAAGGTTGGAGGAAATAAAAACAAGAACGGGGTAGAAGATAAACTCGAATCACTTAATAGAGAGTAAGCCTAATGTGAGAGACCTGGAAGTGATAATGTCAGAAGATCTCTCGTTCAAGGAGCACAACAATGTCATTATTGCATCTGGAAGGAAAATTATAGGTCGGATAATTAGAACTTTGGAAATAGGAGATGCCAAGCCACTGGGGATACTCTTCAGGTCACTCGTTCTTTCAAGGTGGGAATATTGCCATGTAAAGTACTAACGGCTCCCTTTAAGGCAGGGGAAGTTACAGAACCGGAAAATTTGCAGAGAAATTTCACAGCTGGTACAAACTTAGTCAAGCACCTGCATTACTGGGAGCACCTGAAGTCCCTCGAACTGTACTCCTTAGATCGTAGGCGAGAAAGATACACAATAATCTACATCTGGAAAATACTAGAGGGACTGGTCCAAAATTTGCCCACCGAAATTACTACTTATGAACACAAGAAAATGGCAGATGGTGCAAGATACTTCTGTCGACAAGCAAATAGTACACTGAGAACTCAGTAAGTGTAAAAAAAAAATCCCAACTTTTCAACACTTCCTTCAAGAGGTAACTCAACAAATTTCTCAAATTAGTTTCTAATCAGCCAGGCTGTGAGCGGCGGTTAAGAAAAGACTGATTGACTAGGTCAGCAACCAGGAAGCCTTGTCCGGGACCGGGCCGCGGGGGCGGTCACCTCCGGAAGCAACCACAGGTAACCTACAGGCAGGAAATCCACCAAGTGGCAAGCACAGTCAAAAGCAGGTGAGTACAAATAGTATACAATTTCTCAATTATTAATCCCCGAGTACAACCAGTGGACACAACAGTTTTGTTTGAAAACAAACAACTGAAATAAATTCAGCTGTGCAAAAATGTAAACCAAACAAGCTAGAGAAGGTAAATGTTAGTTGAGAGAAGAAAGCCACGTGTTCAAGGCTGGGCGTGTCTGGGAGGGGATTGAAGGAGGGGAGGGATGGAGGGAGGGGAGGGACAGTGGAGGCATGTGATGGAGGGGGAGCTGACTGGGTAGAAAGGGTTGATGTAGGTAGGGAGGGAGCGAGGGGGTTGTTGATTGGTTGGGAGGGGGTGTGGATGTGTCTGGGCGATATATGGGAGGGAGGGGGGATTGAAAGGAGGGAGATGAAGGCAAACAGGGTGGTGGAGGCTGGTAGGGTTGGCAGCTCTGTTCCAGACAGGGTGTTAGAGGCTGGTAAGGTTGGCAGGTCTGTTCCAGACAGAACGCAGACGGGGCCAGACGTTCCCATATATCAGGTTCCCACCGGTCTGCCTCCCTTCCTCTCTCTCTCCCTCCCTAACTACATCACTACCTCCCCGAACAACCACCCCTTCCCTCCCTAAACACCATCACCCGTCCTCCATCACACCCTCCCTCACCATCAGTCCTCCCTCACAGCGTACCCTCCCACACCATCAGTCCTCCCTCACAGCGTACCCTCCCTCACCATCACTATTCTCTCCCTAACACTCCCTTCCTCCATCCCACACAACCATCCTTTTTTAACCACTTACTCTCCCTCAGCACTCCCCCTCCAACACAACCCTCCGTCTATCACCATCGACCCTCCCTCCCTCCCTCCATCCATCCCAGTGCTCAAAACCCACACTGCCCATCCTACAAAAGTCAAGGGAAGAGAGATCCTGAGACTCATCCCCAACTTTACAAAATATGAAACCAGCCAGTCATTACCACATATAGATCCATCTTAAAAAGACTCAAACTATGGTCCCGCCATTAATTTTTAAAGGGGTGGACTGGTATGCCAGCTGAAGGCCTCGGTCAGGAAACACTTGTCCTGTTTCCTGACTTACCTAACCTAACCTATGGTCCCCACCTGACTGAGTTCTCATGGAACCACCTCAGGGTCCTCAATCTATCGGCACAGTCCTTTAGGAAAATCTGAATGAAGAGACTGGAACACAGAATATGAATGCAAATAGTGTCTTGTGTCTTCTCATAAGTTGTCTAACTCTGCTCAGTGTAACTTTATTGTTTTCTTTTTAAGTGTTCTCTTTCCTCTGATAGCTGAAAATTATGTGAAAATGACGAACTCCTGAAATCAGGACCCCAGTAGAAATAAGGACCCCAGTGGAAATAAACAAGAACCCCAATAGAAAAATGTAAGAACCCTATTGGAAATAAGTCACTTTGTCTGACTTTTTTTGGGTTAGTAAGTTTATTCAGGTATAGGTACACATAAATACAGTTACATAAAATATACATAGCAGCATATGTATAGATTACCTAGGATAACCCAGAGAAGTCAGTGATTTATTTCTGTTTGTGTTATACTGGGTAATTTACAAATATTACTAAGTATGCTAATTGTATTTATGTGAAGTTGTAATTGCATTTATGTGAAGTCGTACCTAAATAAACTTACTTGCGATCCTATATTCATGGACTGCACCCAGCAGACAAGTGAGGAAGACAGTCCCAGTGCACTTGAAAGGCTCTATGGGAATTGAAGATTCATATTTTATCGAAGGAGCAAGGTAGTGTGATATCCCCGAAGAATTTCCAAACAGAATACAGGTATAGGCAGAACAGTTCACGTTGAAAACCACAAACAGGTCCATTGGGTTAGCTCCCATTGTGAGGAAAATGTTCTAAACAATACTCAACAATGCCTCCACAAAGAACAAAGATTGCATCGTAGCTGTGAGGGCACCACATGCTGGGGATTTTCTATTGGCTGTCCCTAATTCCTAGGTAGGCACTCACATTGATCCCCTCAAGCTATTCACATTGGTACAGCCGTTCGCCTAGCCATCCCTATTCACATTAAACATAGCAGTTGCATCGAAAGACCGTAGGTCAGACGAAAGAATGCAAGACACATAAGTCAGCAATATTAAGCCTAGAGAAGTCAGCAATATTAAGCCCAGAGAAGTCAGCAATATTAAGCCTAGAGAAGTCAGCAATATTAAGCCCAGAGAAGTCAGCAATATTAAGCCCAGAAAAGTCAGCAATATTAAGCCCAGAGAAGTACATAAGAACATAAGAAAAAAGGAACACTGCAGCAGGCCTACTGACCCATGCGAGGCAGTTCCATCACTCCCCGGTTTAGACCCAACCACCTGGAGTTAATCCTCTCCAGGTAAACTCCAGATAGTCAGGTCACTTCCACTTAAGGAATTAGTATGGCATCTGACCTAGTAGCACAAGCTAGTCAGGTCCAACTCACACCCACCCACACACACTCATGTATTTATCTAACCTATTTTTAGAACTACACAACGTTTTAGCTTCTATGACGGTACTCGGGAGTTTGTTCCACTCATCCACAACTCTATTACCAAACCAGTGCTTTCCTATATCCTTCCTGAATCTGAATTTTTCCAACTTAAAACCATTGCTGCGAGTCCTGTCTTGGCTGGATATTTTTAGCACGCTATTTACATCCCCTTTATTTATTCCTGTTTTCCATTTGTACACCTCAATCATATCCCCCCTAATTCTACGCCTTTCTAGAGAGTGCAGATTCAAGGCCCTCAGCAATATTAAGTCCAAAGAAGTCAGCAATATTAACCCCAGAGAAGCCAGCAATATTAAGTCCATGATGTAAATGGTTTTGAAAACACAAGTTGAAGAATTAGACACTTGTGCAACATTTGTGAATTTTTATTGAGGAAGCCACTTGTTGGCTAATCATTTCCACAGTAAAGATTCCCAACTGTTACAAAAGCGTCTAATTCTTCAATATTAAGCCTAGTGTCACTACAGTCTGTTACCTGTCAAAAACAAAATCCAAGCTAACCGGACTTTCTGACAGCCAAAAACATGTAAATGAAGTTACCACGTTGAAGCTGCAAGGGATGGCACTCTCACTTTCAGGGAGACATGACTCTCACATATACGAGTTCCATAGCATACTCCCAATACGATTGGATATCCATGGATCATTGGAAGGGTGCTTACTTAAGTTCCCGAAAGAGCTGGCTGATAAAGTTGCCAGGGGAATCAAGAACTTTAAAGTTACCAGCTTTGTTTCCTAGAAACTCAAGGTTGCAATCCAGCAAGGAAAGGACTGCTAGGTACTTCTAGGCACTCCTAGACACTCCTAGGAACATGAGCTAATTCTAGGGAGCTGGAAGAAGTTTTCGAAATATTGGTATTATGCTACGATGTGTAAAATACTCGAACCCGTTCTCCCCACATCTCAACCATGAAAAAAAAAATTGGCTCCTCAGCCCCCTAAATCAATTATTTTCTACAAATCTGAGTCAAATGTCGCCTCCGCATGCTAACCTAAACACAGGAAAGTTTGTGATGTCTGAATAAGAACAGTTGCAACTTATGACACAGGCAACTGATGACAGGTGCAAGCGGCCTAGGGGTCAATTTCACACAGACAATTCCCGATTTTGGCTCACGTGCAACAACTTGAGAATGCTTCTGTTGATCGGCTTCAAACTTTCACCTTTGGTGTATTCTGTTTAGACGAAGATTGGGATTGTTACTGAAGCGTCTAGCATTAGTTACCATGAAATTATTTGCACCTGCCTCTTCTGCTTCCGTGTTTATTCCTGATGATCCACGTGAAGTGGATGATGCTAAGCTACGTTGGTGCAAATTTGCCAGCTTACTAACATAGTTAATAACTCTGAAAAGTTGGCTTCTGTGTAATAACCAGAGATGCACTGGTTTGCTTTTTTTTTTCACCTAAAGGAAGCTTCGATTCTGGGAAGCGAAAATGTTAATTTGCTAATTTTACTAAACAAATTGTTATCTGTGCATTGTTTAGAAAATGCCTTTTCTGATCTGCTGTGAATGCTAAACCAGGGAGTATATTACTTAGATAAAGGTTTGGGTTAATTTTGCGTTGTGTAGGTGCCAATATTATTGAAGAAGTTGGAAAACTTGCAATGAAGATTTTCATGCAATAATTTGTAAATACCTCATTCGATCGGCTTCAAACTTTTACCACTGATAAGGTGAAAATGCAACAAGTGAGTGTGTGGGTTTTTCCACGTAAGACCTGTACTCATTGGAACGCAGGCGAGAAAAATGCATCATAATTTCCACCTGGAAAATTCTATAGAGACTAGTACCAAATCTGCACACAGAAATTATTCCCTACGAAGCAATAGATTCGGCAGGCAGTATCACATCTCTCCCCATCCCCCCAATGAAAAGCAGGGGTGCTATGAGTACGCTAAGAGATAACACAATAAATTTCAGGGGCCCAAGACTCTTCATCTCCCTCCCAGCATACATAAGAGGGATTACCAATAGACCCCTGGCTATCTTTAAGAGGGAGCTGGACAGGCACCTAAAGTAAGTACCTCATTAGCCGGGCTATGGTTCGTACGCTGGACTGCGTGCGGCCAGCAGTAACAGCCTGGTTGATAAGACCCTGATTCACCGCGAGGCCTTGTCATGGACCTGGCCGCGGGGGCGTTGACCCCAGGAACATCCTCTAGGTAGACTCCAGGTAGACTGTTAAACCAATTTCTGTAATGCAAGCATAACTCCTAACAACTCCAAGCATAACGAGGCTGGGAAGAAGAGGAACGAGGCTGGGGAGAAGAGATACGAGGCTGGGAGGAAGAGGAACAAGGCTGGGAGGAAGAGGAACGAGGCTGGGAGGAAGAGGAACGAGGCTGGAAGGAAGAGGAACGAGGCTGGGAGGAAGATGAACAAGGCTGGGAGGAAGAGGAACGAGGCTGGGAGGAAGAGGAACGAGGCTGGAAGGAAGAGGAACGAGGCTGGGAGGAAGGGGATTGAGGCTGGGAGGAAGAGGAACGAAGCTGGGAGGAAGAGGAACGAGGCTGGGAGGAAGAGGAACGAGGCTGGGAGGAAGAGGAACAAGGCTGGGAGGAAGAGGAACGAGACTGGGAGGAAGAGGAACGAGGCTGGAAGGAAGAGGAACGAGGCTGGGAGGAAGGGGATTGAGGCTGGGAAGAAGAGGAACGAGGCTGGGGAGAAGAGATACGAGGCTGGGAGGAAGAGGAACAAGGCTGGGAGGAAGAGGAACGAGGCTGGGAGGAAGAGGAACGAGGCTGGAAGGAAGAGGAACGAGGCTGGGAGGAAGAGGAACGAGGCTGGGAGGAAGAGGAACGAGGCTGGGAGGAAGAGGAACGAGGCTGGAAGGAAGAGGAACGAGGCTGGGAGGAAGGGATTGAGGCTGGGAGGAAGAGGAACGAAGCTGGGAGGAAGAGGAACGAGGCTGGGAGGAAGAGGAACGAGGCTGGGAGGAAGGGATTGAGGCTGGGAAGAAGAGGAACGAGGCTGGGAGAAGAGATACGAGGCTGGGAGGAAGAGGAACAAGGCTGGGAGGAAGAGGAACGAGGCTGGGAGGAAGAGGAACGAGGCTGGAAGGAAGAGGAACGAGGCTGGGAGGAAGAGGAACAAGGCTGGGAGGAAGAGGAACGAGGCTGGGAGGAAGAGGAACGAGGCTGGAAGGAAGAGGAACGAGGCTGGGAGGAAGGGGATTGAGGCTGGGAGGAAGAGGAACGAAGCTGGGAGGAAGAGGAACGAGGCTGGGAGGAAGAGGAACGAGGCTGGGAGGAAGAGGAACGAGGCTGGGAGGAAGAGGAACGAGGCTGGGAGGAAGAGGAACGAGGCTGGGAGGAAGAGGAACGAGGCTGGGAGGAAGGGGATTGAGGCTGGGAGGAAGAGGAACGAAGCTGGGAGGAAGAGGAACGAGGCTGGGAGGAAGAGGAACGAGGCTGGGAGGAAGAGGAACGAGGCTGGGAGGAAGAGGAACGAGGCTGGAAGGAAGAGGAACGAGGCTGGAAGGAAGAGGAACGAAAATGGAAGGAATAGGAACGAATCTGGGGAGAATAAGAATGAATCTGGGGATAATAGGAACGAATCTGGGGAGAATAGGAACGAATCTGAGGATAATAGGAACGAATCTGGGGAGAATATGAACGAATCTGGGGAGAATAGGAACGAATCTGGGGAGAAGAAGAACGAGGCTGGGGAGAAGAGGAACGAAACTGGGGAGAAGAACGAAGCTAGGGAGAAGAGGAACGAGATACGAAAAATGCCAGAGCGTTACCAGCCAATGTCCTTTTCCTGGGTAGTAATTTTCTAGAGTTATCAGAAATGAGAGTGAGAGTGAGTACGTATATGTATGTAATTGACTTTACAATATATTCTCTAAATGTATATTTTTAAAGGGTTTAATTAATATCATATATAAAAATACACACACACACACACACACACACACACACATACAACAGGCCTAGTGTCTAATCGACATGTGCCTAGGACAAAATAGTAACTAACACATACAATGATAAAGCAGTATAGGAAAAAAATGTGAGAGCCAGGCAGCCAGTGTATATATATATATTCAATTATAAACCCAGTAAAATTACACACAGACAAACACACACAGATACATTCTGTGCATCACTACTTACCACAAGACTCTACACACAATTAAGAATATTTCACTTCTACTCGTTATATGACAGCGAGACTCACTGTTTAATAAAGTTAAAGGCAGGAAATTAAATGACGCAATTTACCTGTATTGTGGGAGGGGGGAGAGGAGAAACTTTTAACGAAGCAGCACTCCATTATGCCTATAAACAACGGAAAACGACTGCCTTGTAGAGTGCTGAGATTTACACGGAGCGGGATGCGACAATTACCCATATAAATTAGGAATAACATAGTTACCCCTCTCAACTACATAGAAAATATTGCTTACAGGCTGGGCCTTACACAGCGTTAATTTCCTGGTTCTAAATTTTTAGATTGGACTGTGGATAAATTAGATCTTTATGGCTGTGCCTCCCATTTGTCTCCATGCCCCCATAAGGGTTTAGAGCTTGTCTTTATCATAATAGCAACCTCCAGCCCATAATTTAAAAAAAAGTGCTATCAAAATGAAAACAGCGATAAAATACAAACTCACAGGATGTATACCCCGAGCGGTGTATTTTTCTCAGTGTATGTATGCTGAGAAATTACTTTAATTCCAGACTTAGGTATTAAAGTATTCATATGTCTGGTGAGGAAAAGGCTGCGTGCAGTTTTAATGACCTTCGTGCAGTCAATAGGCTTCAAACCTCATTAACCTCCCTCAAATGTTTTTTCCGACGTGTGTAGACTGAGAACAGCGCATGTATATATATGTATATATATATATATAGTTCCTTGATAATGTGAATAGTCACGAAAGCGCTTGGAATTCCACTATTTTTTCACAGTGGTTGTCTTGCATATATATATATATATATATATATATATATATATATATATATGTCGTGCCGATTAGGTAAAACTGGTCAATTAGCAAGAACTCATTTAAAATTAAGTTCTTTCTAAAATTTTCTCTAATACGTTTAAAGATATATTTTTTTAATTTATGTTAATGTAAAAAATTATAATTTTGTACCAAGAGAAACTTTGAAAACCTACCTAACCTTATTACAACAAGCGCAATTTAATTTAGCCTAACCCAACTAAATATATTTTAGATACGTTAACATTAATTTAATAATAAACAAACACAATTAAATATATTTTTTTCGTTATGTTCAGAATGATTTTGGCGAAATTATTGCATACACAAATTTTCGCTTGTCTTATATGGCAAGAAGAGCGTTGCTTTTTAAGCCAAAATCGCAAGTTTTACCTAATCGGCACGACATATATATATATATAAATGCTTTATTAATAGACAGAATACATTTATAGAAAACACAAACATGAATACAATGGTACAATATGTCAAAGATTATGAATCTCCTCCAGTTCCTCCGAAGCCGGACGCGAGCCAAGTATGCAGCATGCGTTTCCCCTCTGGATGGCCACGCTGAGACGCTGAAACATGAACGTGGCTGCCCTTGGGTCCCTGGTGGTGTCGATGAGTCTGGAACCCAGTTCTTTAAGGAAACGTGTTGCATTTTTTCCCCACGCTCCCAATTAAGTCCTTTCTAAAAAATTCTCTTATACGTTTAAAGATATATTTTTTTCATTTATGTTAATGTAAAAAATTATAATTTTGTACCAAAAGAAACTTTGAAAACCAACCTAACCTTATTATAACAAGCGCAATTTAATTTAGCCTAACCCAACTAAATATATTTTAGATACGTTTACAATAATTTAATAATAAACAAACACAATGAAATATATTTTTTTCGTTAGGTTCAGAACGATTTTTGCGAAATTATTACATACACAAATTTTCGCTTGTCTTATATGGCAAGAAGAGCGTTGCTGTTAAAGCCAAAATCGCGTTTTACCTAATCGGCACGACATATATATATATATATATATATATATATATATATATATATATATATATATATATATATAATATATATATTTTTTTTTTTTTTCAACAAGTCGGCCGTCCCCCACCGAGGCAGGGTGACCCAAAAGAAAGAAAATCCCCAAAAAAAAAACTTTCATCATCATTCAACACTTTCACCACACTCATACATAATCACTGTCTTTGCAGAGGAGCTCAGATACTACAGCTGAGAAAAGTCCCTCCCAGCTGTCACTATCTCAGACCCCTCCTTTAAAGTGCAGGCATTGTACTTCCCATTTCCAGGACTCAAGTCCAACTAAATCAATTAACTGGTTTCCTGAATCCCTTCACACAATGTTACCCTGCTCACACTCCAACAGATCGTCATGTCCCAAAACCATTCGTCTCCATTCACTCCTATCTAACACGCTCACACATGCTTGCTGGAAGTCCAAGCCCCCCGCCCACAAAACCTCCTTTACCCCTTCCTCCAACCTTTTCTAGGACGACCCCTACCCCGCCTTCCTTCCCTACAGATTTATACGCTCTCCAAGTCATTCTACTTTGATCCATTCTCTCTAAATGACCAAACCACCTCAACAACCCCTCTTCAGCCCTCTGACAAATACTTTTAGTAACTCCACACCTTCTCCTAATTTCCACATTCCGAATTTTCTGCATAATATTTACACCACACATTGCCCTTAGACAGGACATCTCCACTGCCTCCAGCCTCCTCCTCGCTGCAGCATTTGCAACCCATGCTTCACACCCATATAAGAGTGTTGGTACCACTATACTTTCGTACATTCCCTTCTTTGCCTCCATGGATAACGTTTTTGTCTCCACAGATACCTCAATGCACCACTCACCTTTTTTCCTTCATCAATTCTATGGTTAACCTCATCCTTCATAAACCCATCTGCTGACACATCAACTCCCAAATATCTGAAAACATTTACTTCTTCCATAATCCCTCTCTCCAATGTGATATCCAATTTTTCTTTATTTAAATCGTTTGATACCCTCATCACCTTACTCTTATCTATGTTCACTTTTAACTTTCTACCTTTACACACTCTCCCAAACTCGTCCACTAACCTTTGCAACTTTTCTTTAGAATCTCCCATAAGCACAGTATCATCAGCAAAAAGTAACTGTGTCAACTCCCATTTTGCATTTAATTCTCCATAATTTAATCCCACCCCTCTCCCCAACACCCTAGCATTTACTTCTTAAACAACCCAATCTATAAATATATTAAACAACCATGGTGACATTACACAACCCTGTCTAAGACCTACTTTTACCGGGAAGTAATCTCCTCTCTCCTACATACCTAACCTGAGCCTCACTATCCTCATAAAACTCTTTACAGCCTTCAGTAACTTACTACCTATTCCATACACTTGCAACATTTGCCACATTGCTCCCTATCCACTCTATCATATCCCTTTTCTAAATCCATAAATGCAATAAAAACTTCTCTACCTTTATCTAAATACTGTTCACATATATGCTTCACTGTAAACACTTGATCTACACATCCCCTACCCACTCTAAAGCCTCCTTGCTCATCTGCAATCCTACTCTCTGTCTTACCTCTAATTCTTTCAATAATAACCCTGCCATACATATATATATATATATATATATATATATATATATATATATATATATATATATATATATTATATATATATATATATTCACACTAGAGCTTACTTTAATCCCTATGCGCCCATATTTAGGATTATTCTCCATAGATTACGATTACGTGTTTACCTCGGCGAGGGCGAGTGAGCCGTCATACGTAACGTTGTTACGATGCGGAAATCCTCGTGAAAACTGACACTTCCTTCATCTTTTCAGCTGTTGATCCAATGGCTTTTTTTTTTTATTCTCTTGTCTTGAAATAAAATTTGGATACGCATTTCGTAGTTGTTCAGTTGTTTTTGTTTTGTTATTGTTTTTGTTGTTGAAGGGCTGTTGTTGTTTTGCTATTATTATTTTGCTATTGTTTTGTTATTCTTGCTTTGTTTTTTGTTATTGTTGTCGTTTTGTTATTGTTTTGTTGTTGTTGCTTTCCTGTTTTGTTGTTATTCCTGCTGTTTATTGTTGTTGTTGTTATTGCTCTTGCTGCTGCTGATGTTGCTGTTGTCGTTTCATTTCTATTTCTGTTGCTGCAGGTTTGTTATTGTTTCTGCTGTTTTTGTCGTTGCTGTTGGCCCTGTTGTAGTTGTCGTGGTGTGTAAAGCCGAGTAGAACGACCCAAGAAGGGAAGCAGAGAAGACGATTAAAGAAAGGGACGAATTCCGAAAGACTAAGGAAAGGGAAGAGGAAAGGAGACGGTTAAAAAAGGGAAGAACAGAAGAGACGAGGAAACGTATAAGGAATGCAGTATGTGTTGAGGGACTCTTGATCCAGGGAACTGGAACTTGTCCTTCCTTAGATTGAAATTGATTGCCTCCTGGTCTGGGACTGGGCAGCGGGGGGGAGGGGGCGTTGACCCCCGAAATTTTTTTTTAGTTATCCTCACATTCCCCAGGCGATGTATGACCCCTAATAATAATAATAATAATAATAATAATAATAATAATAATAATTGTATTAATAATTGTAATATTATCATCTTGGATCAGTAGTAGTAGTATTAGTATTAGTAGTAGTAGTAGTAGTATTAGTATTAGTATTAGTAGTAGTAGTAGTAGTATTAGTATTAGTAGTAGTAGTAGTAGTAGTAGTAGTATTAGTAGTAGTAGTAGTAGTAGTAGTAATAGTAGTAGTAGCAGCAATAGTGCATTCATGAAGAAGCTCTAAATCCGTAAGAGTCATACAGCGGCTGTGGAATATGAATGTCAACTTTGATCCAAGGTAGGGGAGGCCAACATCTATTTCCTTGGACCAAGCACCCTTTCTATTAAGGAGCTATGAATTGACTCCTGCAACCACAAATAGCGAGTACACACACACACACACACACACATACAACAGGCCTAGTGTCAAATCGACATGTGCCAAGGACAAAATGGTAACTAACTAACACACACACACACACACACACACACACACACACACACAAAGGATGTTCCAGAGATGGGACACAGCAACAAGGGGACACAGTTGGAAGTTGAAGACTCAAATGAATCACAAGGATGTTAGAAAGTATTTCTTCAGTCACAGAGTTGTCAGGAAGTGGAACAGTCTGGGAAGTGATGTAGTGGAGGCAAGATCTATAGTACATAACTTTAAGAAGAGGTACGATAAAACTCATGGAGCAGGAAGAGTGACCTAGTAGCGACCAGTGATGAGGCGGAGCAAGGAGCTGTGAGTCGACCCCTGCAACCACAACTAGGTGAGTACACACACACACACACACAAGGTAAGACATCAAAGGAGAGTAAAAGTGAGAGAGAAAGAGAGACGTCAGATCGAGGGGTAATTACTGCAAGAGTTTTACGTGAGAAGCTTTTGGTGCCAGATTGTATCTCTCAATCTGCAAGTTTAATATTACCTCACGCCTCTCCCCTCTCTGCTGGACCTGAGCTCTGCTCTGCTCGTGTCTGCTTCTGGCCTCGTCTGCTTCTGGCCTCGTCTGCTGATCTGTCACTGTGCTGTTAATGTTTTGTGCTTTTGGTCTCTCTTTTGTTGATCTCGTATACTGTTGATATTTTATGCTGTTGGTCTCCTGTCTGTTAATCTCTTATTCTGTTGGTCTCGTGTGCTGTTGTTCTCTTATTCTGTTGATCTTTTGTGCTGTTGGTCTCGTGTGCGGTTGGTCTCGTTTACTGTTGGTTTAATATGCTGTTGCTTCAGTGTGCATAAAAAAAATCTGTTAAGTATATTTAATTTAGGCGGGTAATTCGTGAGAAAATTTCCCGAACTTAGAAAAAAAGAACATGTTAATGTACAGCAGTATTCCAGCCTAGAGAGAACAAGTGATTTAAATAGAACATAAGAACATAAGAAAGAAGGAACACTGCAGCAGGCCTACTGGCCCATGCGAGGCAGGTCCAAGTCTCCCACCGGCTTAAGCCAATGCCCCGACCCAGCCAGGTCAGGTTACATTCACTTAAGGAAGGAGCACGGCATCTGACCTAGTAGCACAAACTAGTCAGGTACAACTCACACCCACCCGCACCCACTCATATATTTATCTAGCCTATTTTTAAAACTACACAACGTTTTAGCCTCTATAACTGTACTCGGGAGTTTGTTCCACTCATCGACAACTCTATTACCAAACCAATGCTTTCCTATATCCCTTCTGAATCTGAATTTATCCAACTTAAAGCCATTGCTTCGAGTCCTGTCAATACAAGATATTTTTAGCACGCTATTTACATCCCCTTTATTTATTCCTGTTTTCCATTTATATACCTCAATCATATCCCCCCTAATTCTACGCCTTTCTAGAGAGTGCAGATTCAGGGCCTTCAGTCTATCCTCATAGGGAAGATTTCTGATACATGGAATCAACTTAGTCATCCTCCTTTGTACATTTTCCAGAGCATTTATATCCATTCTGTAATACGGTGACCAAAACTGTAGGATCATCATTGGCTTGTCATGTCTTGTCTTGAATGTTCTCACTGAACATCATATTGTTTTCCGTTGTCCATTGGAAAACTTGGTTTATATCTTCTTGGAGATTTGCCGTGTCCTCAATGGATGACACTCTCATGCAGATCCTAGTATCATCTGCAGAGGATGATAAAGTGCTATGGGTTACATCTCTGTCTATGTCTGATATGAGAATGAGGAACAACATAGGGGCGAGTACTGTGCCTTGTGGAACAGAGCTCTTCACTATGGCAGCTTCCGATTTAACTCTTGTTTACCACTATTCTTTGTGTTCGATTGGTTAGAAAGTTGAAGATCCATCTGCCCACTTTGCCAGTTATCCCTTTAGCACGTATTTTGTGTGCTATTACACCATGATCGCACTTGTCAAAGGCTTTTGCAAAATCTGTGTATACTACATCTGAATTCTGTATAAGGGTGCATCCAAGACCATATCATAGTGGTCCAGTAGTTGCGAGAGGCAGGAGCGACCCTATTTTACTACTACGTAATCATCTCTTATGGGCCGGACTGCCCTTTTCTACTGGTTTTTAAAATAGTTCCATGAACCCAAATGGAAATAAGTCACTAGGTATGATAATTGTACTTACGTGTATCTGTACCTAAGTAAACTTACTAACCTTTGGTCAGGTGGGATCAAGCAGTCAGGTACCTCGCTGTCCTGTCTGCTGGCCTTTACGTCCCTCCTAACGTGTTGGCTTCCTTGTGGACACACCTACCTGGGCTCCTCTCTACTCTTTTGCGCTATTGCAGGCTCTTGTGATTGTATGTATGTTTATTCTTCATTGTTTTGATTAACCATCACTACCCCCTCATTATTTGAACCCTGCCACCAATAACTCTCCACCTACATCTCTAGAACCCCCTACCCACGGTATACCCCCATCCCCAGAACCCCCCAGCATACCCTCCCCCAACAAGTATCCAACATTCTCCAAACTTCTTGCTACAACCAATGATCCTTTTTCATCAAAATGCCTTAATAACAAAAACGAAGAAAACAAAAACACCAGCAAGAAAACAGGCAAAACATTAACATCCCAGCCACAGAGGTCATGTCTCAACGAACAAAATAGGACTTTCTTACATAGTGATCAGTGGTGGAGGATCAGGAAGCTTGGGGGAGAAACGTGCTATACTAAAGGTCAGAGGGCCTTTTTGATACATAAATGTATATATATATATATATCTACTCTCCAGTTTTTATATCGTGGACGTGTGTGTGTATTTTAAAAAATCCTTGAATGCTACAGATTATTCCTTAGGGTATAGAGGACCTTTTAGCAAGAACGATTTTTTTTCTACTTGGCGTATGAGTAGGTCAACAATTCCCCGCTGTGTCCCCTGGCTCTCCCAGGACGCTGTGTTCCCTGGCTCGCCCAGGACGCTGTGTCCCCTGGCTCGCCCAGCACGCTGTGTCCCCTGGCTCGCCCAGCACGCTGTCCTGTCGCCCGCACGCTGGTCCTGGCTCTCCCAGGACGCTGTGTCCCCTGGCTCTCCCAGGACGCTGTGTCCCCTGGCTCTCCCAGGACGCTGTGTTCCCTGGCTCGCCCAGGACGCTGTGTCCCCTGGCTCGCCCAGGACGCTGTGTCCCCTGGCTCGCCCAGGACGCTGTGTCCCCTGGCTCGCCCAGGACGCTGTGTCCCCTGGCTCGCCCAGGACGCTGTGTCCCCTGGCTCGCCCAGGACGCTGTGTCCCCTGGCTCGCCCAGGACGCTGTGTCCCCTGGCTCGCCCAGGACGCTGTGTCCCCTGGCTCGCCCAGCACGCTGTATACGATAATAACATTCGCTCACCTGATTTAAAACACATTATGATATATGTTTGTATGATATGTAGATGGTGCTTATGATGCAGCATACATCTGTAGCTATGATGTCTTGATATACACGAGCGTTCATGGGAAGGACAGATAGTAGATAGACTTGGATGTCCACGTTGGTTCTGTTTGCTGGGAAGAACTATCTTCTACCTAGAGAGTATCTTGTATTTGCTAGACGTGGGAGTCAATGATAGAAAAGCAGCAGGTTCTCTCCTCACCCTTCAATCCCGCTGGCCACTGTCGGTATGACAACATGGGTAAAATACATAATAATATATTGAAGATGTCATGGATTTTGCAGAGAGATAGAATTAGAAGGAAGAAATAGACAACACTTTTTTTTAAACATCGGCCTTATACTTCCTGAAAAAAGAAGAAACACTTTGACTATCATTCATTTAATCCCTGTCTTGCAAAGCATGCTAACATCACAGCTCAGATGACCCCTCCGAACTGCAACATTCCCACACCGTCCTTCAGAGTGCAGGCACTGTACTTCCCACCTCCAGGACTTCAGTCTAGCTAACCGCTTTTTCTTCACCAGCATGTCAAATTATAAAAGCCACTTCCCTAAACTCAGTGCTAACACGCTCGCACAACTCTTACCCCCTCTCCCTCCATCCCTTCCTGAGACGAACCCTACATCTTCCATCCCTGATGTATATGCCTTTCTAGTCATCCTATTTTGCTCCATCCTCTCTAAATGTGTAAACCACCTCAACAACCCCCAGTCCACCCTCTGAATAATACGTCCGGTAACCCATACAACCTCCTCTCCAAATTCTCTGCATAATATTCACACCACACATTGCCCTCAAACACAACATCACCGCCTCCGGCCTCCACCTTGCTGCGACATTTAAAACATATGTTTCTCACCCCTATGACAGTATTGGTCCTAATATATTTTGATATATTCTACCTCCTTTGCTTCCATGCATAAGATTCTTTGTCTCCAGAGATGCCTCAATGCACCACCCACATTTCCCTCCTTCCTTGTCAATTCTCTAGTTCACTTCATCTTCCATAGACCCATCTGTCGATAAGCCCACTCCAGAGGGGTCCACGCTGGGAAACGGCCGACGTGTTAAAATTATATATATATATGTGTGTGTGTGTGTGTGTGTGTGTGTGTGTGTGTGTGTATGTTAGGGTAATTACCATGTAATCTACCGGGAAGTAAACATTTGTATATATTTATCCAAAATAAATAAGACATGAAATAATAATCTTTAAAGAAATAACTAGAAATGGAAGCCTTTTTTTTATTATTGTCGTTTTTAGTGATGTCTTTTTTGAGTTGGTATTGGCCACGTTCACAGCCCAAGGATGAGTGTGGTTTTTTTTTTTAGCCAAAAGTAATCTTGTTCTTTATTTAGTCTAAAGTTCTGCTTACTCACCTCACTCTCCTAGTTCCTGGCTGAGTTTATATTCCACATGTGTTTGTATTCACTTGTATTCACCTGTGTTTGTATTTACCTGTGTTTGTATTCACCTGTGTTTGCATTCACCTGTGTTTGTATTCAACTGTTTGCATTCACCTGTGTTTACATTCACCTGTGTTTGCATTCACCTGTATTTGCATTCACCTGTGTTTACATTCACTTGTGTTTGCATTCACCTGTGTTTGCATTCACCTAGCCATATAGCCGAATTTGCATTTTTTGCAACATTGAGCTTACAGTGAAAGCTTTCACCCCCACAGTAACCTCAGCTCATTGCAGCATATTCCTAAGCCCAGCCCTGAGGTGTACTAGCTACCCCTCGGTCTGCAGAATGCCACCCACAACAGTCACCTAGCAGCAGCCAGGTACCTATTTACTGCTGCCTGAACTGGGGTTAACGTTTATTTATTTATTTTTTTGAAGGAAACTTACCCAGTGTCTCCACCTGCCCCAGAATTTAACCTGGGTGCTTCGGTTGTGAACCGAAGGCGCTACCACCGAGCCGCCTGTGAGCTTTAAACTCTCAGACTCTTCCCATGTCTTCCAGTTGGCTCCTTTAATCAGGGTTTGTCTTGCTTGTAGAGGATCACTGGAGACAGTCTTGAGTTTGAAGATGATGATAATAATAATAATAAGAAAAATCAATAATAATAATAAAAATAATATGATAATATATAATAATAAAAAACAATAATAATAATAATAATAATAATTATTATTATTATTATTATTATTATTATTATTATTGTTATTGTTATTTTTGTTATTATTGTTATTATTATTATTATTATTTTATTATTATAGAATCATTTCCACTCGGTACAAAGTTGTTAGAAAATGG
The DNA here is from genome assembly GCA_009830355.1 of Cherax destructor. Taxonomy (NCBI): domain Eukaryota; kingdom Metazoa; phylum Arthropoda; class Malacostraca; order Decapoda; family Parastacidae; genus Cherax; species Cherax destructor. Next base: position 905,625 of record WNWK01000019.1, read on the forward strand.
GATGACGTTTACGTAGTACATATTGTGAGGAAAAGCTCACAGAGATTTCATTGGGAACACATTTCACCCGGAGCTAGAGCTGTCGTACCTTGAAGTCCCACACTGAGTAAAACGTTCTTCATATCCAGGCTGTATCGTATTTCGCTTTTCGACTGTAAAATATTTCTGCTTCCACTCTGTGGCTCTCCTGTCTGTCTGCAGTCCTCTCCTGCCCTGATGCTGAAAAAGTGCTTCCTGATGTCTCTGTAAACTATATGGTTGCTTAGTTTATGTCTGTCTCTCTTTTCTATATTTTCTTCTGTCAGTATGTACCTTGTGTGTTGCTCTGAGTATCGTGTACGTTGGGAGTGTGTCTCAATCTACTTTCTCCGCACTTTTAGCTCCGTGAAGTTCAGTTTGCAAGGTCTGTCTTCTTAACTGTCTCGCAATTTAACCCAGTGTTTGGAAAAGATACTTTAGAAGACGTTTCTGTCCGTTCTGGGTCATTATCGAACCCAGGACAGAGCGAAACGTTGTTCGTAGTGTCTTCTCATAACTGTGGGTAAGATGATGTCGCAAATAGTCGCAAATACGGTGCTGTAACGTGAATTCTTTGTAACCTCCGATTCATTGTTTTGATACCATCCTCGGACCTTCTCTGTCTGCTTTGGACTAGTGGAAGCCTCCACAGGAAATAACCTACATTCACACACACACACACTCACACACACACACACACATCACACACACACACACACTCAACACACACACACACACACACACACACACACACACACACACACACACACTCACACACACTCACACACACACACACTCACTCTACAGGCAATCGGATTCTCTAACAAACGAACCAGCTAAGAGATCAACAACAAGGCAAGCAAACTCGCATTAACACATATTCAACAACAAACATATACATTATATCACTTTACACAGAGTTACCTCTCATCACAGCTCCAACAGGAAGTTTTTTTTCCCTGTTCGCATCTGTTGACCTTGAGTGAGAGCAAGTCACATACTCCACATGACTCACCACTCGTCAGTGTCGCGAACTCTTCCGCTGATGAGTAAGTCTCACGAACACTGCTCACTCATCAACTTGTCGCCATTGCATTCGTGACAGAATTTCCAGGTGACTGTTTTTTGCTTTTTTAACCTTGCTGTTGTTTCCTGCAGCCTGCAGGAAACAGGACACATGTGCAACACTTTGGTTTCTTTTATTGTGGAAGTGTTGCGGCAATACTGATACCCAAGTGTTGCTCAAGTATCACTTTTATAAAGTTGTCGGTGTTCTGAACCATTTACGTAACAAAGCCTAGCTGATCACGCGTCTCTGTAGACATATCTTCATCACTACGACTTCCGCTGTCACGAAGAACATGTCACAATACCGTGACTGGAACAATACATAAATAACCCACACGTATTAGAGAGAATCTTAGGACGACGTTTCTGAACGACTTGGACCATTTATAAGTCACGCTGACGTCGTCGTAACCCCCGCCTCTCTCTCTCTCCCCCCTGTGTGCGTGTTATTTGTGTATTCTGCTGTCACCTCCGTATTTCGACAGGAGAAGCCTGCTGAGCAGGAAAAAAACGTCACGTCAGTAAAGCTATGCAACTGTTGCACACGTGTGTCTTGCTCATCGCTTGCAATAATTTAAATAGCTTCCTCTTGAAGAATTCTGGCACCTGCCCCATCAAAATTTCCTGTCATTAACACCACTAGTATAGGACTGCAGGTCCTCGGATGTTGACACAGCTTTTTCTATTTGTATTTGTGATACATTATTTGTCTGTCTTTTTGGTGTAATTTACACTATGTATGATAATTGTATTTATGCGTACATGTACCTAAATAAACTTACTTATTCTTCTATCTAAAATTCCAGAAAGATTTTATGACTGTGTAGATTAGGGAACTGCTCTACGATACATGTAATTAGGTATCTCTTTACCGTTTCCGAAGTAGCATCACGAGTGCCCTAGAAACATTCCCAGTAGTCTAGATGCTGTACTGATTCTCCTCAGCCAGGAATAAATGTTTGTGCATATGTCAGCACTGACATTTCTCCTGTCTTTAAAAGAACTATGGGCATAGGGCAATATTATAAACATGAGAGAACGTGTGTTTGCAATGGTGCCATTATTGATGTTAGTTCTCTGGGTGTATAAGACACTTGTGCAGCACCTGGGTGTCTTCATTTGAGAGACTTTTCACACGTTTTACTTTATGGAGACGTGCGTATTATATACCCTTCATCTAATTAAAATGACTGTTAAGGAACAAAAAGGCACAATACCGTAACTAGGGCAAGATGTTTCAGATTTCTTCCGGTGTAAGATGTTTCAGGTTTCTTTTGAGGTTTGAGGTAAGATGTGCGAAGGAGGTCAGTGGCTCTAGGTTTGTTTTGTTTTTCTTCTGTAGTGTTTTTCTTATTGGAACTGAGGTCTTTGTATTCTTTCTCAGTGTGACATGTTTCACACAGACATTCTCAGTGTGACATGCTTTACACAAGATATTCTGTGTGACATGCTTTACATGGATATTCTCAGCGGGACATGCTTCACATATTCTCAGTAGGACTTGCTGCGCACAGACATTCTTACTTTTGGCTATTGGAAACCGGTTTGGAAAAAGCTCAAGTACCATAAAGCATTTTTAGCTAAGATATTACAAGGGTTGTGCAGGTGCTGCTATTGTTGCTATTTGTATGAATTCTATAGAGCAATCATGAATCTTCGTGCTATTTTTTCTCCAGTTAAAGGTTAACGAACAGCAATAATAATAATTAATAATAATCCAATAACGAGTCACTCGTACCTATGAGGACCAGCTTACAGTTAGGCATCCTTGAGAAGATCAGTTCACAGTTGCTTGTCCCTGAAGAAGAGACGACTCTACAGTTACCCCGGCCATGTCCCTGTTAATCCATTCTCCTGAGCAAACGTCCAGATTCCACCATGGCTTTATTAAACCGTCGGTGACACGACTGACACGAAAACGTAAACGTTAGGAATTTACAGGCGTACGTCCACAGATTTATTGGCAGTACTTTGTATAATGTTCCCTGTATAATGTTTCTTGTATAATGTTCGCTTTCGCTCATTACTGCGATAATTACTGTTAATCAGGAGCTTGATAAAGTTTCTTGAGAGCGAAACGTTGCCACAATAAAATGTCACATTAGTTGCACCTGTGTCCCTTTACCTAACAGTGTCGGTAATTTTACGAACATTATGACGGTATAACTTTGTATTTTTTGGTTAACTTACGTTAACCTAAATAAAGAAATCGGGTTATAGCAAATCAACTAACTCTGTCATAAGGTCGCCATTGTTTACTTATTGAGATGCTGACAGTCTGAATCAAGTGCGTATATCTCTCAACGTGCGTATATACATACACACAGAGTTTACTTTAAACCCTTTTTAATGGTGATTAAAGAGGGTATATATGCAGCCTGAATCACGTTCGTGCTTTCAACCCAATAAACCAACCGACCAACCAAGGTTGTATTTCGAAGTCCCCCTGTAGCATGTGGTCAGTGGTTTACACTGCAGACACACTGACATCATGATGCAGAACACACCAGCAGCCACTCAGTAATGGCAAGAATTGACAGGTAGAATGCTGTAACAACTTGATATATATATATATATATATATATATATATATCATAACATAACGCGCTATAACAACTAGAAACAGTAAGTTATAGATCATTGCGACAAACACGCCATAACAACTGCTGCAGACACGTCACCACATAACACGCCATAACAACTGTAGACACGTCACAACACGCTATAGCAACTATTAACAACTAGTTATAGACAACTGCGTCAAACAAGCCACAACTCTCACATCGTTTTATTCCGGCCTCGCACTCAGGAACCCCGCTAACCGGACTTTTTTTGTTTCAATTTCAAGGAATCTGTTATCAGGAATTTACAACTTAAAGGAAGTTCAATTAAAGCAGACACGTTAAGACGAACTTCTTCTTGTAACTCCAATATTTTATTATTAAATATTCTTTTAATCAAAGATTTTCACATTTTTTTCCTGTCTTGATCTGGACTTGATTAAAAGTATATTAAACCCATTATAACCTATGAAAAGTTTGTGATTAGATCTTCGGTATCCTAGGCCTGTAAGCCTATGCATCTTAATATATATTTGTGTATCCTAATCCTATCCTCCCCTCCTTCAATCCTCGACTCACTCCCAATCCTCGACTCCCTTCCAATCCTCGACTCCCTCCAGCTCAAATTCTGACAGGAATCAAGATGAATGAACAAGGATCATGTTTTATTCAAAACTGTACACCGGTATTTTACATAACATGAATAATAATGAACCTGCTGCTACTAGTACTATGCTGCTACTACTAGTACTATGCTGCTACTACTAGTACTATGCTGCTACTACTAGTACTATGCTGCTACTACTAGTACTATGCTGCTACTACTAGTACTATGCTGCTACTACTAGTACTATGCTGCTGCTACTAGTACTATGCTGCTACTACTAGTACTATGCTGCTACTACTAGTACTATGCTGCTACTCTAGTACTATGCTGCTACTACTAGTACTATGCTGCTCTCTAGTACTATGCTGCTGCTACTAGTACTATGCTGCTGCTACTAGTACTATGCTGCTGTACTAGTACTATGCTGCTACTATAGTACTATGCTGCTGCTACTAGTACATGTGCTCTACTAGTACTATGCTGCTGCTACTAGGTACTATGCTGCTACTACTAGTACTATGCTGCTACTTGTACTATGCTGCTACTACTGGTGACTATGCTCTGCTGCTGTGTATTAAGCTGCTACTACTAGTACTATCTACTACTAGTACTGTGCTACTACTAGCTATGCTGCTGGCTACTAGTACTACTGCTACTACTAGTACTATGTGCTGCACTAGTACTATGCTGCTACTACTAGTACTATGCTGCTACTACTAGTACTATGCTGCTACTACTAGTACTATGCTGCTGCTGCATCTAGTACTATGCTGCTACTCTAGTACTATGCTGCTACTACTAGTACTATGCTACTACTACTGTACTATGCTGCTACTACTGTCTATGCTGCTACTACTATGTACTTAGCTGCTACTACTAGTACTATGCTGCTACTACTAGTACTATGCTGCTGCTACTAGTACATGCTGCTACTACTAGTACTATGCTGCTACTACTAGTACTATGCTGCTTACTAGTACTATGCTTGCTACTACTAGTACTATGCTGCTACTACTAGTACTATGTGCTGCTACTAGTAACTATGCTTACTATATACTATGCTGCTACTTCTTATACTATGCTGCTACTACTAGTACTATGCTGCTACTACTAGTACTATGCTGCTACTACTAGTACTATGCTGCTGCTACTAGTACTATGCTGCTACTACTAGTACATGCTGCTCTATCTAGCTACTATGCTGTACTACTAGCTACTATGCTGCTAGCTACTAGTACTATGCTGCTACTACTAGTACTATGCTGCTGCTACTAGGTACTATGCTGCTGCTTACTAGTACTATGCTGCTATGCTAGTACTGCTGCTGCTGCTACTAGTACTATGCTGCTGTACTGTCTATAGCTGCTGCTACTAGTACTATGCTGCTCACTGTACTATGCTGCTACTACTAGTACTTGCTGCTCTACTAGTCTATGCTGCTACTACTAGTACTATGCTGCTACTCTAGTACTATGCTGCTGCACTGTACTATGCTGCTCTACTAGTACTATGCTGCTACTACTAGTCTATGCTGCTGCTACTACTGTACTATGCTGCACTGCTAGTACTATGTGCTGCTACTGTCTATGCTGCTACTACTGTACTATGCTGCTGCTACTGTCTATGCTCACTCTGTACTATGTTGCTGCTACTGTCTATGCTTGCTACTAGTACTATGCTGCTGTCTGTGCTGTACATGTGCTACTACTAGTACTATGCTGCTACTACTAGTACTATGCTGCTACTACTAGCTTACTATGCTGCTGCTACTAGTACTAGCTGCTACTACAGTACTATGCTGCTCACTGTACTGCTGCTACTAGCTAGTCTATGCTGTGCTACTGTACTATGCTGCTGCTACTAGTACTATGCTGCTACTACTAGTACTATGCTGCTACTACTAGTACTATGCTGCTACTACTAGTACTATGCTGCTCGTCTATAGTACTATGCTTGCTACTACTAGTACTATGCTGCTCTAGTCTATGCTGCTCACTGTACTATGCTGACTACTAGTCTATGCTGCTACTACTAGCTGTGCTAACATGCTACTGTCTAGTGCTGTCTAGTACTATGCTGCACTACTGTACTTGTTAACTATGCTTACTATCTGCTCTACTAGTCTATGCTGCTTACTAGTCTATGCTGCTGCTACTAACTGCTGTCTAGCTTCTATGCGTCTAACTGCTGCTACTAGTCTGCTGCTCTACTGTACTTGCTGCTCTTGCTATGCACTACATGCTGTACTACTGTATGCTGTACTACTGCTGTGCACTACTAGTACTTGCTGTGCTACTAGTACTATGCTGCTACTATAGCTATGCTGTCTTAGCTGTTATGCTACAACTGCTGACTACTGTACTGCTTACTGCACTACTGTACTGTTCACTACTGCACTGCTGTCTACTAGCTCTCTGTCTCTACGCTACTAATGCTCGCTACTACTGCTACCTCTGTCTACATGTATACTGCTGCTACTTATACTACTGCTACTCTCTCCTACTGCTCTCTACTGCTACTACTACTGCTCTCTCTGCTCTATTCTGCTTACTGCTACTACTACTGCTTACTGCTCTACTCTGCACACGCACTACTCTCTCTGCTACTTGCCTACTACTCGAAAGAAAATAAACAGTCCTTCCTCTAGTTTATATTAAAATATTCACGGTACTGGTGAAGGGCTCTTCATCCAGTGAATTGGCGCTGCCCTTCCCTTTCCTCGAATCAGACCTCGTAACCCATACGAGTTTACCGCTGCCATAAGAATAAAATAATAAATCGACGTATTGACCATACAAAATTTTTCTTGTTCCAACATACGAAAAAAAAATTATAGAGCGAACTTTTTAAAAGAAAATTTATTAACAGTTTACATAAAAATCTTTATAGTCACATAAAGTTTTTTACGTAATAAAAACTTTATATACTGGAAACTTTACACGCACACAAAATGGTTTATTTTGCTCATACACACCCAGAAAAAAAAGGGAGAGTTGATATCAAAGTGTGTTTACTGCGAGGCAGAGAAAGTTGCCCCGTCTCCAGTAGGCTCTTACTGGTGGTACATTCTTCAGTAAAGTTTAGTGTTTGGTGAGAGATAGTGTGAAGCAGGGAGGAAGAGGAAGAGGAAGAGAAAGAGGGGGAGGAGGGACCGAAGGAGGAAGAGGCAAAGGCGTCTTGTAGTCTTCCCAGCTTTTAATCTCCTAAATTTACCTTGTGTATGTTTGTGTTGGCGTGGCGTTGCCAGTATGCGAGTATATATAGCTGAGTGTATGAGTATAACTGAGTACTATATGAGTACTGACAGAGACCTGGTCAGCTTGGAGCTGTAGTCAGTTTCACGGAGGATGAATTTCAATGCTGACAAGTGTAACATGATGCACTGTGGGTGCAACACTCTCAAACATGTACATAAAACGTCTTGAAGGCAAACTAACCGAGACTTTCAGTAATCATAAACCACCATCTTATCTTGATGTGTAAAACACATGCGTGACAGTTATACACCTTTATTTCAGAAGCGTTTTGCCTACATATCAGGCTATTCTTCAGTCGTATACAGATGTAAAATTGATTCGCGTAAAAAATAATGGTGAATGAATATGGAAATCGTAGAAGCAGTGGAAAGACAAACATCAGGTGGTCAGTCAATCTATATTCGACTGATGAAACCTACTGTGTAGCCTACGTTTCGGAAATAAACATCCATGTACTGCACATGTGTCTTACTCATTTAATTTTCTGTAGTGAATACTATTAATCATGATGAAACAACACAATGTCTAGGCTGCAACCAACGGAACCAACAGAATACTAGGAACCAACAGAATACTAGGAACCAACAGAATACTAGGAACCAACAGAATACTAGGAACCAACAGAATACTAGGAACCAACAGAATACTAGGAACCAACAGAATACTAGGAACCAACAGAATACTAGGAACCAACAGAATACTAGGAAATGTGGCTAGAAATTTCCAGTACAGAACACAACCAATATTGTCTCGCTACAACGCACTTAACTTCCAACTAGAAAATCCTCTCCAGTCTGGGTCTTCAAATCGAAGTGGGAAAAAACTAAGATAGGCTGGATAGGGTGCAGAGGATGCAAACAACCTCGTACTACCATTAAGAAACTATCCACATAAAAATTCACAGCACTATACCTCCTCTTCCTTAGAAAAGAAAACGCAGATTATGAGATCTCATTATTAAATGGGTTTAATTTACTTAAGCACTATGGCCTGGTAGGCAACGCTCTCGCTTCACACACTGAGTGTCCGTGGTTCGATCCCGGCAAGGGTGAAAAGATTGGGCGCATTTCCTTACACCTGTTGTCCCCGTTCACCTAGCAAGCAAGTAGGTACCTGGGTGTTAGTCGATTGGTGTGAGGTCGCATCCTGGGGGACAAGACTTTCTTTGGTTATCCTTGGTGACTTACCCTCCGGGGTTAAAAACCCGAACAAAATCTTATCTTAACGAATCAGTGCACCAAAATAATTCATTGAAACTTCGTGGCATGAGGTGCAACCTAAATGTGGGTTAATTTTACAACACAAACTTGTAGATCACTTAAAGAAAAGGCTGATCAAAGCAATACAGCTAATTAGCAATTGGACAAGGACTTTTAAAGGGGTTAAGTTAAGAGTTCCTGCCTTTATTGGCAAGCTAAGAGCTATTATCTGCCTCTGCTAATGTGCAAGCCTTTTTATTGTTATGATACATACAAATATGGAACAGGATGAAGTTGAAGCCATCTGTGGGCCCGATTACTGTTTGCTGCCCGTCTTGTAGTATAGAAGCTGTCGTCTTACTGTCCGCGAAGTTGAACCAAGTGTGGTACCTTGACAATATTGGCCTTATACATGACAGTGAGGCCACCCACCTCTCTCTCTCTCTCTAATATAATCCGTGAGTATACACACACCTACGCACGTAACATGCGCGCCAGCACGCACATACACAGCATCACACGTCACCATAAAACAAACATACGGGCAGACAATGCTGCATTACACACCGCACCAATAAACAAACCCATAAATAAACACATGCATAAATATTGGCACGTTAATTGAAGGGAACGCGCTGTGAGCCTCGTCAAATAAAGAGCCTCAGCAATACCCACTGCACAAGTGCCTGTCCATCAACCGTGGCTACGACAACCCTCGTTCTATTAACCCCCGAGGTCAATAAACACTAAGTCATGCGACCTCAAGTGCATTCCACGGTACGTATTGGGTACGCTAAAAAAGCCTCGCTCCAAAATTGGTAGGCACGTGGGGAAGTATTGATCAGCTGAGAGCTGGCCAGTTGCAACACCGTTGCAACTGCCTATCACACTATCAACTGATTCATTTTTCGACTGTCAGATGCAAGACGGACGTATACAGTTTCTGATCCCAAGCTGACTTCCAAACGTTACTCGATACAATCGTTTTGAGTCTTATTCTTAAACAGTGTAAATAACAAGACCTGGCAACTGCCTTACTACACTCTTTACTCCCAAGTCCAGTTTGTAAATAACTGTTTGTGTTGATAGTAAATGTGTCATTGTACGTAAGCACACACACCTATATATATATATATATATATATATATATATATATATATATATATATATATATATATATATATATATATATATGGATATGGTCATTTAGCAAGAACTCATTTAAGTTTAAGTTCTTTCTAAAAAAATCCTCTTATACGTTTAAAGATATATTTTTTTTATTTATGTTAATGCAAAAATTAAAAAAAATTATACCAAAAGAACCTTAGAAAACTTACCTAACCTTATTATAACAAGCGCAATTTAATTTAGCCTAATCCAACTAAATATATCTTAGATAAGTTTACAATAATTTAATAATAAACAAACACAATGAAATATATTTTTTTTCGTTAGGTTCAGAATTATTTTTGCGAAATTACTGCATACACAAATTTTCGCTTGCCTTATTCGGCAAGAAGAGCGCTGCTATTTAAGCCAAAATCGCAAGTTTTACCTATTTGGCACTACATATACATACGTTATCGCGTGTGGTGTGAACAGTTCCTGCAGTGTTAACACTTTATGGCAGATTTAAGTAAATAAATAGTCACGATAAAGGCTGGGAAGACCTGTCAGCTAATGTGTTGTGTTCGGTAGGAGGCTGACACGCGTTAAATGTGTGTGTGTGTGTGTGTGTGTGTGTGTTTTTGTGTTAGCCAGGTAGCCAGTCAGTGACACAATCATGCGCTGCATACCAGCCAGACTGACCCCAAAACAGACATTGGACTTCTGGTACCTTGAAGGACGCGCCTCCCTGCACTTGTCTTCTGATTCCTTCATGACATGCACGGCGAAGCGCGTGAGAAATGGCTCTGAGCTGAGTGCCTAACTTCGTGACACTGGGCCCCCTCCCCCTCATTCTAATTCATTTATAAGCCCCTTTGAGGGATTTGTAAGAATCAGTGTGTATCTCTGTGTATACACCAAGAGTTGTATATCTATCAGCGCGTATAAATTGAGAGGTATGTATCTTAGTATGTATGTATCCAGAGGTATATATCTATCGATTTGTGTATAAACAGATGTTTGTTTATTGCGGGGGTATATATACCGAGAGGTATGTTGTTGTTGTTGTATGTTCGCCGGTACATCCGGCCCGGTCTTCTCCAAATGGTGACCCGGCAAAAGCCGAGAGGTATGTATCTCTCACTGTGTCCCGTAGCTGGGTTGCTAGCTCACACATTGAGGTCCCTGGTTAGATCCCCGGTACCTGGGTGTTAGCCGACTAGTGTGGGTCGCATAACCAGGGGCTTTCTATATAGTATATCACCGATGTCAGCTATGGTCTCTATACGCTGTACATGTATCTGTAAAAATAAAGATTATTATTATTAAATGTGTATATCTCTGTCTTCTCTGTGTAAGAGTGAATATTAGAATCATTAAGATGCTTGGACTATACACCTCCCTCCATGACTGAGGGACTAGCCACCTTAAACTACCTCCTCACGTCTTCCACCATCTCGGTATTATTCACTAAGCTCTTCCTCAGCTCTCAAGAGCTGAGGTCACTCTCTCCAAGCTTTTCCTCAGATTTACAGATTATGGCTTCCTTCGGTCCTGGATCTCCTCCAGGAGGTCCTGGACCCAATCCAGAAGGTCCTGGACCCAATCCAGGAGGTCCCAGACCCAGTCCAGAAGATCCTGGACATAATCCAGGTCCTGGACCCAATCCAGTCTTGGACTTTATCCAGGAGGTCCATGACCCAATCCGAGAGGTTCTGGACCCGGACCAGGAAAAACGAAGAGTCATAATCAAAGGAAAGGGGAAAGAGAGAATCATATAGAAAGGGAGGGGGGAAATGGGTGAGTCATACCACTAGGGGAAAGGGATAAAGAGAGGAATCATAAAGGGATGGAAAAACGCGAAGTCATACTCCAAGGTGAGAAAGGGGGTCATTAGGGGGAGAAAGGGGTAAGGGGTGTCATAAGGGGAAAAGATGTAAGGGAGAGCCATAGATTAGGTTAAGGGAGGGGAAGGGCGTGAACCAGACCATTCCCATAGGGGGTAGAGGAGAGATATGCTATATTAAACGTGAGGGGAGACGTAAGATATAAGAGAGTACGAGAGAGAGAGAGAGACGAAGAGATAGACAGAGAGGTAGGGTGAAAGGAACGGAGGTAGTAAGGAAGTGAGAAAGGTATTAAGGGAGGGAGGGAGTATGCGATGTATAATAGAAGAGGGAGGAAACAGAGGATAATTAGAAGCATAATGAAGGGGAAGAAGGAAGGGGTGGGTGAGGTAGTGAGGACAAATGAGAGAGAGAGAGAAGTTAGGGAGGAATGAGGGAGAGAGAGAGAGGGGGGAGGGGGTACGGAAGGGTAGGTGGGAAAGAAGGAATTGCAATAAACAGTAACGGAAATAGACGGCAAAGATAAAGAATTGATGGAGTTGAATGAGGAAGGAGAATGAGGGAGAAAATATAGTTAATGGAAAGATAAGATGGAGTAACTGAGATAAAAGGAAGAGCTGAGGTAGATGAGGGAGCTGAGGTAGATGAGGGAGCTGAGGTAGATGAGGGAGCTGAAGTAGATGGGAGAGCTGAGGTAGATGAGGAAGCTGAAGTAGATGGGAGAGCTGAAGTAGATGGGAGAGCTGAAGTAGATGGGAGAGCTGAAGTAGATGAGGGAGCTGAAGTAGATGGGAGAGCTGAAGTAGATGGGAGAGCTGAAGTAGATGGGAGAGCTGAAGTAGATGGGAGAGCTGAAGTAGATGGGAGAGCTGAAGTAGATGGGAGAGCTGAAGTAGATGAGGGAGCTGAAGTAGATGGGAGAGCTGAAGTAGATGAAGGAGCTGAAGTAGATGGGAGAGCTGAAGTAGATGAGGGAGCTGAAGTAGATGGGAGAGCTGAGGTAGATGAGGGAGCTGAAGTAGATGGGAGAGCTGAAGTAGATGGGACAGCTGAGATAATATTTCTCTGAACACAGAGTGTAGATAGTAATCTATAGGCAAGTTATATTTAAGGAGTTATCATGGATAGAAGAATTATCCTTATTGTGTACGTGTGTGTGTACGTGTACGGGCATAAATAAGCGTGTATACACGTGTGCGTGTATGTGTGTGTGTGTGTGTGTGTGTGTGGGCGGGGTGCGTGTCTGACAATTGTTATTACCTATTTGTAGCCTACACGGTTTGAGTTATGCTCACGGTGTCCCGCATTCAGGGCTAATCTGTCATGTATATTTTTAAAAAGTGTGTGTGTGTGTGTGTGTGTGTGTGGAATTACTGCAGTCAAAATATACACTTACGGGTCGTTTCCCATCCCTCTCTAAATGTACACTGTTGCTGTGCATACACATCATGAGGCGGGGGCCAAGAGCTATGACTCGACCCTTGCAACCACCAGTAGGTGAGTACACCAAGAGACATACACAGTATACCCTTCATAATATAAGAAAAATTAATAGTGGTCAACATTATTATTATTATTCTTACATCATATTATCAATTCGACCTCTGCGTAATTTTTTTTTGTTGGTCTGTATAAACGTGAAATTAATCGTTGAACCGCAGGCGGATTTGATATTACAACAGTGTTATTAATATAGCTGTAGCTAACCTGCTATCATTACCCGGCTGTCTGCTATTTTCAGTGTCGTAATCGGGGGCGAATCTCTCGGACGCGAGATAACAGAACACCTGGTGCAATCGCCGATAGCACGATCAAGCAGTTGAATGGGGGGGGACGTGAAGATAAGTAATTTTTTAAAAGATAGCGAGATGCATAGAGCATCGTGGGGTTCAAGTAACTCCCTGGCTGCGTATTGATTGGGTGTCGCGGGTGAGACGGGCGTGGCCACCGAAATGCGACACAAACATGGAAATTCGCCGTCTTGCAGTTTTTCTCTCTCTTTTTTTGTATCTAAAAGCAGAGCGGTGCGACGATCAATGGCACTGTCGCAAGCATGAGAAGGATAGCCCCCCAGGGGGATTCCCTGGAAGGCGGCGTCCTCCTGTCACGCGATTCCTAACTCCGGAGGCCCAGTACCTTGAGGAAGGTCAGGAAATCAGGCTCCAGTGAAACAGGAGTCCCTAATACTCTCTTTCTCTTTCCTTCTCCTCTCTTTCCCTCTCCTTTCTTTCTCTTTCCCCCTCCTCTCTTTCTCTTTCCTCCTTTCTCTGTCTCTCTCCCCCGATGTTTCTGTCTTTCAAATTATCTATAGTAAAAAGAATACACGGATACAGAAGGTGAACTGTCTGCCTGGATGAATTCCAGAGTCATGCGCCGCACAATTCCGGTCATGCACCAGCTTGGGATTCGACAGCGCCGTACCCAAATCGCATGTGACCACACGTCGCAGTCACCAGTTCCCACCAGCTACAGCAGTCCTATATAACGATATTCTAAACAGTAACAATCGTATTTAAGGCAGGTACATTGGTTTTCAAGACACACAACCGTATCATAGGCACGTACAATAGTTCATGTGATACGAGGGGTGGTGTGAACACACTGTCTCTCTCTCTCTCTCTCTCTCTCTCTCTCTCTCTCTCTCTCTCTCTCTCTCTCTCTCTCTCTCTCTCTCTCTCTCTCTCTCTCTCTCTCTCTCTCTCTCTCTCTCTCTCTCTCTCTCTCTCTGCTTACCTATTGCAACGTTGTATAGTTCCTGATAAGGCACTGGCTGCAGTGTAAAAGGGCTAGAGTTAGCCATTTCATCCCCCGTGGCTGATTATATATATATATATATATATATATATATATATATATATATATATATATATATATATATATATATATATATATATATATATATAGTTACAGTCGCTTATGTTAATTTGACCACCAAGATATTCATAGTTTCTTTCAAAGAAAGATTTGTAAATAATGAATGAGTGTCTGCGCTAGCCCTACAATCTCACTTCCCACACTTCAAAGCACCTGTTTCTTCTTAAAAAAAATAAATAGGGAAATTATCTATTCTGTTGTTATTCTCTGCAGCTGTGGAAAATACGGGTAGCAAAAATTTGGCGAAGATTGAGAGGTCACCTAACACAAGTATATAAAATATCAAAGAGCTTAATAATCTTGACTGGGGAAAATTACTGTAAAACAGCCCAATCAAACATGACACGCAACAATTACTTTCATAATTACACGCAAAGGACTTTTGTCCAAAGAAAAACCCGGACAGTTTCCTTTGAACAAGTGGAATCGATTTGGGCTAAATTACAAAACGAAGTAATCGAGAGAGATACTGTATTTAAATTTAAAAATAGGGTCGATAAATATTTTTTTAGCTATCCGTGACTAGAGTTTTTGTCATCCGTCTTGAGTGATTCATATACACACAGCCAGAGACAAGTGTATACTTAATAGTAGTGTGTCTTTCTCCTGCTTAGTAGACGGAGAATCGAGCCTCAACCATACCCTAAAATAAATAAATAATATATATATGGTATTCCAAACGGGAAAAGAATGAAATCAGTCGTGTAGTATCCAGGCCATTGATTTGCTCCTGAGTCTTTTTAGGTTGGTATTTAATATCTAAAATTATTATAGGTTACAGTTTTTATAGGTATTGCCCATGAGGATACAATGCACCAGGAGTGAAGGAATAATGCCTGGAGGGTAAACGTCACACCGAACATATTCCCGGAGGCAGACAATAGCGATAGCAACAGCGGTGTGTACGAGACAAACATCAACGCTACCTCCTGGAAGCTGAATATCTCAAGACTAGTGTTTGAATATGCTGCTTGTTGCGACCCAACCCAGGTGCTGGAGATGCCTCCCCTGGTCCTGCAGCAACCAGGTGCTGGAGGTGCCTCCCCTGGTCCTGCAGCAACCAGGTGCTGGAGGTGCCTCCCATGGTCCTGCAGCAACCAGGTGCTGGAGGTGCCTCCCCCTGGTCCTGCAGCAACCAGGTGCTGGAGGTGCCTCCCCCTGGTCCTGCAGCAAACAGGTGCTGGAGGTGCCTCCCCTGGTCCTGCAGCAACCAGGTGCTGGAGGTGCCTCCCCTGGTCCTGCAGCAACCAGGTGCTGGAGGTGCCTCCCCCTGGTCCTGCAGTAACCAGGTGCTGGAGATGCCTCCCCCTGGTCCTGCAGCAACCAGGTGCTGGAGATGCCTCCCCCTGGTCCTGCAGCAACCAGGTGCTGGAGGTGCCTCCCTGGTCCTGCAGCAACCAGGTGCTGGAGGTACCTCCCTGGTCTTGCAGCAACCAGGTGCTGGAGGTGCCTCCCCTGGTCCTGCAGCAACCAGGTGCTGGAGGTACCTCCCCTGGTCCTGCAGCAACCAGGTGCTGGAGGTGCCTCCCTGGTCATGCAGCAACCAGGTGCTGGAGGTGCCTCCCCTGGTCCTGCAGCAACCAGGTGCTGGAGGTGCCTCCCCCTGGTCCTGCAGCAACCAGGTGCTGGAGGTGCCTCCCCCTGGTCCTGCAGCAACAAGGTGCTGGAGGTGCCTTCCCCTGGTCCTGCAGCAACCAGGTGCTGGAGGTGCCTTCCCCTGGTCCTGCAGCAACCAGGTGCTGGAGGTGCCTTCCCCTGGTCCTGCAGCAACCAGGTGCTGGAGGTGCCTTCCCCTGGTCCTACAGCAACCAGGTGCTGGAGGTACCTCCCCTGGTCCTGCAGCAACCAGGTGCTGGAGGTGCCTCCCCACTGGTCCTGCAGCAACCAGGTGCTGGAGGTGCCTCCCCTGGTCCTGCAGCAACCAGGTGCTGGAGGAGCCTCCCCTGGTCCTGCAGCAACCAGGTGCTGGAGGTGCCTCCCCCTGGTCCTGCAGCAACCAGGTGCTGGAGGTGCTTCCCCCTGGTCCTGCAGCAACCAGGTGCTGGAGGTGCCTTCCCCTGGTCCTGCAGCAACCAGGTGCTGGAGGTGCCTTCCCCTGGTCCTGCAGCAACCAGGTGCTGGAGGTGCCTTCCCTGGTCCTGCAGCAACCAGGTGCTGGAGGTGCCTTCCCTGGTCCTGCAGCAACCAGGTGCTGGAGGTACCTCCCTGGTCCTGCAGCAACCAGGTGCTGGAGGTGCCTCCCCACTGGTCCTGCAGCAACCAGGTGCTGGAGGTGCCTCCCCTGGTCCTGCAGCAACCAGGTGCTGGAGGAGCCTCCCCTGGTCCTGCAGCAACCAGGTGCTGGAGGTGCCTCCCCCTGGTCCTGCAGCAACCAGGTGCTGGAGGTGCTTCCCCCTGGTCCTGCAGCAACCAGGTGCTGGAGGTGCCTCCCCCTGGTCCTGCAGCAACCAGGTGCTGGAGGTGCCTCCCCCTGGTCCTGCAGCACTTTCACAGAGGCAATAAAACAAGAAATAACTCCCCACGTACCTCACAACTTTTCCTTCTTCTCCACTGTGTATAAAGACAATAAATATAAAGTAAGAACTAAGTATTACTTGAGCCGTGCTGGTATATTCGTGGGGGGGGGGGATATGAAGTATTACGAAAAGAGGTCGAGAATATTCGTGTAAGGAACCAGAGAAAATAAATTTTAGTCAAATTTAGTATGAATCCGTATTAAACAAGACGTAAAGCCTTAAATCAGTTATATACTACGAGAGATTACTGGGCTGAACACATAAAACAAAGACCCCCGGTGCTAAGTTGCAAGACTTAAAACAAAATTAGTTATGATTATCTTCCCCAGATACGGTCTTTTGGAGACGCGTGGTGATGTGTCATCACCCTGGGATGCGCTGGTAGGTGGCGATCTGCCGGTGTTTTTAAATAGGGGTGTAAAACCTAGCCTGGGTAGACCAGTGGATGCTTAACCATTGCTCGGGTCATTATCTGATTTACGGCCCGTCTCAGGAGATGATGTGCTGGCTACCTGATGGACTGCACTCCGCCACCACCTACAAAACTATCCATCAGTGCGTTACAGAACTCTACCACTACGTTACAAAACTCCCAACTACCCACTGCAAAACTTTATGTAACGAAACTCCCCCACTGAGCTTTTAAAACCTCCACCGATGCATTACAAAACTCTACCACTTGGGTTAAGAGCACCGCCACTACGCAACAAATCTCTCCATCATTATCTGAGACAATATTCTTTGCCTCCTTGATCTGCCCGGCAAACTTCTGCAGTTTTAGCTTACTGAGATTGGGGCTAATTCCCTCTAGCGTCAGAATTATCTGCCGTCATGCACAAATACTTCACCCCCCCCCATCCCCGCCTGATCTGAATCTCGGAAATTTGTCAACAGATCATTAAATATTCTTCCGTAACATTTACTAGTAGGTGGACAAACACAGACCGAATTACGTCCACGTACCCTAGTAATACAAACAAGTAATTCATTTCTGGACTCGCTCAGAACAAACACAAACAACCTGAGTCCAAATCTGATTTCAGATCGGTGAGTACAAATCGTTGAGTACTTGAACACTCACACATACATTCAGCAATTATTCAGGTTGGAATTAATCTGTAAAAAATCACAGAAGCAATGTATCATCACTGCGGCCTTCCCAGGACAATAGGCGCCTGATGCATGTTGCAAGATCATATATTGCAAACACTGTGCGGAGAAATTGCGGCAAGTTGAAATTGCCAACTCAATGCTAAAATGGTGCTTTCTCGGGGACGTATATTGGGTTAATGTTAAAATACGCTAATTTCAGGTAGTGTTTGTTTTGTCTGGAGGTGGATTTGTCCAGTTGTGTCTCTATCCACAACACTGTTATTGTGTGCATGTGTGTGTGTGTGTGTGTGTGTGTGTACTCACCTATTTGTGGTTGCAGGGGTCGAGACTCAGCTCTTGGCCCCGCCTCTTCACTGATCGCTACTTGGTCCTCTCTATCCCTCTATATCTCTATCTGTGTGTGTGTGTGTGTGTTTACTCATATATATGTGGCTGCTGGGGTCGAGTGTGTGTTTTAAACTGCACTCGCCGGCATTATTGCCCTCTGGTCTCTTGGGCATTATCGTACCTGCTCGTGAAACTGTGTATGGTGTTTGCCTCCACTAATTCTCCATTTAGCTCCTTCCACTTATTTACCACCCTGAGACTGAAGAAGTATTTCCTAAAATCCCTGTGGCTCCTCTGTGTCTTTAGCTTCCATCTGTGCCTCCTCACCGCTGTCTCTCCCATTATAGTCTCCGTTCTTAACCTCTGAGTATCTTGTACGTCGTAATCATATATCCTCTTGTCCTTCTAAGTTCAATCCTCTTTGATCTTGATCTAGTTTTGTAGCAAAACTATGGATCTTGTTGAGTTTCCGGACATACTTGACCAGGAGTGGTCTACATGGTGGAGCTGCGTACTCCAGTTCCCTGGATCAGAAACCCCCAACAACACCAAGGCGAGTGCAGCTTTAGTGTTGCCATTACCATTAAAAATCAATCTGAACATTATTAAATTAAAATATCTCACAAATGCTAAATTGAAATACGTATCTCATTAACGTAGAATATCTCATTAGCGTTAACTTAAAATATCTCACATATGTTAACTCACTATTGTTAAATAAAACTAAGTTTTGGCTGACTTCTTATTATATTATTATTAAAGCGTTTCGCCCTTCAGGAGCGAAACGTTGCCACAATAAAATGTCGCAATTAGTTGCACTTGTGCTCTTTTTACCTAACATATTGTCGGTAATTCTACCAATATTATTAACAGGATAAAGGTAATTTATATAACGTTTTTAGTAAAGTTAGATGAGATTGTTAGGTCACTTCGGGCACAAAATGAAAAAAAGTAAATGTGCACTATAAATATATACAGATAAATTTATCAAATCAAGAGTTGTTTTTAAGTATCTGCTTTAGTTTCAGTCTGGCTAGTTTGACCACACACCATTTTAATTGTTCGCGCCAAGAGCACTCCAACGATCTTGGAGTTTCTAAGATCTGTAAGCTGAGTTTCTATTGGCTGGCCTCTCCCAGAGACAAGGGACACTACCCAATCAAAATAAAAGAAAGAGATCTTTGAGTACCGGTGATGGATGTAAACACATGCGTGGTGTGCTTGTGGTTACTTGTTTACCGAGTGTAAGGAACATTAACTGCTTATGGTATATATATCCCCCTATGTATTTACACCGAGTGTTAACCTGAATTCATACTTGAGTTATACAGGTGTTGTTGATGTTATTTCAATAGTGATTTGCAGCCTTAATGACCCCAGAAATAACTGACCACAAAATAATAGCCACACGATAACCGTCTCAGTCGTCGGGAGAAGAAAACCTTCAAGATAACTGCGAGTACCGTGAAGAAAATATAAGTGTCCCTAAGAGTTATTAATTTTAAAGATGTTTTCAGTGTTGTATGAGTGTGTAATGTTTATCAACTGTAAGAAATATCACGAGAAAAGTAACTCGTCACTGGGCGAAACGTTGTCCAGTTCACTGCCAAAATTATGAGAGATACATGTTGAGCCACAGTAATAGCCAGTCTCAGCTCCTGGCCCCTCGCCTCTTCCGGCCGCCACTGGGTTTACACACTCCTGGTTGTGTTGTCATGTGTAGGTTCGGCGTCTACCACTTCACAGTCTTCCTTTGGGGCAAAATGTCTGGCCACTTGTTTACAGATTCTGTTAATGTTGCTTTTTTTGTGTCCATAACTGATAAAACAGTGTTAGTGAGGACGAACCCACGAAGTGGAAAGGAAAGTTAGACGACGTTTCGGTTAGTCAGTATTAACCCGTTGTTGGGAGGCATCATGGGTCCAGCCCACGCTGCTGCATTTCCAGGAAGAACTTCGTAATGAGAGACCTGACAGGTTGTATTTATCTCCTGTGATACTCATCAGCAGGGACAGGTCAGCCAGGTGCTTGGGGACCTCCTACGAGCACCTGACAACAGACGGCTGTCGTCAGGTGCCTGGAAAGAGCCCAGGTGACTGAACCAGAGGCTAGACATCTAAGACTACTCGACAACAGGTTAGCTGTCCTCAGGTACCTGGGTGGCGTCCATGTGACTGAACCAGCTGCTGGAGACCTACAAGCACCTGACTACAGGCAGATGTCAGGCACGTGGAGAGGACGCAAGAGACTAGAAAATAATAAAGTGATCGTTAGCGACTTACAGTTTATGTAAACAATGCATTTAATAACTCAAATAGTAAGAGGACACAAAGTATTTTCCTGAAACTAAAACAAAGATCACAGTTATCAGAGTAGATACCATAGCCAGAGGCAGCTCCACTTTCCAACTCATTGACAGGTATAAGACAGATACGAAGTTCAAGACCAAAAAAAATCAAATGAAGGGATCCTGTTCGTGCAAAACATTTATGCCATAATAAGTGGCCGGTGGACGCGTATCTACAACAATCAGCCTAAGCTACTGGCTGGATAAATACTTCAAGGAAAAGCATTTACAGCTAGGGCAAATTATAAGGCAAACATGACATGAAAGCGGTAAATGGGATGGACGAATAAGACACATTGTTGACAGTACAAATGCCCAACTGTTGCACACCTGTCTACTTGCCACTGCTGTATACAATTAATACAAACAAATGAGGTTCATTTATCTGGTGCTTGAGTTGCAGCATCCAGCAGTTCTATCAGTCTTTAACGTGATATAAAATAGAATATACACCACTCAGTACTTACACACTCAGGGATATACAGTTCGGTGGAAACACATTACCTGGTGAATATACACCAAGCGATATACTCGGAGCACTTACGCTTAGGAATATATACTATATATACACTGAGATTATATTATATAAATATACATTTTATTAACGCATAGGCCATTTCCCATCATTCACGCCATCACTGTCTTGCCAGACGCCTGCTTACACTATAGTTACAAAACTGCAACATTAACACCCCTCCTTCATATATATATATATATATATATATATATATATATATATATATATATATATATATATATATATATATATATATATATATATATTATTGTAACCACAAACGAGTGGTATTTATCAATAACAACACTGCGACTAGCCAAGGATTCGAACCCATGCTGCTTTGGCCGCCTTATGGTGAGTGAAAACACATGACGCTCTAACCCACAGGACCACGCAATCCTACAAGAATGACACACCCAGCCAAGCTAGGTGTTTTACCGTCATCCGAGGACATACGGTGGTGTGGACGCCTCTGAACTAATTTAATTCTCCTCCCTGTTGGGTGTACTAGTTCAACGAACAGTATTTTATATTATTGTAACCACGAACGAGTGGTATTGATCAATAACAACAGTGCGGGTGCGGCTGGGTGCGTCATTCTTGTAGGATTGTGTGGGCCTGTGGGTTAGAGTGTCATGTGTTTTCGCTCACCATGAGTCAGGCCAAAACAACATGGGTTCGAGTCCTTGGCTAGTCGTAGTGTTGTTATTGATCAATACCACTTGTTCATGGTTACAATAATATATATATATATATATATATATATATATATATATATATATATATATATATATATATATATATATATATATATACGTATATATATATATATATATATATATATATAATATATATATATATATAGTAATATAAATATATATATATATATATATATATATATATAATACATATATATATATATATATATATATATATATATATATATATATATATATATATATATATCGTGTGGATAAAAAATCAAAAGAAAATTATCTTTCATTTATGTCCTTCCTGTTGCGTCAGAGATAATAGTGACGTCACGGGCAGAGTTGCCAAGTAGGTCAGGGTCCCCAGTGTTGCCAACAAAGATAAAATGATAAAAACATGAAGCCAATGTTTCAACATGTGTCGAAAAAAAAAGAACATCACAGATTCTCTCAACACCCATATTAAAACATCACCGAACATTAGTGGTATGAAAATGTTTTTACACAGAGTTGTTTACTAGTTGGCATGTATTGGAGGTTGACAGCTTGTGTGGGTGGTCAACACGTGCTGTCATGGCCTTTTGGGGGGAAGGGGCGGAGAAAATAATATGTTTGGCAGAGGGTGTATGCACCTACACATGTCCAGAGCATGGGGTGTAACTTGATAGCCCAGCACACCACGAGATGTGAGCCTACGCAGGGCAGTAGGACTAGCCAGGGGACAAGGTTCGATACGGCGTAAGCTGGTCAGTAGCCCTATAAACCCCCAACAGGAAGACTTAGAGAGGTCTCTGCATAGTGCAGTTTATTTCTCTCGGCATATCTTAGGGATTAAAATATTACGTGCAGCCTTAATCATCCGATTGGTTAGAAACTCCATTAACCAACCTACTCTAATCAAGTCAATGTCACTGATTTCCTTGCAGTTGATTTCGTGGAACTGAGGGATTATCCAGGTGGGGTCGACTGGAGTGACCTGTGGCAGGTGATTATCCTATGGACCAGGTATATGGCTGCCACTGTGACATTTTTCAAAACATACTGGAAGCTGCCCAAATAGTGAAATCTGATTAAACTAAAATTACCCTAAATGGAAAAACAGCACATTAAAAGAAAGGCGTTTACAGGAGAATCAAAAAATGAGAGGGACACTTAAGTAGCCAATATATCCAGCTAAAGAGAGAAATAAAAAGAGATGAAATTATAGTCACAAGAGAATCGAAGTTCAACCCAAAATGTTTCAGGTAAATAGAAGTAAGATTAGGCGAAGATAAACCCACTTTAAGGTTGGTCTGGTCAGCTCACTGTCAGCGACAAAAAATATGTACAATCTTAAACACTTATTTCCTCTCAGTTTTTATGCAGGAAGATACTAGCAAAATCCCAGAAATAAAAACAAAAAAATTATGTACGATCAAAGTTACTAGTGACATGGTTCTCACACAAATTAATTGTTCTCAGGGGTTATAAAGGAATGTAAGGATAAACTTAACAAATCATTAGCTAGTCTTTTCAGCATATCACTACAAACTGGCAAAGTGCTGGATAAGTGGAAAATGGCAAATGTAATACCTGTCAAAGCAGGAGATAGGGTATTAGCTTCGAATTATTGACTAATTAGCCTCATCTCCATTGTGGGAAATATTGATGGAATCAGTTGAGTAAAGTCGAAGCTACCTTGAAAGATATAGACTTGTCAACAATTCTCAGCACAGTTTTACAAAAGAACGTTTCTGCCTTACAAATTAACTACTATTTTACACTAAGGTATTTGAGTGCATAGATCATGGTAATGAACAAAAAGGGACAATAACGTGGAACAATACACAAATAGCCCGCACGTAGGAGAGAGAGAAAAGCTTTTGACAATGTTTGGGTATGTCCTGGACCATTCACAAGTCACACAGACAGAAGAGAGTTCATGTAGGTTTGCCAGGACGGGTCCTGGCCCGGGTCTTCTCCATGTGGTGAACCAGCAGTGGCTCCCGAAAGAGTGTAGGAGTGTTTATGCCCCGTGGCCCGGTCTGTGACCAGGCCTCATGGTGGATCAGGCCTGTGGCAGAGGCACGGTGAGCATGTGCCAAGTGTAGTACTGTTTACAGCCCTCTTGCGGGGGCAGCCCTATGACAAGGGCACGGTGACTCAACTCCAATCCTGGCACTCAGGTCGCAGCCCGAGTGCCAGAACGTCTCAGATTCTCTTGAGGTGTGTTGAACACCTAGTTATCACTGTTACAGAAGAGAATGAGCCAGTATATATAGGCGAGGAGGACAGGGACGGGAGAGAGGAGGAAAAAGTAGTAGTAGTAGTATTGGTAGTGGAAGTAGAAGTTGTAGTAAAAAGTAGACGAAGTAGTTTATGCCACAAGACATAGAAAGGGGAGTGAAGGGGGGCAATTGTAGTAGTAATAATAGAAAAGGTAGAAGGCAGAAGCGGTAATAGTAAAGGAGTTGATGAATTAGACACATATAGTAGTAGTAGTAGAAGTTGGGTAAGTCTAAAGACAAGAAAAGGAGCACTGCAGGTGAGCTAAGGGCCCATAAAGGGTAAAACCAAGAACACAAGGGAAGGGGGGAACTGAAGAAGAGAACACAGTAGGCAGAAGAAAATAAAAAGAAAGAAATAAGGAAAAAAGGAGAGGAGAAGAGGTGGGGGGAGAAGAAAGGATCATGTTAGGTAAAAGGACACAAGTGCAACTAATGTGAAATTTTATTGTGGCAACGTTTCACTCACCAGGAGCTTTGTCAAACCGTAATGTCAAGTCACGGGTGTTCTGAAGTTTGGAGCATTTGACAATGTAAGGAGAAAGAAAGGCATTACGGAGACAAAGCCACGACTAAGATTCATACAAGGAAAGTTATGTATAAGGGATGCTTCAACAAGACGACGACTGTGAAGGATAGAAGTAGGATAGACAGTTCCAGCAGAGGACCAGTCAATAGGATGACTGTGATCTCTAACTCGACAGAAAAGGGCATTACTGGTGTCGGCAAGCCTAACACTTTTTTTTGTGCTCTTAAAGTCTGTCAGAAATCTTGATCAGTTCAAAGTTATAATGTGTTTGCTATTGTATAGATTCACCCAGTACCACCTGTCTGTTCAGCCTATAGAGTTGTATAGTATGCCGAGACGTCATACGATAACATGGCCGAGCTGTCGTGTCAGTATCATATATACACTTGTTTAGTGTATCTTTATAAAGCTGGTCCCTTTGCGTGTGACGTCACGGTACCCGCTGACGTCAGAGGCTCAGCGCATGTGCACAGCTATCATAGGCAGACTGCCTCACTACGTTAGACCTACAGGCGAGACAGAAGGTGTGCTGGACTCTCCTCTAATTACTGTAAATATACCGTAACCATCCAACAAGGAGTATCTTTGACCTCCTATATATCTCTCCCAAGACCCACACGACAGAGTAGACACCAGGGGCATCAATTGCAGGAGTAAACGGACCGAAACATCGTCATAAGATTTTCTCTCTCATATGTGAGGCTTATTTGTGTATGAATCATGGTAGTGAATATGATATTGTGTATATGGACTTAAGTAAACCCTTTGATAGTTCCTAATCGGAGGTTATTAAGAAAAATAGTGGCACTCGCAATAGGAGAGGATTTTTTTCCTGGATCAGTTTGTGACTTGATAAAGCCCACTCTGTGGGCGAAACGTTGTCAGTAAAGGATCCCATTATACTGCATCTGTGTCTTTATCCTCCTTATGTTCTCGTATTGTTGTCTTGTGACAGCATGCTTGTGAACCAGCCTTCACTGCTTCATGCGCTGTATGACACATACGAGTTTAGCGCATTCTGTAAATAAATCCACTGGGAAGGAATGCAACACAATTTTGGAGAGGTGGGGGAAACAGAAATTTAAGCCACACAAAAAATCAAATAAACTGTCATAGGATACTAAAAAGAGATGGAAAATTTGTCACGGAGACGAAGAATAAATCACGGAGACCCATATGAATCACGGAGACCTAGGCTAGGTGATTCGTAATGACTATATAAATAGCATTCTTCCCTGATGTCAGCGTCAAGAACGTTTTGCATCACAGAGGATAGGCAATTAGAACATAAGAAAGGAGGAACACTGTAGCAAGCCTATTCTAGCTTTGTTTTGATTGTAATAATGCAGCAGGCCTACTGACCCATACTAGGCAGGTCTTTCTTAAAACACAAACCCACTAACAAAAGATCTACCCAACCCATTTTCAGTATAATATAAGTATTTAGGGGAAAACTTTTTTGTTTTCATTCGTTCTGCCACTGAAATTATAAACAGTAATATACTTGCCATTAAAAAAAAATATCTGTTTTCACTGGGTTTGTGTATATCACGACGGCAGAAAAAAAAAGTGTTTAGTGCCGTGGCAACTGAACGACAAACGTTGTATATAAGGATGGTCTAGAAATAAGTTGTCAGTATAGCCATGCTCCAGACGGGACATATACATTAATCTTGTGACAGCGTACACATCTGGTTGGGAGACCAAGGTGCCAGCATCCCAGACTTGCCAGGGATGATCTACGCTCATGGTGTCGATCCACAGCCTCTCCTCTTAATAAATAGTTTCACTGGTGCAAAAACAATCACCTTTAACAGTGAAAATCTGACAGTTATGTCTACCCAGCTCAGTGGCTGTCTGTTGTCTGTTCGCACGGCAGAACTGTTTGTCGTACCTAAATAGTATACAGTACCGAAAAGATGAAAATTAGACACATGCAACATCTGGGTATCTTTATTGTAGACGTTTCGCCCTCCAGTGGTTTTATCAATATAAATTTAAGGACATGATTGGAAGACAGAAGAACTATATACAAAAGATGAGGTAATCAGTCTCCTCAGGTTTGGAGTTGGTGTGAAGAGCATCGTAGTCGTGAAGATTCACGACTACGATTAACATTTTGTCGCCTTTGCTTATATTTTGTTTTCGGTTGTGGTATATTTAGTTACGTTTTCCGGATAGAGGCCAACTTAACGCAACCTTATAATGTAGCCTAACGTAACCTACCATAACGTAATGTAACTTAATGTAGTCTAGTGTAACCTGCCATAACGTAATGCAACTTAATGTAGCCTAGTGTAACCTACCATAACGTAATGTAACTTAATGTAGCCTAGTGTAACCTACCATAACGTAATGTAGCCTATGTAACCTACCATAACTAATGTAGCCTAGTGTAACCTACCATAACGTAATGCAACTTAATGTAGCCTAGTGTAACCTACCATAACGTAATGTAACTTAATGTAGCCTAGTGTAACCTGCCATAACGTAATGTAACTTAATGTAGCCTAGTGTAACCTACCATAACGTAATGCAACTTAATGTAGCCTAGTATAACCTACCATAACGTAATGCAACTTAATGTAGCCTAGTGTAACCTACCATAACCTAACCTAACCGAGGAATTTTTTTGTAAGCTATGCGAGAAATACGCAACACCAGCTGCACTGCGATGAATGCAACATATGAGTATTTCTTAATTCACTCTGACAGTTGCCCGTAATCCTAGTAAGCTTGTAATCTATGATAACAGAGCCAGCCTTGACAACTGCATTCTTGTGTTTGGCAGCAGTGAAGGCTTCCAACACCTCGTGGGCGGTGATATTCTTACCTTAAGAAGATTTCTGGGGTTACCACCCCATTCCCGGTGGCCCGGTCCCAGGCCAGGCCTTCCAGTTGCTGGTTTGATTGACCAGGCTGTTGGTGCCAGCCACATGCAGCCCAACGTACGCACCAGGGACTGGCGGATCGGGACCTAGTTTGAGGAACTTGTCAAGATACTACAGCTCCAAAAGTTCTCCGGCAACATTGATGTGTCTTCTTTCGACACATCTATTTGTGATTGCATGGGTTGAATCACAGCTCCTGGCCCCGCCTCTTCGCTGGCCACTTCTACATGAGTGTGTGCACGCTCTCCTTCCCTGCCAGACAAGTGCCACGGAAGAGAAACTTTCACTTGATAAATGTACAACCAGGAATTATGGTATCAACGAGCAAACAGTCTTGACTGGCTCTAAAGATTTTCTTCTTACAGTGTTTGGGCAAAGCAAGAATAGTAAAAATACGGCTCAATGAAATAATTTTCTTAGTCCACTACGCCACTATGCTTTAACCGGTCATGCCACTCCTAACGTGAGCACATTCGTGGCGGTGGATAGGTACTGGAACTAATTTCATTCTCCTTCGGTCTGGAATACCAGTCTCACGAGCAGTACACATATAAATATTTGCATCCACGGAACAAATGGTTTGAAAGGAAATAACATACTTCTCATTTCTCTTTCAAAGTCATTCAACAAAATAACGTTTATGGAGCCTGGTGAAGCTGACAGTCCCAACAAGATTTATGATACTTGCAAACTGCAAGCGAATCTCAGCCACCTGTGTCAACACCACTATTCAGTCAACTGTTGTGCCACAACAGCAAAGGCAAGGACAAAATGTACTAGGGAATTTATCCACATGTTATTTTGTATGATAATTTCTGTAACTCTATTTATGTGTATCTATACCTAAATAAACTTAGCCAAGACGTATGAGACGTGACATTTACATTCAGAAAGCATCTTAGCCCCTTAGCTCACATGAATGATTCTTTGAATAAGCATATTTTTTTTATTTACGAATGCAAAAAAAAAAAAAAGCTGTTGCTAGGATATCTATAAAAATCAAACTTTGACTTGTCCACATTGACACCGGCATCAGCTGTAGCTTCTTTACTAGTTTTAAGACGTTATCAACTTTATCCTCAGTCGTCTTGGGTGGTAGAAACAGCGGGACTTGGGCCAATATTCGCTACCAGATCTCTACCTCCAGATGGTCTCTGTCGTGAGATTCACTGTGAATATTCTTAAACAGTCAGCCAACCGGTTAGCCATCCAGTCTTAAAGGACCCCAATGGAAATAAGTCCCTTTACGCTTTTTTGGGTTATCCTAGTAATTTACACTATGTATAATTGTGGTTACGTGTACCTGTGCCTAAATAAACTTGCTAGCCAGCCAGCCAGCTAGCCAGACAGACAGACAGCCAGACAGCCAGTCAGCCAAGCAGTCAGTCAGTCCCCAGATCTCATTAGGGTTCCTTCATCTTGTCAGCGGTGATGGCGTGGCTGCCTTTGAAGCAGCCACGGTGGTTCCGTCTCCACACACTGCTCCTGACAGGTCTCCAGCACGCGGTGGGCCAACACCGGTCTTCGGGACCGCCAAAGCAGACTTTTATTTCATGCTATATGGCCAGGAGGGACGCCATAAAAGAGGAAAAAAAGGTAGATTTGTCCGCAAGTGGCCTCCGTCAATACCTTTTCTCTTCTCAATACACCATCGGCTCTGAGGTGGGAGGATGGAATATCTTTTAGGGCGGCGGTGTTTGGTAATGCTTAAGGAGTGGTGGAGGGGCGGGAGGGAAGAATGAAAAGGTGGGGGAGGGGTCGTCTGGATGGGTAGGAGCGATTGTTTGAGAGGAAGCGGGGATGGAGGTGAGGGTGAGAGTTGGGGGATATGAAGGAATCGTTTTAGAAGGGAAGGGGGAGTTTTGAGAAAGGAGGATGTGAGGGGTCGTTTGGAGGGGTTGAGGCGGTTGTTTGGGAGGGAGCGGGGAAAAAGGGAGGAAACGGAAAAGTCGTTTGGAGGGGAAAAGGACTGACAGTTGGGGAAGGAGAGGGGATGGTGGAGCGAAGATAAAAGTCGTTTAGAGGTTTGTTTGCAATCGTGTCATTACGATTTCGTGAGTCGTTCAGAGATGGTGGGGAAGAGGCTAGGCCTGAACCTGATACCAGTGGGAGCTTCACTGATACCTAGCACTGTTAAGCCAGTGGGAGCTTCACTGATACCTAGCACTGTTAAGCCAGTGGGTGCTTCACTGATACCTAGCACTGTTAAGGCAGTGTTTACAGAATCATAAAAAATAAAAGGCACAATACCATGACTGGAACAATACACGAGTACCTCATATGTCCGGGTTATTTGTATATAATTTATCTTAGGCTTCTCTATATGATTTATGGACTAAAAGTTAGCATCATATTCCAGATAAGGTCTGACAAGTGCGTTAGTCAATAGCTGTTTCTCTGCTCGAAATTCTGAACTCTTAAAATATAGAATCGTGTTGTCTTTACTGGTCGTGGCCGCCGGATGTTGTCCAGCACTCACTCATTGTTTACCTGAAGGTGCTGAAACTGTATTTTATTGCACAATTCGACTATTCAGAGCTGTTTAAAGCATTTTCTGACATTCTTTTTTTTTTTTAGCTAAAATATATTTTGTTTTTCGTTGACTTACACAAGTGTTTTACACTGTTGTATCCAAACTTTATTTTTGTTCACTTGTAAGCATACCTACCTGGAGTCTACCTGGAGTCTACCTGGAGTCTACCTGGAGTCTACCTGGAGGGCATTTCGGGGATCACCGTCCCCGCGGCCCAGTCCTCCCCAGGCCCAGGCCTCCCGGTGGATCAGGGCCTTATCAACCAGGCTGTTACTGCTGACCACACGTAGTAAAACGTACGAAGCACAGCTCGGCTGATCGGGTCCCATTTCTCTCTTTGGTTCATCTCATTACTTATAGATGCAGCCAATGAGGCAGAGTTTTTTTCGAATTTCGTGTCGTCCGCGAATTGTGTGTGTGTGTGTGTGTGTGTGTGTGTGTGTGTGTGTGTGTGTGTGTGTGTGTGTGTGTGTGTGTGTGTGTGTGTGTGTGTGTTAGTCCCGTTTCAATATTATTTATGCAAATTGTTAAAAGGATGTGAGGACACTTTACCGTTCAGTACAACTCGTTGTTTGCTATTGGTGATCCAGACTTTGATCCAGGCAGGAGTGTCTCTTGTACTACGCTCTTTTATTGGTGATCCAGACTTTGATCCAGGCAGGAATGTCTCTTGTACTACGCTCTTTTATTGGTGATCCAGACTTTGATCCAGGCAGGAGTGTTTCTTGTACTACGCTCTTTTATTGTCACAAGTTTTTCTTATGTTTTAAAACCCACATCTTTTATTTTTTTGGCCACGTTTTGTAAACATAAATGCAGAAATCTCCTAAATATGTTATGCAGGATCTATTGTTTCAAAATCCACGTTGATTGCCAGTTATTAGATAATCTTTTAAGAGTATTTTGTGAAATCTCGAATCATTGTCTCCGTTGCTGCATTATAAATAAGACATCGATCATCCTGTCGGGTTTTCTGAGAAATATTTATGCGAACTCCATTGATGGAGAAGTCAGCGTCTCTCATCTCTCTTCTCGATGTTAGTCTTTGAAAGTTTCTCCATATACTTTGTACATGTACTTGTAGAAATAAAGATATTATCTTGTTTATGAAAGAAATTGTAATCCCTCCGTTCTGGCTGTAGGCTGACGCTGTGGTGGTAAGATTTGCTAGTTTAGGTTAGGTTAGGTTTGTCAGGAAACAGGACAAGTGTTTCCTGACGCGGGTCTTAGTCACATGATGACCCACAGCTGGAGCTTTTGGTCATCTGACCGAGGCCTTCCACTGTTTGCTATCAGAAATACTGTTGTTAGTTCCTGTCACTTCGATACTACCCTGAGACCTGGGTGGTGGGAGAATTGGACCTGCCTCGCATGGGCCAGTAGGTCTGCTGCAGTGTTCCTTCTGCAGGAGGCCTACTGGCCCATGCGAGGCAGGTCCAAGTTGCCTACCGGTTGTCCAAATATTACGTGAACTCTGTCCCAGCCCGACCTATCATTTCTTTTAAGTATCTTGTATGTCGCAATTATGTCTTCTCTACTCTTAGGATTTTCAGGCTTATTTCATTAACTCTGTTTCTATCTTTCAACTTATCTCCACTTCAAAGTAAATTCTGTATGTCTGTCTGTCTGTCTGTCTGTCTGTCTGTCTGTCTGTCTCTCTCTTCTCTCTCTCTCTCTCTCTCTCTCTCTCTCTCTCTCTCTCTCTCTCTCTCTCTCTCTCTCTCTCTCTCTCTCTCTCTCTCTCTCTCTCTCAATCCAGAATTATCTAAAAAATAAATCATAATATATATAACGAAACCTACAAATCTCAAACTAATAAAGGAAAAAAAATCTTTAAACGCATTTTCATAAATATTTTTTTTATTGTGTAGATAAAATCGCAGACAAAAAAAATAGCTTTTATTAAATCAATAAAAAGGGCAAATAATTCGACGCGTCTCTGTGACAAATTATTCATTAAAGATGAAATAAAAAAAAATAAAAAATAATAGTCACATTTTACAATTCGTAAACAAAAACATAAAATAATGAACAAAAAATCTGCAGCTCTATAAATCGCCTTCAATGTTTCGTAAAAAATCTGGACGAGGGGGATTATATCCCGGCGCGGTAATCCCCTATGTACATATCACGGATTTAATTAGCGATGAGAGGCTGGGGTATCTGTGTTCAAGTGGGGTGGGGGTTGTTGGGGGTGGGGTGGGGGAGACGATGGGAGGGAGGTTGAAGGGGTTGGAGATGCGTGGGATGGGATGGGAGGGAAGAGTGTGTATATGATAGGAAGGGTGGGTGTTGTGGGGAAATAGGAGGAGGGGAAGAGTTTGTTGGGGAGAGAGGATTGTTGTTGGAGGGGAGGGTCCCAGACCAGTCCTCCAGCTTGCTTGCCGGATCGACCAATCTATTGGTGCAAGCCGCTCGAAATATAGCCATAATAAAAATAATCTCTATTTCTACAAGTAAATGTACAACGTATACAGACCATAGCTGACATCAGTGACATACTATATACAAAGCCCCTGGTTATGTAGAGCATTTCGGGCAAATTAAGTTAATTTTGTTCCCCAGGATGCGACCCACACCAGTCGGCTAACACCCAGGTGCCTATTTTACTGTTAGGTGAGGAGGGACAGCAGGTGTCTTAAGCAAACACACCCCAAATGTTTCCACCTGCACCGGTGATCGAACCTCGGACTTCAGTGTGTGCACCACAGCCCGGCTGGTCAGGAATATACTTTAGGAGGAACTAATTAAGTTCTTAAAGACAACTAGAAGGTTATTAATCAGTTCTTTTATGCACGGAGGGTGAGTGTTGAAAATTCTAGGTCCCCTTACGCTTATTGAGTTTTCTCTATCGGGTCTCTTGCTTCCAAGAAGAGTGAGACCGATGTGCAACTTGAGAACCAATCCCAGGCTGATACCTGAAGGCCATTTTCGGGAGTCAAAGCCCCCGCGGTCCGGTCCCAGACCAAGTATCCCGGTGGATCAAGGCCTGATCAACCAGGCTTATGTTGCTGGCCGCATGCAGTCCAAGGTGCGAACCCCGCTGATCAGTTCCTGATAAGCGGGGTTGGTATATAACTGTTAACTATGATAGTTACACAGTGGAAACACAGCCAGCTATGTTTCTCTGGTATGCCATCAGACACGATGGGTCACATTCCTGAGGTAATGAAATCTCTTGCACCAAATCGACAAATTTCAGTACAGCGATGAGGTTATCGTCAGATATTCCACGACGGTTGTTGCATAGATTTCTACTATTAGAAACATAAGGGAAAAAAAAGAGTGTCATTAACCATTGCTCCTATAAACTTTGATTTTGGTCACATAAAAAAAAAATCTTTAGGGACAAAGTCGTAAAATTTTCAAACGTTTATATAATGATCGGAAAATCAATTGTTTCGTAGTGAATGATGTTCAAAATAGTCGCAGAATTCTTCAAGTGCGTATATAAATGTAATATATAAAAGCCGGGCCTAAGAATCTCCCCCACGTATGCAGTTTGCCTTGATTTCCAAAAAGCCTTAGACTTTCACTAAGTCAAATATTGGTGGGCAAAATAATGACGGGTGGTATGGGGGAAGCTAACTTCAGTACCTGATCAAAGACTGACTCACCAAAGAGGAAACAGTGAGTGGTTCTGAATAGAGAAGTGTATGGAGTGGGTAACTGTAACAAGCACGGAGCCCCAGGGATCACGCCTCAGGCAAAGCCTTTTCACAATTTACATAAATGATCTCGAGACTAGTCTGATATCTAACTAGAGTCGCAAACTTTGTGGGTAAACGCGACGTTTGGAAGAGAGAGAGAGAGAGAGAGAGAGAGAGAGAGAGAGAGAGAGAGAGAGAGAGAGAGAGAGACTGCCTCCGTAGGTAAGTATGGGAGACTTCACGGGGACCTGTATAAGTTGGCACAGTAGCTAGAGAGGTGGAAGACGGATTTCAAGGTATACTAGAGAAAAGTTATGTGTTCTGTTTTATATATATATATATATATATATATATATATATATATATATACATAGTTTTGTAGTAGTAGTAGTAATAGCAATAATAATAAAAATAATAATAGCAACATTGGAACCACTAGTAACAGCAGTAGTAGTAGCAGCAGTAGTAGCAGCAGCAGTAGTAACAGAAGCACCAGCAGTGACATTAATATCAATAGTTCAATCAATACAGGTTGATTAAGTTAGCTCACACACAAACATACAAACTAGAGTACCTCTGATACCACCAGTTTGACCTCCATTAATATCTTTCTTACCTCATCAACAACCGTGACTAGTCATACCATGACCTCGTTACTGAGAAGGCAACGAATGAATTTACGATATCAGATTCTACAGCTCTTAGTATATATAAATATATATATATATATATATATATATATATATATATATATATATATATATATATATATATATATAATGTGTGTGTGCGCAGAACAACCACTGTGAAATAATAGTGAAATTTTAAGCGCTTTCGTATTTTTTTTCACATTATCAAGGAACTGTAAAGATAAAAGATCAACAGAAAGTCACATAAAAACGAGATTACACCTCACTGTCAACTTACAACACCTGACCTTTTTATGATGACGTAGGTAAGTAGTCAAGAACCTGTCACACACAGCTTATATTCTACCCAATAAACGGCAGATATTGCCGTATTTTTATGTCATATAAGGCGCACGAGCATACGAGACGATGTTTACAAACAGTTGTAACGTAACGTTAGTAAACAACTGCTAAAGCGTAACTCAAAGCCTACCCTTGACCCTGACCTTGAGCATATAAGGCGCAGGCTGATTTTTTCAAAGACTGGGAAAAAAGAGCGCCATTAAAAATGCATTGTACACCTGTACACCTGCACTCAGGGACATTTTAGATCAGAAAAGAGAGTTAATCTCTCAGAAAATATACACAGAGAGAGACGTACGCGATTAGTCCCATGAGGCTAAGAGATACGGAATTTGGCAAGTGAACTCAGCCAGGAGCTAGAACTCGACCCAGATAATTATAGTATGGACTGTTATTGGCTTGTGCTTAAGGTAAAAGCACCTGTCGAACGAAAACGGAGGGAGGGACAAGACGAGCGAAACGTTGTCGTGACAAGTTGCTAGTTTCTGCAACGTGTGACTAATCTTCATTATTCCCCCCCAGGGGAGATGAGGGGATCCTGATCCAAGAAATTAGATCTATCCTCCCTTTGCTTGGATCAATCCTATTTGTCTCTTATTTCTCCAGGGGCTGTATGACCCATATGGGTTTAGCTCTTGCCATAACCGAAATAATAATGCGGACAGCGTACCATCCGTGTTCCTTGTCTCTGTTGGCGTTACTTGTGTTCCTGTTACCGGTGATGCTGTTACTGACGATACTGATGTTCCTGCTATTAGTGTTACTGATGTTATTGGTGTTACTTATGTTGTTGTTACTTATGTTGCTGTTACTGATGTTGATGTTACTGGTGTTACTTATGTTGCTGTTACTGGTGTTACTTATTATTTTTTCTGTTACTTATGTTGCTGTCACTGGTGTTACTTATGTTGCTGTCACTGGTGTTACT
The DNA here is from genome assembly GCA_009830355.1 of Cherax destructor. NCBI lineage: Eukaryota > Metazoa > Arthropoda > Malacostraca > Decapoda > Parastacidae > Cherax > Cherax destructor. The sequence continues at coordinate 941,480 of WNWK01000019.1, forward strand.
TATGTTGCTGTTACTGGTGTTACTTATGTTGATGTTACTGGTGTTACTTATGTTGATGTTACTGGTGTTACTTATGTTGATGTTACTGGTGTTACCTATGTTGCTGTTACTGGTGTTACTTATTTTTCTGTTACTTATGTTGCTGTCACTAGTGTTACTTATGTTGCTGTTACTGGTGTTACTTATGTTGCTGTTACTGGTGTTACTTATTTTTCTGTTACTTATGTTGCTGTCACTGGTGTTACTTATGTTGCTGTCACTGGTGTTACTTATGTTGCTGTCACTGGTGTTACTTATGTTGCTGTTACTGGTGTTATTGATGTTGCTGTTAATAATGATACTGATGTCAATGGTGCTGCTGCTCTCTCTCTCTCTCTCTCTCTCTCTCTCTCTCTCTCTCTCTCTCTCTCTCTCTCTCTCTCTCTCTGTTGCTGTTATTATTATCCTGTCTGTTTCTGATAGCGCACTGGCGTTTTTGTATTTGTTGTTGTTGTTCTTTATCACTGTTGCTGCTACGTTTTACTTGTTATTGATGCTGCTGTTGTTCTCCCTTTACCACCGTTGCTGCTACTTTTTTGTATTTGTCACTGTTCCTCCTCCCACTGTTGCTGCTACTGTTAAATCTAACGTTGTTCATCATATTTTACAATTATATATATATATATATATATATATATATATATATATATATATATATATATATATATATATATATATATATATATATATATATATATATATATATATATATACACGTTTTAAAGAAAATTCAGATAGCATAAAAAAACTTTAATTACATTCGTATCCATCGTTTGCAAAAAAAATAAAAACAGGATCAGGTTTATGGGTGTCTGTCCTGTGACGCAAGACGTTATTCTTTCTTCCTGTTGAAATTACGTAGACGACGTCACATTGACGTCAATACGAACGTAACAACAAAAAACGGGGAACAGAAAAAGAGACTGATGTGTGTTTTTTTTTTTTTGCACGATTAAAGAGAGAGTGAGAGAGAGATTAGTAGTTATAATTGAGTCAGTAATTATTGATAATTAGGTTAATTCATTTATTATCTGGTATTTATACAAGTTTGTGTCATTAAAATATTGGAATACAGTACAGAGCCTAGGTGTCTTTATTTGAAGACGTTTCGCCCATCGGTCCCCTTCAATCTTGCAGGACATGGCTGAGGGGACGGATTACCTTATCTTCTACTGTCTCCCATTTCAACACCTTCTAATAACCTCTGTAATGAATTGATAAATCCACTGGTGGGTATTGTGCCTTTTATTCTGTTGTTTTAGGCACGGTATTGTGTTTTTTATTCATTTGTTTTAGCCACGGTATTGCGCCTTTTATTCATTCTTGTTTTAGCCACGATACTGTGCCTTTTATTCTCTCTTGTTTCATTTTCTTCTTAGTTTCAGGTCGTTAAGTACTCGATCCTTCTCTAATAGTGTTGTGCATGACTGTTAATGGTATGCAAATTGGTGATTAACTTTCGTTGCATTGTTGACCTTAGAGTTGCGGTGTTCTATTGCATGCAATGTTTACCTTGTTTTTGTTGAGTTATTAACTTGTCATAGCTGATTTTGCTGATATTTAGTGCGATTCATTCCCTAGAGAGAGATTTAATGACCAGGTTAAATTGGTGTCATTGTCGATTGGTGTGTGTGTTAGTTAGTTACCATTTTGTCCTAGGCACATGTTAGTTACCATTTTGTCCTAGGCACATGTCGACATGTGTGTGTGTGTGTGTGTGTGTGTGTGTGTGTGTGTGTCTGTCTGTCTGTCTGAGTGTGTGTCTGTACTCACCTATTTGTGGTTGCAGGGGTCGAGTCATAGCTCCTGGCCCCACCTATTCACTGATTGTGTGTGTGTGTCTGTATGTGTGCTCATGCGCGCGCACTTATCTCGCCTATCTATGGTTATAGGGATCCTGATCCTGCCTCTTAGCCCTCTGCTTAACAAATCCGCGGGTAATGTCATACCCGCCTGTAGGTTACTTATAGTGGCTTCCAGGGGTCACCGCCCCCGCTGCCTGGTCCCAGACTAGGCCTCCTGGTTGTTGGCGTGATCGACCAGGCCGCTGCAGTCCAACGCATGCACCACAACACGCCTACTCAGGAACTAACCAGAGGAAACTATCAGTTTTCCCCATGAGGACTCCTAAGGGTTTGTTTATTATCCCCTATATGCAGGAAGGTAGGGTGTTAAAGAGTCGAGATCCTGTTACACTTGTTAGCTTCTCTCATTGTACTCTTTGTTCTTGCACCGTCTGCCAAGGTTTTTTTTTTTTTTTTCATAAGGAGTGATTTCGGTGTGCAGTTTTGGGATCAATCCCTCCAAAGTCTTCCAGGTTTAGATTACGATATATCTTTCTCGCCTGCATTATAAGGAGTAGAGTTCGAATGACTTCAGGTTCTCTCAGTAATTCAGGTGCTTGACGGAGTTTCTACGAGCTATGAAGCTTCTCCGTACATTCTCCAGTTCTTCAGTACCGTCTGCCCTGAAGGGGACTCTTAGTACACATTATAATCCAGCCAGAGACGGGTGACTGAAAAATAATAATTGGCTCAGCATCTTTTGTTTTCTTTAAACTATGTATGGAGCTTACCTCCACTGACTCCACTACTTCTTCCAAGTCGTTGCACTTCCTGGCCACTCTGAGTACTTCCTAGCATCCCTGTGACTCAGCTATGCCTGTAACTTCTCACTATGCCCTCCCGTGCTTGTTTATCAGAGCAGAAGCTGGTGATCCTTGTTATCTCCTCTATCTCACCAGGGCATCTTGGCATCATCTCTTATCTGTGTACCACTTACCTTGGTAAACAAAAATATGTAAGTATTGACCATTCACCTCATCCAAGACTCAAACCTGTAAACAAGACTTTGTTCCTTGTATACAATCTTCAGTATTTAATACTACCTGCTGCTGCTGCTGCTTGCATACTATATTTTACACAATATACTGCTGCTTGTAAGGTTAGGTTAGGTAAGATTTGTCAGGAAACAGGACAGGTGTTTCCTGACGCAGGGCCTGGTCATATGATGCCCCACAGCTGGAGCTTTTGGTCATCTAACCGAGGCTTTCCAACTGGCTCACCGGTCCCTCCCCCCTTAAAAAATATGCTATGATTATAACACTGTCTTCAGTCTTTTATACTACTTACTGCCTTTTATATTATTTTCAGGTTTCTGTTGTTATTTAAGAAATTTTGAGGACGTTGGTGGAATCTTTCTTAATTTACCTACACTCTGAATCTTATAAATATCAGTCGTATATTTTCAGTAGTGGGGTTGAGGGGTGGTGAGGCTCGACCAGGAGCCTATATAGTTCATGGACTCTGGACTAGGCTCCTTTTGAGTGGGGTTGAGGGGTGGTGGAGCTCGACCAGGAGCCTATATAGTTCAGGGACTCTGGACTAGGCTCCTTGTGAGTGGGGTTGAGGAGTGGTGGAGCTCGACCAGGAGCCTATATAGTTCAGGGGCCTTGGACTAGGCTCCTTGTGAGTGCAACCCTCACTAGAGGAGCAGGTTGGTGGGCAAGCAACACGTCTGACGTGGGGTGTGCAGAAGGCCGACGGGTGGCAGCTGGTAGGTACGATGACATCCTTGGCAGTCAGGTCTGGGTCTCATGACCTGGGGAGTAGAACACAATCTCGGGTTCTAAGAACAGTGCAATTCCCTTCCCCCGTGGAAAATCAGGCAAGAGTTAGCTGATTTCCCAAGACTGTTACCCCTCTATTCTACACCTGAGCGGTTCTTCAAACCAGATTCGAACCAATGATCCATGGATAAACTAATGCGTAGAATAGATAATCGTTTCAGGAAATCAGTTAACTATTTGCCTAATTTTTCACCCCTTTCCCCTTCACTCTGCATCTAGTATAATCCTTTCTCCAACCAACACTATAATTTCACTAATCCTTTTGCTCAATCAGTTCGTTATATACTAAATTCAAGCATAACTTTCAGTTTTGATTATTTTTGTTTAATCCACGAAAACATCAGGAATTTATTCTAAGAAACTGAATTATATTTTGCCGCTGAAGTGGATAGTTTACTGTGCGTCTCTTATCCATCCTGTGGACGCTAGCGCAAGAACACATGAACACGCAAAGGGGCTAGAACCCAGCCTGAGAGTTCTACTAGGCACCTAAGTCAGTGTTTCTCAACACATTACAATTACCGTCACCATTTGTTAGAAGTTAGGTGTGAGGTATAGGGGGGAGGGTAATGAAGGTAATGTAGACCGAGTACCCAAGATAGGAGCGGTAGACTATTGTTTATTGTTTTAATTAAACAAAATTTAATACCTCAACAGTGTGCTGCTAACCTATTCTGTATGATAGTTAATAGAGGTAGGGATTTAAAGTGATGGGGGGTACATAAAACAGCGGAGAGGGATGATGGTAGAGGGTTTTTTTTTGTAAGTTCTGTCAAGGTAAGAGTAGTGACAATGACGGAGGGGGTTTAGATGAAGGAATGGGGGGGGGACAGCTTGTAATGAAGACAGGTCCGGAGTCACGGACGGACATGGACATGGACACACACACACACACACAGAGTGAAGAGGCGGGGCCAGGAGCTGTTGCGAAATTTCAAAACTTTCACGGAAATTAACATATTTCTATAAAAAACTTAATTTAGAGTAAGAGTGTGTAAACTTTAATTTTCTTTACAGTGTCAGTTTAAACAGTGCAGCAATAATGTTCTTAATGAACAAACAGCAGGCGATGAAAAGTGTTAAATTATATAGGGATAACAGCCCATTTTCTTGTGTGTTTTTTAACCATAAAAAGTTCAGCTATTGGAGGATATTACAAACACGTCGTTATTGTTACTCACGAGATCGTAATGCCACGATTGTAACTGGTTCAAATCGTCACCCGTTGAGTGGCTCATTTACATCACATTCTTGCCTCTGCCTTTACTGAGGCTGGATCTCTGAGCTCTCCAGAGCCCTCACCTCCTGGACTCTCTCTCTCTCTCTCTCTCTCTCTCTCTCTCTCTCTCTCTCTCTCTCTCTCTCTTGTCATCTTCCAGTACTCTTCACTGTCTTGGCTACACTAACAAAACACAAGCTAGAACTTCCAGTTCTTTGGAACAGCCGGATAAATCATTTAACATACTGGTCCTACTGTAGCATACAAGTCATTATCTGAGACTTACAGTTCACACCACAGGTACATACCCCTGGTGAAACAGGTCACACCACTGGTACATACCCCTGGTGAAACAGGTCACACCACTGGTGAAACACACTGACCATGACGACTCCACAATGTGACCTTTATTGCGACACTTCGCACTGTCCATTGATGTTCACCCGTCACCTCTCCTTATGTCCCTCATGTCTCTAATACAATTACAAGTTCCTGAATTACACGACAAAAGTTGATGTAACATAATAATCTGTATCACAAGCCATTTATCATCTTTTTTATACTGTCTTCAGCCTTTTATGGGATCTTCAGCCTTTTATAGGATCTTCAGCCTTTTATGGGATCTTCAGCCTTTTATGGGATCTTCAGCCTTTTATGGGATCTTCAGCCTTTTATGGGATCTTCAGCCTTTTATAGGATCTTCAGCCTTTTATGGGATCTTCAGCCTTTTATGGGATCTTCCGATTTTTGTAGGATCTTCCGAGTTCTATAGGATCTTCCGCCTTTCATGGGATCTTCAGCCTTTTATAGGATCTTCAGCCTTTTATAGGATATTCAGCCTTTTATAGGATCTTCAGCCTTTTATGGGATCTTCAGCCTTTTATACTATCTTCAGCCTTTTATAGGATCTTCAGCCTTTTATAGGATCTTCCGATTTTTGTAGGATCTTCCGATTTCTATAGGATCTTCAGCTTTTTATAGGGTCTTTAGCCTTTTATGGGATCTTCAGCCTTTTATAGAATCTTCAGTCTTTTATAGGATCTTCAGCCTTTTCTTCATCTACCGAGCATAAAAAAATGTCCTTATCACAGCCAATCCTCCTGTGGGGTGAGAATATACGCTGAGAGAAGCGGATTTCTGTGTATATACACGGAGAGGTGCGCAACTCTCAGCGTATGTACACTGAGAGGGGCATACCATGCGTATGTACACTGAGAGGGGCATACCATGCGTATGTACACTGAGAGGGGCATACCATGCGTATGTACACTGAGAGGGGCATACCATGCGTATGTACACTGAGAGGGGCATACCATGCGTATGTACACCGAGAGGGGCATACCATGCGTATGTACACTGAGAGGGGCATACCATGCGTATGTACACTGAGAGGGGCATACCATGCGTATGTACACTGAGAGGGCTTACCATGCGTATTCACGAGAGGGCATACCATGCGTATGTACACTGAGAGGGGCATACCATGCGTATATACACTGAGAGTTTTCTTAACTCCCTATTTTAGAGATTAAGGTAACCTGGTCAAGTGGTGTTCATGTGACATGCAACCTTAATGACCGTCGTGTAGTGGATAGGCTTTAAACCTAAGTAGTTCCTTCTGTTGTAGCATCTATCCTCCTTGCCCCTTATCCTCGTTCCTGCTGCTCCCTCTTGATGCCAGTGTAGGGCTCGTGATCCAAGGAATAGAGATACCCTCGCTCATTTTCTAGTAGTCTCGTTTCACCTCTGAATTCCATTTTCCCCAGCTTCTGTTCCTTCCCTTCCCCTCACCACACGTCACTCTGTCCCTCACCACACGTCACTTTTCCCCTCACCTCACGTCCCCCTTACTGCTCACCTACGTCCCCTCGCCCACGTCTATTCTTTCCCCTCATCCACGTTCTTCCTTTCCCCTCATCCACGTACCTGCTCTCCCTTCATCCACGTCCTTCCTCTCCCCTCTCCCACATCTCCATTTCCCCTCCCCCCTTCACCCAATGCAGTCTCGGAAGGAAAAGGTCACGTACTGGCGGTGGTCTGAATAATGCACTTGTCGCATGCACTAGGACTTCCTCTTCCCCTTCTCTCCCCTCCCCTTGCTTCTCTTCCACCTGGGCAGCTACCAATCCCCACCCCCCCCATTTATAAACACTCATCCCCCACCTAATAAGTGGTTATAACTATGACCATAATTTTTAAAGGGGTGGACCGGTAAGCCAGCGGAAGGCTTCTGTCAAATGACTTGAAGCTCCTATGGCGGGTCATCATATGACTAAGACCCTAACCTAACCTATCCCCCACCCATCCATTTACATCAATCATACTATTCACCAGTTAAAGTCCGCCCATCTTCCCTCCCTCCACCACCCACGGTGAAGCGCCAAACCCACATGGGTCCTACAGCTCCTAGCAAATGAAAGCCAATCGGGCTTGATCCGAGGAAGGGGGGAAGGGAAGCTTCAGTTCAGCGAATCAAGAGCTTCCCAGGATGACTCTCTGGAAGAGAGACTGACGTGAGACCGGAGATCAAAGGCACATCATCCACGTCTGTACAGCATCTTAGTCTGTACACCTGCTAGGTGATACGACGTGATTAACTTCTCTTCATTATTCCCTTTGTTGAACTTGTTATTGGTTGGTCTTAATTGTTCTTCTTGGTCGCTTTTGATTGGTTGGTTGGTGTTGCTGTTCTTGGGGGGGGGGAAGTTGTTGGTTGTTTGGTGTTTTGGTTTTGGCTGTTTTCGTTGTTGCTGTTGTAGGGGCGTTAGTAGTGGTTCTGCTGCTGCTATTGTTGCTGTTGTAGGGGTGTTAGTAGTGGTTCTGCTGCTGCTATTGTTGCTGTTGTAGGGGTGTTAGTAGTGGTTCTGCTGCTGCTATTGTTGCTGTTATAGGGGTGTTAGTAGTGGTTCTGCTGTTGCTATTGTTGCTGTTGTAGGGGTGTTAGTAGTGGTTCTGCTGTTGCTTCTGCTGCTGTTATCAGGTATTACTTCTATGCTGCAGTGTGTGTGTGTGTGTGTGTGTGTGTGTGTGTGTGTGTGTGTGTGTGTGTGTGTGTGTGTGTGTGTAGTGGAAGGAGAGAAGAGTGTATTGGCTTTGTTTTTTCTTCTGTTGCTGATGTTGCAACTGACGCTGCTACGGTTGCTTTCGTTGCTGCTGCTGCTGTTATTGCTGTTGATATATGTATTGGAAGGATAAGGAACGAGTGTTCTCCTTTGTTCACGCTAACAATGCTATTTTCTGTCACGTTGGTAACGTTAACTGTCTCATAGACGGGTCTTATTCACGGGTTATTTAACCGTCTAGCCATCAGAGACGCCGTCTGGTTGAGTTCATTCTTATACACAACCTCCCACGAGTGAGTCTTCGCCCATGTTGTGTCTGTGTACACTAGCCTCTCTCAGTGCAGTGTCAAATGTTCTAATCTCATCTTCGGTAGACCCGTGACTTGATCTGACCTTAACTGTCTTGTCCTTGCTGGCGTGACCTCCGCTGGTGTGACCTCACTTGTAGCTTTCTCCCCTTTTATTTCTTTCTAATGGACAAAAGTGGACAGACATTTTGTCCGGCTTTCATTTCCAGTTTGTGGAATGTTTATTTCAGTCGTTATATTGTTATTTCTGCATTGCCATAATGACACTGAGGCTGCTCTTATTGCTGTTGCTCCTGCTTCTGTTGCTCCTGCTTCTGTTGCTTCTGCGTCTGTTGTTGCTGGCGCCTCTTCTGTTGATGTTATTATTATTTTCAGTAGTGTGTTCTGCACAGTGTTGACAAGCAAGTGTGTACTAACAGAGTTGGGAGGAACGTCAACGTACCTCGTATCTTCCTCCCAATCCTTTCATTCCCAATCGCTCATACTCTCATCCCAGTCTCCCTTCCCAGCAGCTTCTGTTTACCCTTTGTCCCCTACCCTTTCATCGCCTGTTCTTCGCCCTCTCATCCACTCAGCTGTTGATCATATTCCGTTGTGTGTTCTAAGGATGTCTTCAGTCGGGCCGGATCAGCTAAAGCTTTATTGACCGTGAAGTGGATACCATTACCACACGGAAACTGCGAGCTCTAGAGAGACCGAAGTCTGTAGCAAGACCGTGCTAGACCGTTTATCTCGTGACCCTGGGTCAATTGCAAGATAGTGACCCCCCCCCCGAGTGTTTATTTCGTGACTCTGGGTCTATTATAAGATAGTGACCCCGATGGTCTGTTTCATGACTCTGGGTCTATTGCAAGATAGTGACCCCCGAAAGTCTATTTCATGACCCTGGGTCTATTGCAAGACCGTGACTCCGAGATCTAGCAAAGGAAGACACGCTTTTTCTTAGGACACGCTATGTGTTCTGTTAGATGTGACCCTCATGTATACTCATAACTTTTTATACACACCACTCCCCTAATTTCTACTACCACTACTACTTCTATTAGTACTTCCACTACCATCATTACCTCTACCACTATTTCTCCACTTCTTTCTTTCTTCCTCTCTGTGTCCCTTCCCTGTTCCCCTGGCCTATATATACTGGCTCCCTCACTCTCGTGTGTTAGTGTGACTTTGTAAATGGTCCAAGTCGGACCGAAACGTCGTCGTAAGCTCCTCTCTTCTATGTACGGGTTATTTGTGTATTAAATCCATACTTTTGATTACATACCTCGTAATACAGGTACATACTTCGTAATACATACCTCATAATATATACCTGATAACATTCTTGCATAGTATATACCTCAAAATACATCTAGAAATGAATGTGTCATACATACGTAATAATACTACCTCGCAATGCATTATGTAATACAATGACTCTTGTATTACATAATGCAGAAAATTTATATTTAAAAATATTTGTAAAAAAATAGAGGCAAAAACTTGAGGAATTATATAATTTTGAAATAAAATTCTGACATTTAATATATTTAATAAATAAATAAATAAATACACACACACACACACACACACACACACACACACACACACACACACACACACACACATATATATATATATATATATATATATATATATATATATATATCTATATATCTATATATATCTATATATATACAGTGGTACCTCGAGTTACGATGGTCCCCAAAATCGCCCTTTTATGTAAGTTTAGTTTTTTAAATGCTTTTGTAAGTATATTTTTGGGGGTGTAAAAGGACTAGTCTATTTTACATTATTCCTTATGGGGATAAATTCGTTTGGTAATGGCACTTGAACAGCATTCTCGAACGAAAAAATATCGTAACTCAAGGGGAATGGGGAATGGAGATAAGGGGAGGAGAAAAAATATGAAAAAAAACTGTTTTAGTATATTAATAAATGCATAAAATGTAAAGTGGTGGGGATTGGTGAGATTTTCAGGGGTTCAGCAGGTCCGGTTAAGCAGGTCCGATTAAGCAGGTACGGTTAATCAGGTGAGGGTGAACACCAATTAACCAGTTAAGTAAGAGTGGTATGAGACCCAAACATTTCTTAATGGAATTTACGTTTAAAAACTTTTATTTATATATAAAAAAAACTTTTTATAAAGTGAAGGAAAAACATGAGAGAGGGGAGTAGACAAGGTCTAGAAACTGTAGACGGGAGTGACAAGCCTCGGGCGTCACACCAGGCTGTCTAACTTTGACCCAAAACAATTAGCATCTAGGTGTGAAATCTCACACTGAATCTTTTCCCTGACCGATACAACCCCAGTGTCCCACTATCACGTATCCACCAGTGTCCCACTATCACGTATCCACCAGTGTCCCACTATCACGTATCCACCAGTGTCCCACTATCACGTATCCACCAGTGTCCCACTATCACGTATCCACCAGTGTCCCACTATCACGTATCCACCAGTGTCCCACTATCACGTATCCACCAGTGTCCCACTATCACTTATCCACCAGTGACCGACTATCAAGTATCCACCAGTGACGGACTATCAAGTATCCACCAGTGACCGACTATCACGTATCCACCAGTGACCGACTATCAAGTATCCACCAGTGACCGACTATCACGTATCCACCAGTGACCGACAGAAGAGAGATAGCCTTAACCGAGAGATCACGGAATTAGAACAAAAACTTAAGATGTCATACCTGACAGAAGAAGTACAAAGGGAACAAAGAGCCATACAGGATATTGCAAGAAACCCAAAATATTTCTACTCCTATGCAAAATCCAAGCTAAGAACTACCTGTAGAATTGGACCATTATTGAGAGGAGATTCGTATACGGACGATGAACAGGAAATGAGTGAAATTCTAAAAGAACAGTATGAGTCAGTGTTCAGCAACCCACTAAATGACAGCAAGGTAGAAAATGCAGAAATATTTTTCACTCCAGCAGAAGGCTGCGCAGACCACCTAACCGACATTAGTACAAATCCCATAGATTTCGAAAAAGAAATGGCCAACATGCCCACTCACTCAGCACCTGGACCAGATTCATGGAATGCTTTATTTATAAAGCAGTGCAAAGTACCATTAGCAAGAGCCCTTAGTATTCTGTGGAGAAAGAGCTTAGATCTAGGTGAAATTCCAGAGGCCTTAAAGAGTGCAGACATAGCTCCTTTGCATAAGGGAGGTAGTAGAGCACTAGCTAAAAATTACAGACCAGTAGCCCTCACTTCTCACATCATAAAAATCTTTGAAAGAGTGATGAGACGGCAGATTACAAAGTTCATGGACCAGCACAACCAACATAACCCGAACCAGCATGGCTTTAGAGCGGGTCGATCATGCCTGTCACAGCTGCTGAACCATTATGACAGAATTACGGAGGCATTGGAGGACGACCAAAACGCAGATGTGATTTACACAGATTTTGCAAAGGCGTTTGACAAATGCGATCATGGAGTGATAGCGCACAAAATGAGGGCCATAGGCATTACGGGAAGGTAGGCAGATGGATTTTTGAGTTCCTAACACAAAGAACACAAAAAGTAGTAGTGAACAGGGCAAGATCCAGCATCAGCGAGGTCAAAAGCTCAGTGCCCCAAGGCACTGTCCTGGCACCTCTGCTGTTTCTCATCCTCATAGCAGACATAGATAAAAACACCCAGCACACTTTTGTATCATCATTTGCAGATGACACTAAAATAAGCATGAAAGTCACTACGGTAGAGGACACTGAAAAATTACAGGAGGACATAAGCAAGGTCTTCCAATGGGCAGTGGAGAACAATATGACGTTCAATGGTGATAAGTTTCAGCTGCTTAGGTATGGAAAAATGAAGAACTCAAAAGGAACACTATATACAAAACGCAAGAGGTCACCACATAGAACGAAAGGAACACGTAAAGGACTTGGGAATAATTATGTCTGCTGATCTGTCGTTTAAAGACCATAACAAGACAAAGATCACAACAGCCAGGAAGATGACGGGGTGGGTATTGAGAACTTTCAAAACAAGGGGAAAAAATGCCGATGGTGACACTATTCAAATCGCTAGTGCTCCCTCACTTAGAATACTGCTCAGTGCTGACGGCCCCGTTCAGGGCAGGAGAAATAGCAGAGCTGGAACAAATCCAGAGATCGTTTACGGCTCACATTGAGCCATTGAAACATCTAAATTATTGGGAACGCCTTCAAGTCTTGAACATGTACTCATTGGAGCGGAGGAGAGAGAGATACATGATAATATATACATGGAAAGTACTTGAGGGCCTGGTCCCAAATCTGCACACTGCCATAACAACATACTGGAGTGAGAGATATGGGAGAAAGTGTAAAATAAATCCAGTGAGGAGCAGGGGTGCGGTGGGGACAATACGGGAGCACTGTATTAACATCCGGGGTCCCAGACTATTCAACATCTTACCAGAAGATATCCGAAACACGGCTGGAACCAGTGTAGAAGCCTTCAAGAGGAAACTGGACAAATATCTTCACCAGGTGCCAGATCAACCAGGCTGTGATGGATATGTGGGGCAGCGGGCCTCCAGCAGCAACAGCCTGGTTGACCAGGCAAGCACCAGACGAGCCTGGCCCATGGCCGGGCTCAGAGAGTAGATACTCTCGAAACTCTTCAAAGGTATATCAAAGGTATACCAGTGACCGACTATCAAGTATCCACCAGTGACCGACTATCACGTATCCACCAGTGACCGACTATCACGTATCCACCAGTGACCAACTATCACGTATCCACAGTGACCGACTATCACGTATCCACAGTGACCGACTATCACATCCGCCATCGACCGACCCTCCATCACTGGCCAAACACACGTCCATTCTTGGAAAGTTTCGTAGTTGAATGGTGAACACTGGCGGTCCATAATTGATGTTGACATTTACCTGCGACTCTACGCCCACGTGAACCAATAACCGGACCTTCCTTCCTCTGAGAGAGAGAGAGAGAGAGAGAGAGAGAGTGATTTTGTGCAATCACATCAGAGGTAAACAGCAGTAGATCCCACGGGCCATATCAGTATTATCTACTGAGAAGGATTTGCTAGTCTGTCTCTCATTCCTTCAGATAGTTGAGATACAGTATGATTTCTGCTGCTAGAGACTACCACTACTATCCCCACCACTACGAATTTAACCTAATACTATTGTTCCCCTGAATGCTGAATTGTCAACTGGTCGTCCCTGCGTAGTGTTTTTCTTTTGCGTCCACTGGCGTAGAGGGGCTTGACGTTATGGGATACGGGGATGCTTCTCTCAGGTCGTGTAACATAACCCGTAACATAACCCCATAATATAGCCACATAACATATCCCCGTAACATAAGCAAGCAGAAAATTAACTCTCATGTGCAACAGTTAGGTATGTTTATTGGCTGAAGAAGCCTACTGTGTGGGCGAAACGTATTTTATACAATTTTCAACATAAGCAAGCAAGCTCATTTAAGTACAGGTACACATAAAGACAGTTACACAAATTATCACACACGTAGTAACATATGTGTAAACTACCTAGGATAACCCCCCTCCTTTCCTTCAAAAAAAATAAATGACTTATTTCCATTGAGGTCCCATAGCGAATTAAAAAACAAAAAAAAAATAATATGCGACTAGTAGAGCATTACAGGTCTGCTGGGCCATGCTCGACAGGTTGAACCCACACGCACCCCACACCCACTCATGCCCCTACCTGTCCAACCTATTCTTGAAAGCTGCACCAAAGTTTTCGCCTCAATAAGCTCCCGAGTACTGTCACGGGAGGGAGAGCTCAGACAGCTTTAAAAATTGGTTGAGTGTGAGTTCGACCTGCCTACCTTAGCTCTCATAAGAGGGAGCACAGCAGCAGGGCCACTGGCCCAAGCTGGTCAGGTTCAACTCACATCCACTCATGTATTTTTTTTAAAGGGAAGAACGGAGGAATTCCTTTACCTTGAGTGGCACAGAAGTGAATGATCTGCTTCTCATTAAAACTATTCTTGAAGTGGAGAAAGACAAGTGACACAGCAAGTGGGGTCATGCAAAGGTCATCTCAGGTAAAGATTTAATCTCCCCGTGACCTAATTCTTGAACCGCAGTCTCTCTCTGGCTGACCTACGCCATGGCTTGTACCAGCTCTCTCTCTCTCTCTCTGCTCATATCAAATGCTCCACAAAATTCTCGAGTAGGATGCGCTTAAAGCTGATCCTTTCTGGGAATGAAAAAAATATATAATTCGTCCTATTGTTAGACACATTGAGCGGCCAGAAAAAATAATATGACAGGTCTAACTTTGTTTTCTTCCTGGTCTAACTTTGCTCGTCCCTGGTCTAACTTTGCATGTCCCTGGTCTAACTTTGCTCGTCCCTGGTCTAACTTTGCTCGTCCCTACCTACTTGGAGTCTACCTGGAGGGTACTCCGGGGATCAGGGCCTGATCAACCAGGCTGTTACTGCTGGCTGGTCTAACTTCACTCATCCCTGGTCTAACTCATTTTTAAAGCTACTGAAACTGTTTGCATCAGTGACGTTACTCTAAAGCGTATTCTACTCTCGTATATCTTTTCTTGCCACTGCTTTCCAATTTCCTATACACATGTGAATTTGCCCATTTTGAATCTATTAATACTTGACGTGCTGTCAAGTCTCCCACCGGCTATAAGCCAATGGCCCAACCTAGTCAGGTCAGGTCACATTCACTTAAGGAAGGAGCACGGCATCGGACCTACTAGCACAAGCTAGTCAGGTCTAACTCACACCACATCCACCCACACCCTTGATTAAGGTGCCAGGACCGAAGCGTTTTCTAATATGTCCTAGTGCCACTATTGCTGACTTCTCTTTCTAAAGCAATTTGTCGGTATTTGGAAAAATAAACACATAAGCATTATCGGTATTTTATACCATTTATTACCAGAAATCTGTTATAAAGATAAATAAATTTGAACCTTGACTGAAATATAGGGAATAAGATTCAATATATTTTTTTATTAACACATCGGCCGATTCCCACCAAGGCAGGGTGGCCCGAAAAAGAAAAACTTTCATCATCATTCACTCCATCACTGTCTTGCCAGAAGGGTGCTTTACACTACAGTTATAAAACTGCATGGGCCAGTAGGCATGCTGCAGTGCTCCTTCTTTATGTTAGTAAGTCCTAGTGTTTGCTCACGTGTCTTTATAAACCAACGTTTCGCCTACACAGTAGGCTTCTTCACTCAGTTACCACACCTACTGCTTCTGTATTCGACTGAAGAAGTCTACTGTGTAGACGAAAACGTTTCAACAAAGATACCCACCTGCTGCACATGCGTCTTAAGCATTTATGACCATTGTATTGAACAAAGATACTACTTATCTTTTCATCTTTATCTCTGACTTTTATATATGATGAAGCCACTGTGTGGCGAAACGTTTCTAGAATAAAGATTACCAAATGTTGCACAAGTCTCATTTATGGACTTGGACCTGACTAGCATGGGCCAGTAGTCCTGCCACAGTGCTCCTTCTTTCTCATGTTTAGCTCCTAAAATAAATGCAGGAACTGTTAGCCTAATCTCAGTAGAGCTTTCTCATATATATATATATATATATATATATATATATATATATGTTAAATTAGACACATATGCAACACTTGGTTATCTTTATTGAGGAAACGTTTCGCCACACAGTGGCTTCATCAGTCCAATACAAAGAAGAAAGTAGTAATAAAAGGAGGAGTTTGAGGTAATCAGTCCCTCGGCCTGGAGTCGATGTGTTCAGTCCATCAATCTTGAAGTAAATACAACATAAGGCAAATAGAAGATGCTTATATACTGTAGACAGGTGAGATGAAGCAGGAGGAGGCGGGGTCATAGTGGTATCAACCACTAGTCGAAGTAAGCCACTGTGTGGCGAAACGTTTCCTCAATAAAGATACCCAAGTGTTGCATATGTGTCTAATTTAACAACTTGTCGGTTCTCTGAACCATTCATCTACATATATATATATATATATATATAGATATATATATATATATATATATATATATATATATATATATATATATATATATATATATATATATATATATATATATATATATATATATATATATGAGAAAGCTCTACTGAGATTAGGCTAACAGTTCCTGCATTTATTTTATGAGCTAAACATGAGAAAGAAGGAGCACTGTGGCAGGACTACTGGCCCATGCTAGTCAGGTCCAAGTCCATAAATGAGACACTTGTGCAACATTTGGTAATCTTTATTCTAGAAACGTTTCGCCACACAGTGGCTTCATCAGTCCAATACAAAGTAGAAAGTTGTATTGGACTGATGAAGCCACTGTGTGGCGAAACGTTTCCTCAATAAAGATACCCAAGTGTTGCATATGTGTAATTTATCAAACTTGTCGGTTCTCTGAACCATTCATCTAGGTCTATATTGTTTATAACTATAAAAAAAAATACATATAAAAGTTCAGACTGTCTTACATAGGCGCAAACTACCTAAGATAACCCAAT
Source organism: Cherax destructor (assembly GCA_009830355.1). Lineage (NCBI taxonomy): Eukaryota > Metazoa > Arthropoda > Malacostraca > Decapoda > Parastacidae > Cherax > Cherax destructor. Next base: position 958,248 of record WNWK01000019.1, read on the forward strand.
AAAATAAAATATTACAATTGAGATTCTTGCTTTTCAGAACTATTTCCCTCCGAATCAAAATCAATGATAAAAGCATTGTACCAACGCAGGAGTTCTTTTATCGATAAAACCATGAAAATAATGCCTACGTAAAAAAACTCTTTGCCAAGAGGAGCATGGCGGTCAATAACACTCGCACTGTAGATGAATGGTTCAGAGAACCGACAAGTTATAAATTAGACACATATGCAACACTGTGTTGCATATGTGTCTAATTTATAACACTCGGACTATTGGCCAGTCAAACCTTCACGCTAACGAATTTTTGGCGCGAAAAAAAAAGAGGGTGTCGGCCGGTGCTGCCATCTGACGGTTCCCGCCAACTCTTACCAGCGCGCGGGAAATGTTATTGTTTATCTCTTTATCAAGTGGGTGCCAACTTATTGCTGGTTTTGTTTTGCAGACGCGTTTTTTTTTTTATCAACATGAGTACTATTCGAGCGTTCGGCTGATAATCACAAGGACCCTGGTTGAATCCCGGGAAGGGGGGTCATGAGGGGCCGGAGAGACGTATGGCCCAGTCTCCTAACACCTGCTGCACCTGTAACCTGCTTCAGGTCTTTCAGGAGAAAGACCCTAAGAAAGAGGGTCCCAATGGCAAGAAGCAACAGGGAATGAATGACTCTGGGGGTTGAAGAATGAGACACACGACCAATGTTTGGGAATGGTATGAACCTTGATGCCTGATATCGTGAGTTATAAGTGATCAAGGTCCCAGGACCGTAACCTTTTCTAATCAATATGTCTTAAGACACATGTGCAACAGTTGGGTATTTTTATTATTGAAAAGTTTCGCCTACACAGTAGGCTTCTTCAGTCAAATACAGAGGAAGCAGATGTAGTAGTGAAATGAAGATGTAATCAGTGGTCAGTTAAAGATGCAAGGTTGGGGGAGATTCAGCACTTGTCCAACCTTTGGACGAAGACCTACTTACACTAAAAAAATAAAAATTGTGGTTATGATTATAACCATTTCATCTCGCCATGTTGTTAAAGTCATTATATGAGTGAGGAGCCTTCAGTGATGACGCAGAATCAGCAATGATCAAGGAGTCGTGATTATTTTCAAACGTTAACTTCAGAGCCATTTTAAGGATGGTGACCCATTCAGTTTGCCGAGTACACGCCAGTTGATGTTTTCTTTATTCCTGACTCGACATTGTTGCTGTAATTCCTGTCTGGAGAGATGGCAAGAAGAGAAGATGCAGCCTCTGCCAGTAGACTCCTGCTTAGATCCATCAGTGTATGAAATCTCTGACATTACTGAGAGTTAAGCGAGAGATTTCTTCTTGAGCAGTTGCCGTTGCAAGTAATTTAAGGAAGGGATTACTAGTAATGAGTTTCTTGAGAGGGGCTTTGAGATATGCCATATTAAATGAATACAACTTCCACGGAAGAGTGAAATGCTTTTGTTCGCTACAACGATACAGTTCACTTAGGTTAGTTAATTGTAATTTGCACGTTTCAGCAATTAACTTAAGATTTACTTTTAGTTGTAGATATTTAGCGAGACTTATAGTCTCTGTGTCTGGTTCATTGCTGAATATTTTAATACCACTTACAGTGTTAAGCTCAATTATCCTATCACTGATACTCTGAACACCAAGCTCCTTCCTCATATTAAGAACCTTGATAGTTATAGAACAGCCAAGAATGATTCTGAGGGTTTCATTTTGCATTAGCTCCAAGGGCAGGAAAGGAATTTTCTTGAGCTGATATTAACATGGGCGCAGCATAATAAATTGAGGCTCTAACATAGGCAGGTTACTTATTCTCACTATTCTTGCTATGACACCATAGTTGGGTGTTGTAGCCAGCATCATTACCACCATAGCTGGGTGTTGTAGCTAGCATCATTACCACCATAGTTGGGTGTTGTAGCCAGCATAATTACCACCATAGCTGGGTGTTGTAGCTAGCATCATTACCACCATAGCTGGGTGTTGTAGCTTAATCATTACCACCATAGCTGGGTGTTGTAGCTAGCATCATTACCACCATAGTTGGGTGTTGTAGCTAGCATCATTACCACCATAGCTGGGTGTTGTAGCTAGCATCATTACCACCATAGCTGGGTGTTGTAGCTAGCATCATTACCACCATAGTTGGGTGTTGTAGCCAGCATCATTACCACCATAGCTGGGTGTTGTAGCCAGCATCATTACCACCATAGTTGGGTGTTGTAGCCAGCATCATTACCACCATAGCTGGGTGTTGTAGCTAGCATCATTACCACCATAGCTGGGTGTTGTAGCTAGCATCATTACCACCATAGCTGGGTGTTGTAGCTAGCATCATTACCACCATAGTTGGGTGTTGTAGCCAGCATCATTACCACCATAGCTGGGTGTTGTAGCCAGCATCATTACCACCATAGTTGGGTGTTGTAGCCAGCATCATTACCACCATAGCTGGGTGTTGTAGCTAGCATCATTACCACCATAGCTGGGTGTTGTAGCTAGCATCATTACCATTATAGCTGGGTGTTGTAGCCAGCATCATTACCACCATAGCTGGGTGTTGTAGCTAGCATCATTACCACCATAGTTGGGTGTTGTAACGAGCAACATTACCACCATAGCTGGGTATTGTAACCAGCAACATTACCACCATAGCTGGGTGTTGCAACCAGCAACACCTTACAGAGAACTTATTCTGTTCTTGTATTTATGTAGAAATTTACACCGCCCCGTTTTATTTCTCCCCCCCCCCTTGCCTTGAGGTAGAGGGGGCGAGGCTAATGGGATTCGGGGATCCCTCTCTCGGATTCCCCCAGCGCCTGAAACGCGCTTTTTGCCTTTTTTCCTCTGTTATTATGTTGTAAACATAAGGCATTTACACCTGGGGCATGTACACTTAAGATTTACACGTTTACAACCATATGTGGCTACTCAGAAACTGCGTGAAAAATTGGATATTTGTTCTCTGAGGCAACTCAAAAACCCACCCGGAGATAGTGAGAGAGAGAGAGAGAGAGAGAGGAGAGAGAGAGAGAGAGAGAGAGAGAGAGAGAGGAGGGAGTGGAAGGTGGGGAAGAAAGGGGAAGGAAAGAAAAGTGGATGGGAGGAAGGGGAAGTGGGGGAGAGAAAGAAAAGAAAGATTGAGATGAAAGGGGAGGATTAAATGAAAAGAGAGAAAGAGAAAGAGAGAGAGAGAGGGGGAGCTGCAGCAAGAGAACGAAAAGGGAAGAGAGAGGAGTGGATATAAAGAGGGAGATCAAGGGATGGAGAGAAACATAACTGAAACACTTTGGCAAGGGATTAACGAGAGAAGTGATGGAAGAAGGTAGGAAGAGTGTAAGAATAATGGCGAGGAGAATAGAAAGACTAATGGAAAGGAAGAATGTATGAGGTAAGGAAGACGGTAAGAAGAATGTAGGAAGTAGGGAAAAAGGCAGAAAGAATGTAGGAAGTAAGGAAGAAGGTAAGAATGCAGCAAGACGTAAGAAGGCAGGCAGGAACAAGGCATGAAGAAAGTAGGAGAAAAGGAAAGAAGAATGTGGGAAGAAGACAATAAAGACGTAAAGGAAAGAAGCAAATAAGTAGTAGAAAATAACGAAGGAAGAAAATAAAAACAGGAGATAAGGAAGAATGCAGAACGTCGGAAGTAAGAAGAGAGAAAGAAGGAATAAAATAAGTGGATAGTAAGGAAGAATATTTTCTCCCCTAGTAGTTACCCAGAGTCATTCTATTATCTTCTGTTATCTTCTATCATAGATTATCCCAAACTACAGTACGGGTGGGGATGGAACTCGCGGCGAGTGAGTCGTAAAACTCCAGGCCAGCGCGTAAACCACTGGGCCAGGTGACCCAGCTTGCCATTTGCAAGAATTAGATTTAACCCCTTTTACACACGTAATAAAAATTTGAAGGTAAGTAACAATCCTTATTGAGATTTTTTGTGCATATTAAAATCCATATCACAAACACACCCGGTTTAATATTTCTTTTTCGTTTGGTATTACAAACATAATATATATTTAAAGAATAATATGACATAATACCGTCTCTGGAACAATACACAAATATCCCACGCATAGGAGAAACATCTGACGACGTTTCGGTCTTGAGGGCACGTAAATGTTATGGACGCATGAATTGTGGTGCATTATGGGGGATACTCAAAAATCTCGGGAAATCTATAAAGCTGTAAAAGAGAGACTGTGTGAGTGGAAGGGATCGAGGTCATAGATCTAGGGTCATAGATCTAGGGTCATAGATCTAGGGTCATAGATCTGGGGTCATAGATCCGGAAATACTTCCCTAGTCAGAGGATGGTTCACAAGTGGATTGAAGTGGATGAGAAAGTGCTGGAAGGTAAACTCCATGAGCAGTTAATCCCATCATCACAATTAGGTTAGAACATTTAGGTAAGTATACAAACAAACTTGTTTACGTATTCGTCAGAGAGAACTAATGGCAGTTTATTTTTCCCCTTGCATAACATGACTCGATCAGTTATTCCGGCCCTCTCACAAGGACGAGGCAAGTCCGTGTCTAACGCCCTGACACAGGAGAGGATGGGCGAGTCGAGTGCTGTGAGGCAAACCAGAGCAGCAGCCACCAGTGCTTGCTGCTGCTGGAGCGCATGTACACCTGCACGAACAAATATGCACACGAAGAAGCTCCAGAAAGTTCAGAGGTGTGCCGGCAGGCTGGTCCCGGGGCCGGGGGTCGTAACCTACGAGGAAAGGGTAACAAAGCTCAACCTCAAGTCACCGGAAAGTGCAAGGTCAGGAGAGACGTGATCAGCACCAGCAAAACACTCAAGGTTAATGACACGGTAGGTAAGGCCGAACTAAAGTCACTAGACCGAGGAAGCACCGGCAGGAGCTGAACGCCCACATGAGACAAAGAGACGACAGGAGAAGCCTTATACTATGAAGGTAACAGGAGAATGAAAAAAAAAAACAGGTAAAAGAAGCTGCAGGCGTATTCAGTACTCCGATTTCAACGAAAGCATACGAATATTCAAGAACTTGAAACTAACGTCACCACGGTTAAGAGACCAGGAGCTGGAGACTGACCACCCGTAAGATGAGGTTCTTAATCAATACATGTATATTTGTTTAATGATGTGTTATGACCACCGAAGCGTGATGAAGCTACCAAGCTGATTCAACACGTTTGCAGTGCCACTTTATAACACCTGTTGCGTCCTGTATAACGGTGTCATCACCGTGTTGCAGTCGCGTTAAACCGTGTTGCAGTTCCCTGTTATAACACCGTGTTGCAGTGCCTGTTATAACACCGTGTTGCAGTGCCAAAAGCCTGTTATAACACCGTGTTGCAGTGCCCCCTGTTATAACACCGTGTTGCAGTGCCCCCTGTTATAACACCGTGTTGCAGTGCCCCCTGTTATAACACCGTGTTGCAGTGCCCCCTGTTATAACACCGTGTTGCAGTGCCCCCTGTTATAACACCGTGTTGTCGTGCCCCTGCTCTAACACCGTGTTGTTGTGCCCCTGCTCTAACACTGTGTTGCAGTGCCCCCTGTTATAACACCGTGTTGCAGTGCCCCTGCTCTAACACCGTGTTGCAGTGCCCCTGCTCTAACACCGTGTTGCAGTGCCCCTGCTCTAACACCGTGTTGGTGCCCCTGCTCTAACACGTGTTGCAGTGCCCTGCTCTAACACCGTGTTGCAGTGCCCCTGCTCTAACACCGTGTTGCAGTGCCCCTGCTCTAACACCGTGTTGCAGTGCCCCTGCTCTAACACCGTGTTGCAGTGCCCCTGCTCTAGCACCGGTACCACGGGTCTGAGGTGGACTCCGGGCCACCTCAGACCCGTGTCTGGCTATGTTCTCCCTGACCAATAAACAAACTACAACAAGAACATAGGAGGAAAGCAACTGCCAACATGAGTGTCATATCAGACTAGGATACACATAGACAGCACTTGCAAGGCTAGCAAGCGTAGCAAGTGCTTTCAGGGCCCCAGGCAAGAGCTAATCAAGACACTTTACACAACACGTGTCAGGTCAATTACAGGGTAGACAGAACTAATGTGAAGTTCATACATAAAGCATTTATAAACACTAGACGAAGCTACGGTGTTAGTAGACTTGTCCGGATAAAAGGGGAAAAGAAACTAAACCACCTTACGTCACTGAAATATGTTATACATTATTCAAATGTCTTTCCTAATACTGGGCTTGCATCACGTGCAAACACTAGCAATGTGCAAACTAGCGGTAAAAATTCCATTCGACTTTCCTGGGTACAGTTCAACTCGATTCTAGGTGCGATTTTCGTAGCCCGAGGCAGCTTGAGCTATTGCGACAGATTGATTCTGTATTTAATTAAATTCTTAAGTCACTTTTACGCAGAATTAGAGTAGTTGCATATAGTCTGTGACTCCATAACGTATATAATATGTAGCACACATGTGTAATATTGCGCCTCTATACTATGATATTGCTTTAAAGTCTCAATATATATATATATATATATATATATATATATATATATATATATATATATATATATATACGACAATATGCTAATTGCGCAAAATAATAAATGACTTGTTCTTTGAAATTCCATCTTGATTTATAATATGAAAGAATGTTTTCATTTTTTTCCGACTGATATTGTATATATTCTACTCCCTTGAATTATACATCGCTTATTCAGTGCTATTTTTTTTGTCATTGCGTAAGGATTGAATGACATATATCATTTGCTTAGATGATGTCAGTGATTGTGTACAATCATGTATATCTTGTTGAAAATGGTACAAAACACCGACAGCTGGTGTGGAACGATATCGTTCCACACCATGGACATGAACTCTTCTCCAGGCTGAGGGACTCACCACCTCAAATACTTTTTCTCCAAGGTTGGTGGACTGACTATATCATCTTTATTTCGTTACTACTGCTGCCTCTGTATTTGACTGAAGAAGCCTACTGTGTAGGCGAAACGTTTTATCAATAAAGATACCCAACTGTTGCACATATGTATACCTTGCAGTACTTCCCTCGAAATAGGAATTCAGTTTTGTCGTCTGTTAGATATTCATTAATCCACATCGACCGCTTGTCCTGAACTTCATCCTTTGCGTTGAGTCCTCTGCTTCGCTCTCTGCCATTTAGGTTGTGATGGAATGTTCACTGCATCTGCCTCTCTTGGATCCATGCAAGGTGTAATTCACTTCAGTCTTATACATTAATCTGATGAATAATATCCCTCTCAACATTTGACATTACCTTGACGTCAGCGTCAGTTGTAATCTGTTGTTTTGTCACGAACTTCACCTTTACATTACCTTACCTACTGTCAGTGTTTTTCCCCTTAATCTTTCCTTCTGACACACTTTCGCACTGCCATTACTTTATTCTATTGTTCCATTTAAGTCTCGACCACTTGATCAGTAGAATCAGCTAACAAATAATTTTCACACTCATGAAGGCATTTGTTTTCTCTCCAAATTCTTACCCATTTCCTGTGCAAATTGGAACTCGGGCACTACATCCACCACTTCCGTGCGCCCCGTGATTAGAGATCAGCGACCCTTCATTCTCAAAGGAATCATTCCCACGCATATCTTGGAGAAACTATGAATAATCAGTGGTGTCCCCACGGGTGTGTGCGTAGGTTTCCAGCTGCTCACGATCCTCAGTCTCGCTTGTGTTTGTAAATATGTGAAATTTCATACCGTTGGTACTCTTGATTGTTTCTTTCGATCCAAGCATGGGCCGTCTAGCACTGTGGTCTCCCACCATGGGAGTGAAGTGTACTACCATGATAGTGTAGTGTTCCACCATGGGAGTGGCTTCAAAGATACAGGCATGGGATGCTTAACATGGTAGTTCACACCATGAGAGTGGGCTGCTCATAGACCCAAGCAAGGTATATGTATCATTGCAGTCTCAAGCACGGTAGTGCAGTCCCCCACCATGAGAGTGCAGTCCCCCACCATGAGAGTGCAGTCCCCCACCATGAGAGTGCAGTCCCCCACCATGAGAGTGCAGTCCCCCACCATGAGAGTGCAGTCCCCCACCATGAGAGTGCAGTCCCCCACCATGAGAGTGCAGTCCCCCACCATGAGAGTGCAGTCCCCCACCATGAGAGTGGGCTCCTCGAAGAGCAACAGTGGAACCTACTCAACCTCCGAGAACCCCAACATGAAAGTTAAAGTTGATAACATTCAACGCATGAAGTCTGAAGTATACTTGTAATGGGATATTCTCAACTCTGTTGCCAAGTGAACATCCCACTTTTTAACGAGAATATTCTTCATGACATAAAGTACACGGCTGCTGCTGCTGCTGCTGCTGCTGCTGCTGTGGGAACAGCATTTTCCGTATTCCCTAAACTTTGGCTTTCAGGAATCGTTACCCACCGTTTACTGTAGTGACGATACATCCATGGCATCGTATAATGCCTGATACGCAGTTTCGGTTTTATGATATGTGTGCAGTCGCCTATTTATGCTCACGTGTAATTACAGAGGATCGAGTCTCTGCTCTTGACCCTGCCTTTTAACTAGCCGGACGTGACAATTGATTGGTTACGCCTCTGGTGATATGCTTGGTAACATGCTCACCCAGGGGTCCTCTTTTATTCAGGTCTTCAGCTTGTCACCCGAGCATGTACTCTATTTCCGGTCTTGATTTTACCTTTTTTTTGGCGTGTGTGTGTGTGTGTGTGTGTGTGTGTGTGTGTGTCACTGTGTAAACTGGAATACATATAAACATATATTACACACATGTACAAATTATAAACACATGCTTTGCAGTACACAGACAGACAAACAGACAGACAGACAGACTGACAGACTGACTGACAGACAGACAGACACAGACAGAGAGGCTGACTGATATACACACATGAAGAAACACAGCACATGCAAATTCATCTACACTTTCCTCTTTATGCACTGAGTACATAAGGCTCAGTGTCGGTTGCCTTGGTCACTGCCTCAGCCTAGTTAGACCCTTCAAGGGGGTGAACTGGGATGCTCTGATACTGGTAAAGATCTCTTGATTCGATGTACTGGAGTTAACACCTCCCCATTTCCAGTATACCTCTTGTTTCCAGGAAATATGACCATTAAGTGCTTCCCGTAACTGCTGCTGCCGCTGCTAATAATTGAAATAATAATAATAATAATAATAATAATAATATTATTATTATTATTATTTATTATTATTATTATTATTATTATTATTATTATTATTATTATTATTATTATTAATTATTATTTAACAATATTCTCAGAGCAGAATAAGCGGGTAAATATTCCTGCTGGAGTCTAAGTATTAAACCGCCTGGCAACACGCACTAAAATGATAGAGAATACCGTCTCACGCGGTGTTTGTTTTACGAATTCTACGGAACACATCCAGGTTGCTATACTTAGAAATCGAACACACGCGTCCGCGTTTCCTCGGTATTCGAACAATTGTTTTTTTTTTATTAAACGTGTGTGTTTTTTTTTTTTAGAATAGAAACTGAGGCTGTCAAGGGAGTTTTTAAGTCCACAAGTTTAACATTTTTAAACAAAATTCCTAAAATACTGAAAAATACTGACCAGAATTCAAGCACAGTTAACCCCATCTAATTTTTTTTCTTAGTTGATGTGAATTTAGGCTGTTAATAATTCAACCTCGAGCCCTGACATTCACTCCACTAGAGAATCAAATCCTCAAATTCGGGTCACGAGAGGATGGACCTCTCACATTCAGTCCTGTAAAGGATCGAACCCTAACATTAAGTCTACGACAGAATCGAACCCTAACATCCAGTCCACTAGAGAATCGAACCCTAACATTAAGTCTACGAGAGAATCGAACCTTTATATCGAGGTCACCAGAGAATTGAACTCACACAGCCAGAGAGGTAAGGCGTCGGTCAACACACAAGACTCAGCTATTCCAAACAACATTAATTGGAAAATTGTTGTGCACTTCCACACCAATTACAAGGCACACAAATTGAAAGTTCGTCTTACCCTCTCTCTCTCTCTCTCTCTCTCTCTCTCTCTCTCTCTCTCTCTCTCTCTCTCTCTCTCTCTCTCTCTCTCTCTCTCTCTCACTCTCTCTCTCTCTCACTCACACATACATCAATTACTGTGTATCACTGGATAGACTCAGCAATTGTCCTGATAGATGATGGAATTTAATAAGAGCAAATGTCACGATATACAAATGGGAGAATTTGGAAACAAGACACAGGGAGACCGTAAATCGAATGATAAAAATACTAAAGATATCAGAGATAGAAAGGGAGATAGGAATCATCATTGTTAACAAAAAATAAATCTATACCAGGAAGGTCAAATAAATGAATCAGTAGAAAACTTGTATAGATTTTTGGTCAGTTTTAAAATGTCGTTAAGAAATTTGGATTAGGAATTGCTGGAAAAAAAAAAGAGTTCTTCACAACATACATAATGTGAACTTAGGTTAGTTAAGGGTCTTAGATGATGACCTGCCGTTGGAGCTTTTGGTCAACTGACCGAGGCCTTCCGCTGGCTTACCGGTCCACCCCTTTAAAAATTATGGTCATAGTTAAAACCATTTTTAGTGCAACATATTGTGAACTAGATAGAAAAGTTCAAAGAGGAGCTTTAAAATGGCGGCCAGAACTTAAAGATGTGACTTACGAAGAAAAATATGAGGAAAAATATGAGGAAAAAGATAAGGAAAAAGATAAGGAAAAAGATGAGGAAAAATATGAGGAAAAGATAAGGAAAAAGATGAGGAAAAAGATGAGGAAAAAGATGAGGAAAAAGATGAGGAAAAAGATAAGGAAAAAGATGAGGAAAAAGATAAGGAAAAAGATAAGGAAAAAGATGAGGAAAAAGATGAGGAAAAAGATGAAGAAAAAGATGAAGAAAAAGATGAAGAAAAATATAAGGAAAAAGATAAGGAAAAAGATGAGGAAAAAGATGAGGAAAAATATAAGGAAAAAGATAAGGAAAAAGATGAGGAAAAAGATGAGGAAAAAGATGAAGAAAAATATAAGGAAAAATATAAGGAAAAAGATGAGGAAAAAGATAAGGAAAAAGATGAGGAAAAATATGAAGAAAAATATAAGGAAAAATATAAGGAAAAAGATGAGGAAAAATATGAGGAAAAAGATGAGGAAAAAGCCGAAGGTGTTAGACATGACGTCACTGGCTAATAAAATGAGAGAAGGAGACGTGATAATCACAGATAAAATTATCAAAGGATACGAAAGAATTAAAAGGGGAGGTTCCCAGCAGCAACAGCAGGGAAAACAAAGACGCGGTGGGTATAAACAATGAAAGAAAAGTTGCCGTGGGAATAATAGAAAACTCTTGGTAAACAATAACATACAACAATGGATTGATTTACGAGAGAAGGTAGTGTTACAACCACTAAAAAAAAAAAAATATATATATATATATATCCAGCAAGTGTGTGTGAGCTTGTTAGATAGGAGTGAATGGAGACGAATGGTTTTGGGGACCTGACGAGCTGTTGGAGTGTGAGAGGGTAATATTTAGTGAAGTGATTCAGGGAAACCGGGTATTAATTTAGCCGGACTTGAGTCCTGGAAATGGGAAGTACAATGCCTGCACTTTAAAGGAGGAGTCTGGGATAGTGACAGTTTGGAGGGACTAATTCTAAACTGTCGTATCTGAGCGCCTCTGCAAAGACAGTGATTATGTGTGTGAGGTGAAAATGTTGAATGATGATGAAAGTATTTTGTTTTTGGGGATTTTCTTTCTTTTTGGGTCACCCTGCCTCGGTGGGAAACGGCCGACTTGTTGAAATATATATATATATATATATATATATATATATATATATATATATATATATATATATATATATATATATTTCAACAAGTCGGCCGTCTCCACCGAGGCAGGTGACTATATATATATATATATATATATATATATATATATATATATATATATATATATATATATATATATATATATATATATATATTACACATATACACAGAGTTGAGACTGTGCAGAGGTTTACAGCAAACTGAATACATCAGCAATGTGCTGCTACGCTGTTCTATGACAATTCTCACAATTCTCATATAAATGATCTGAACGATAAGACACAGCTGGAAACTAAACCATCGAGTAAGAACTAATTCTTAGAGTGTGGGTAGTGAACAAGATTGATACACTGGGAAGAGATACAGTTATACCTCAGTATTACTTGGGTTCATAAGTACGAAAAAAATATATAAAAAGGCTGGGTGTAAGTTACAGCAGATAATCGATTAGCAAAGGAGGAGCCCAAGAACTGGCGCTCAACTCCCGCAAACACAACTAAGTGTACTCAACGCACACCACAGGAAGCTGTAGGTACCACAGGGAGAGAAAGAGAGGCGGGGGGGGGGGGGAACGCGTGTGGAACGCAGCCACGAGACTCAACCACAACATCCCCCACAATAACCCAAACCACGGATGACGAGGTCACAGCATGAGGCGGAAGAGTTTCCAAGGTGAAGGGAAGACGGAGAGACCTGGATGAAGAAACTCCGGCGAGACCAGCCATTCCTCCTTCCCCAGACTATCTCACAACCACACCACCATCTAGGTGGATTCACTGACACTCACTTAGTTCGGTTACTAGCAAAATTTCACGATTTCTGTGAAAATTGGCTGTAAACAAAAGTGTTGAAAGTGCTTACACCTAGGTGGAAATTCCAGGAATGGTCGTGGTCACTTTTGTTTCCTCTCAGGTGTGTGTTAATGAGATACAGAAGAAAAAGACACAATACCGTGACTGGGACAATACACAAATATAACCCGCACGTAGGAGAGAGAAACTTTTGACGACGTTTCGGTCCGACTTGGATTATTCACAATGATCCAAGACGGACCGAAACTTTGTCATAAGCTTTTCTCTCTCCTATACACGTGTTATTTGTGTATAAATAAGATTCACCATATTTGCTGTTTATGATAATTTACTTAACAAAATTACATCTGGAATAAGAACATGTCTGACATTACTAAAAACCTATAAAAAAAAATACTTCATCCAGCACCTTAGGGGTGGGCAGCTGAAGGTAATTCCTCTTAGGGCTGCAACACCGAGTCTCTGGAAAAGGAAGCTGGTTCTCTGAGGTCCTTGATTTCCCGGCTGCGTCTGACTTATGACAGACGACATCATGGAACGCAAATTGATGAGCTAACGCACTGCCCCAGACACGCCTGTGTGCTGTATCACGAAAGGGGCCATAGCTGCTAATCCCCTTGTATAAACACGTAAACACTGGTCAGTATCACAAACGAACCCATGTGAAGAAATTAAAGCAGAAAAAAAACAGAGTACTGTGCAATTAGGCTTACTAGAGAGAGACTTAAATTTATATATGTTAGTTTTTCACCAGGAAAAAATCACATAACCTGATTATGTGAGGCATCGTGGTCGTTGTCGACTCTGCTTTATATCCACAAGTGTTAATCTCTGACATTTTGTCAGTGGTATGGTACCCTCTCTTTTATGACTTCTGGTGTTTCCCACGAGAAACAGCTAAGGATGGGAGGGAGGGTGTCCAAGGCCACTTGTATAGAGTCAAGAAAACAATGAAGGAAGATTCGGTGTGAGAACCTCTTGAAAACAGGAGTGGTGAGCTGTAGAGAGCTGTGTGGAAGCTGGGCTTGGCTCCATTGAAGTAACTTGCTGGGAAGAAGGGCTGTATGTTTGTGTGGAGGCTAGTTATAACATTCTGACCCTCAGCTGGAACTGTTTGCTATCTATCTGGACACTATCTGGAGGGCATTCCGGGGATCAACACCCCCGCGGCCAGGTCCACGACCAGGCCTCCCGGTGGATCAGGGCCTGATCAACCAGGCTGTTACTGCTGGCCGCACGTAGTCCAACGTACGAACCACAGACCGGCTGATCCGGCACTGACTTTAAGTATCTGTACAGCTCCCTCTTGAAGGCTGCTGGTTTTGGTAATGCTGTATGTCACATGCAGTGTAAGTAGCATCTCTGTGTTGTAAAGGAACTTATTTATTATACTTTTCTAACATTTAAAATAACATTTAAATCCCTTCCACAACCATGGCTGCTTGAACTAGCAGAGATAATCCAAAATGGTCAATCCAGCGAGCAGTTTAACTATTTCCTCTAGTTGAAGGACCGATGGATGTGAAAACTGTACTCCTCTGCTGGCAAACTGTTTTTCCAGCACAAGAGTACTGTTTTTTCCAGCAGTTCTCGCATAAGAAGTACTCAGTCAAGTGTTAATGGTGAAAAGATGGCGACTCTGAAAAAGAGCCCAAAAGAAACTTTTTTTTTATTATTTGACAGAGAATTCATTTTTCGATGAGGGATTTTGGCTGTTATACAGAGATTTATGTGTTGAACACTGCAGCTGAGGGTCAGATGCAGGCCTCCCTCCAAGCCTGAGGCAAGATGGTTGCGTCTGCTAGGGCGCCCCGAGCAATATTCCTCTCCTTGTTTGTGTAGATCAGAGCTGGCAAACTGTAGTCAACGAGGGTACCTTTGATATACCTTTGAAGAGTTTCAAGAGTTTATCTACTCTCTAGCTCTAGCTGCGTGTAAAATAGTATTAGATTTGATGAATTTTACCCGTTTAGGAAATGTTACCAATTTTTGGGGGTCATGATATTGATAAAATGATCCCCATTCTAATCAAACAATTTTTCTATGTATATTATGGTATTTGCTTTTTTTTTCTTGATCATCGTGATGGATTTTTGGCTGGTCTTTAACTTGACTTCCTTGAAACTACAATATTAAAGAAAAGACACATGCAACAGGACAGGCTTTTATTGGGACAACGTTTCGCTGTGTGTAGAGTTTTTTTTTTATCGCTGGTATAACTAGACTGACCTCTATATAGAGCGAGACATTATTACAACAGAAGCTCGTTCTACAAAGTGGTCTCATGTCTCAAAAATATAACTTAAGCCTTCCTAATTCAAAGACATGCTTCAGTTCAGAACAGGATGGAACCCTGAACTCTGTCGCTTGTCAGTAGATTTTTTTCAAGTCCGAAGAAGACTACTCTCGAGGGCTTGCTGAGTAGCACAATCCGGCTTAAACAAGCGTACTGCGTTTATGTACTCGTCGGGAACAACGTCCTGACACGAGTATTAATCAGATGGTGATCGGTCACTGGCTCCCGAAGGAGGATAGGTGACGCGCACGTGGATGGGGGGGTTACCGTTAATAGCTTAGCTGCCTGCTGATTCCATCCTGTGGCCGAGATGAGGTGATCGCAATCCTGCAGTCGTGGTTCCGTACGTCCCAATGGCTGGGCCACGGCAGGTCTTCCAGCGCTCAAGTGCTGTAGCATTTTAGCGTCAGTGATGCCTCGTCTGTCTTCCGGCCGAGGTTCTCGGTAGTGCTGGTCTCCTCAACCTCAACAGGGCCAACTAATCCCGGCTTTTGGGCCGCAGCCTGTGAGTCCGAACGACTGATGGTTTGAACAACACCTCTGGTCTGCAGACAGTGAGGGGTAAAGTGCGCACAAGATGCATAATATATGCAGATATCACCCCGAAACTCACATAATGTAAGTCTGGTCCAGAAACTAGGTCAGGTACAGTAACACCGGGTAAGCCACTGGAAGTCTTTAGTGCAAGAGTAGAGGATGAGAGAGAGAGAGAGAGAGAGAGAGAGAGAGAGAGAGAGAGAGAGAGAGGAAAGACGAACAAAAAGCAATGCATGAATCGAATGGGCAGTGAACCAGGATATACACTGAGAGCTCCAGCTCCTCTACTTCACCAAAATGTTGGGAGTTAAACCAAGAGACGAAGCTGGGGGGAAAGAAGGATCCAACCCTTTTCTCTCGCTTTATGCTCTAAGGCATCGACGAAGAATCATCAAATCTGTAAAGATCGACAGGGGATCGAGGTAAGGGATGCATGAACACTACAAATCCATCTCCCCATCAGCGGACGGATATCCCTAGCGAGCCCCGGACGAGGGAGCCAGAGGGGAGGATCGAGACATATTTAAAGCAAAGACACGTGGAGATAGGAGATCCGAGCCCATTCTCCCTCTAGTGTAGAGTATGGAAGAGCAATAAAAGAGAAAGAGAGAGAGAGAGAGAGAGAGAGAGAGAAAGAGGCAGCGCGGACTCCACCTGTCGATGACGGTGCAGAAGGGTACAAAGAGAGCAGATCCCCGTCTCTACACAGACAGCCACGCGGGTCTGCATGCTGGGAAAGGGAGGGAGGAAGGAAGGAAGGAAGGGAAGAAGGTAAGGAAGGAAGGGAGGGGATGGAGTGATGGGACTTCCTACACACGGTTCAGGCACTAGCAACTGCTGCATCCGCTTATAATATTAAAAACTACAATAAAAACAGTGAAGACAAGACAGTAGAACATGCCTCTGTCCTCTCTATTATACACACGCAGAAGCGTGAAGCCTTTAGGAAAAGGTAATCAATTTTAGCCCAAGAAAGGAGAGGCAACTTCAATTATTTTGATCAAGTGCCTTACACCAGCATCAAGGCACCTCCCTTGAAGACTCTCCTCTCATAGCTGTAAAAAAAAAAGAGGTAAATATCACTTTGGTGAGAGAGACTATGAGAAAAAAAGGCAACAGTCTCATTTGAGGTTTATAGTAGTAGCGATGATGAAGGCACTGGTAGCACTGCAATGTATTCCTTGAAGTGCAAAACTCGTTTGGGTCAAGGGAAGCTTGCGTGATCAGCAGTGATTGTGGATCTGCGATGTGGTAGTGCCAAGGTGGTGACAGTGGTAGCAATGGTGATATTTCTGGTATTTGTCGTGAATGTGCTGTTATTAATCTTAGGAATGGTGATAGTGATACCAGTGGTGATAGTGATGTCTGCTGTGAAAGTAATGGTGGAAGGAGTGATAGTGGTAGTGGAACTGGTAGTCAAAGATTGTGTGACAGAGGTGGTAGCAATAGTGGTGATGGTACTGGTGGTAGTGATACTAATACTTTCAGAGAATGGGTGTATGAACCGGTTGTGTTAGCAGTACTAGTGATGAAAATAGTAGTGATGGTAGTTAGTGGTGGTACTAGTGGTAAAAGTTTAGATAGTGGTGACAGTAGGTGCTGGTGCTTCTAAATGGTTCACGGTACTGATGATGATAGTTGAAGTTGTTAATAAAGGGTATTGTACTAGTGCTGGTGATAGTACTGATGGTGATGATAGTATTGTTGGTAGTGATAATACCAGTGGTAGTCTTAGCAGAGGAGGTGTTACTGACAGTGCTGACAGGGTTGCTAATACCAGAGTCGACTGTAAGAGCCTGCTGATGGTATTATATGAGCACCATTTCACAAACTTGTTTATTTTCCTTGCAGACTTTCAGTTCACATCTGACCATAGAAAAATCTACTATGAAATTAATGAGGCTTAAGCTTCAGGGCCCCTAATCCCGGAGGGGCCCCCAAGAGCCACTTTAGTCCACATTGATTAATTTTTTTGGTGTCTACTGCATGAGATAGGGTTGCGAAGGGGCCCCCATAACAGTTCAAGTTTCAGGGGCCCCCAAAATGTAGGTCCACTACTGTTTCTGACAGTGATCAGAGGAAGAGGAAAACCCCTCCCTTGGTTGAAACTGGTGACTTAACTACATTCCATAACCAAATATTTTGCAAAACAAAAGAGTAAACACAAGCTAGTTCGTATGTAAACAGATCAAATTTTTAGATTTTTTGCCTCCATTGCTGCTAGGTTTATTTTGCATCCCACATCTATCCTGTAGATGCTAGCGCCAAGAGCATATGGATACACGAAAGGGCTAGGAACTAGGCCGCGAAAGAGAATAGTACAGAATAGTAATAAGCGAGTACTCTCTCAGCTACAAGAGTGAAGGCACCTACGTAATGAACTGAGAGAGAGGCAGTAAACTCTCTTGTAAACCTAATTTATATAGTGATTTTTTTTAAAATACAATTGAAAAAGTGTCTCCAAAATTGAACAGCAGATATTATGAAGGCATCTTCAATAGTTATTCACTTTTTGGATGCTTATTTTCAATCGCATTTTCAAAAAAATAATGTTGTATAGAGGAGCTTTATATGAATGTTTATTTTAGACTTTAAAATGTAAACCAGCTTTCGGCACGAGAAGGTCTGACGGGAAGAACGTTCCCAAGTGCGATGTAACTGAACCAACCGGCCATTCCTCCGATGAGGGGTCAGACTGCCAGCTCTTCCTCCGTTGAGGGGTCAGACTACCAGCCACTTCTTCCTTGGGGGGTCAGACTGCCAGCCACTCCTCTCTTGAGGGGTCAGACAGCCACTGTACTCAAAGGTCATCCAAGCCAGCTAGGGTCGTACACTGCCGCTAGATGGCTCTGACTATCGTGGTTACAGGTGGCTGAGATGACTTGCAAAATCAGGGTTGGGTTTTTGTATTGTGACGATTTAGATATAGAGGGAGTGCCCAGGTGCACGAAGCTGAATGAGCTACAACGCTGTGCACACCCGATGGTGCACCTAGTGTACGTGCACGCAACATGGTGATAATTGTGGTAATAATACTAGTGGTGGTGTTAGTGTTTGTTGGTGGTGGCAATGACAATAATACCATCACCACTACCACCACCACCACCATCACCATCACCACCACCATCATCACCAACACCAACACCACTACCACCACCACCACCACCACCATCATCACCATCACCACCACCATCATCACCATCACCACCACCACCACCACTACCACTACCACCACCACCACTACCACCACCACCACTACCACCAACAACACCACTACCACCACCACCATCATCACCATCACCACCACCACTACCATCACCATCACCACCACCACTACCACCACCATCACCATCACCACCACCACTTCCACCATCATCACCATCACCACCACCATCACCACCACCACCATCACCACCACCACTATCACCACCACCGCCAACACCACCACCATCACCACCACCTACACTACCACCACTACCACCACCACTACCACCACTACCACCACTACCACCACTACCACCACCACCATTCAAACTTTCGAGACTCAAAAAATTTACAAAGTTCTGTCAACCCGAGTCAACAATTCACTGTGTATATATCAAGTAAACAATCTTTTGACAGTTCAACAACCGACGCACGACCCCCAACAACAGACGCACGACCCCCAACAACAGACGCACGACCCCCAACAACCGACACACGACCCCCAACAACAGACGCAGACCTTCCACGACCCACCATTACCCTCCATGACGAATGCACGACTCACACGGCTCTCCACAACCAACGCACGACCCTCCACGACCACAAGCTACGATGGCTACGAAATGTCCCAATAACGAAGGGAAAAAGAAACATGAAATTGGCTTCATTATAAGAACTGTTAGAGGTTGGTAGCACAGCCCAGCTGCGGTGACACAGCACTCATTGTCCTCCAATACAGCGAACAGAGAGAGAGGGTAAAGAAAGAGAGGGGGAGAAAGAGAGATAGAGGGGAGAAAGAGAGTGTAGAGAGGTTTCTATGGTAGGGAAAGCCCCTCTTCAGGGGTGACATAAGTAGAGCTAATTTTCACCTACAGAAGAACTGCGCAGGTCCTCTCTGCTGGTGTTGTGTTTCATCATTACCTGTGCTAAACCCCTGTGGGGGAGATGGTGGGTTGTTATCACTTGGTGCAAGGGGATGCTGGAGGCTCGATCCACCGTTAGCTACTCTTAGCCCCACTCTCTGATCAGCCAGGCTGTTGTTAATCCCCATGATTCCCTGGAAATTTTAGCCTTCAAGCTCTGTATGAGTCAGAAGCCGCGTGTGTCTAGCTGAATAACCCACACGGATTTAGCGTTTCACATAAAATAATATTATTATTGTAAATATAACAGATAATAATAATATTATTATAATCATTGCATCTGGTAGACAGAATAATAATATTGATATAAAGAAGAAGAAGAAAACTCTACCTGCAGTCACTCAACTGCTCTCAATCCTTGTACATTCTGGCTCATCTTATCACTAAGTTCCCCACGTCGACAGCCTGGCCGGCGGGCACCACCAGCAGCCTGGTCGATCAGGGCCAGCAGCAACCCGGAGGTCTAGTCTGGGACCTGGCTGCCGGGGGAAAAACCAGTGATGCCCCGGGAAGCAACTACAGGTAACTTACAGGAAGTCTCTTGAATTATTTCAAGTTATTTTTTAGAAACATCCCAGAACCCTTTAGCATCACACAACTCTGAATTTTTTAAGATGGGGGGTAAACAGCCCAGATATTAAAAAACAATTGAGTGGAAATAGTTACGAATGCAATGTAATTGGATCCTTTATTGATACTTCTTTATTGTCAGTAAAGGATCTCATTACACCGATTTTATCGTGTCGTATTTTATACCAATTTTTTCTCCACGTCAGTGAAATACTGGAAAATTGTCGTTCTTAGTCTGTGCTGGGAGAGAAAACTCTCCCCCGCCCCCCTGTGTATGCTGTGTCACAAAAAAAAATGGTTATAATTATAACCATAATTTTTAAAGGGGTTGGGCCGGTAAGCCAGCGGAAGGCTTCGGTCACATGACCAAAAGCTCCAGCGACGGGTCATCATATGACTAAGACCCGCGTCAGGAAACACTTGTCCTGTTTCCTGACGAATCTCACCTAACCTAACCTGTGTATGCCACAGCTTCAACAGCTGGAGGTGAAAACAACTGGTATAAAATACCGACACAATGGAAAAATAAGCTCGATAAAGCCCACTGCGTGGGCGAAACGTTGTCAATATAGGATCACATTATACTGCTTATGTGCTTATTTTTTTCAGCTGGAGGTGAAGTCTAACCACGCACAACCTGGTTCCAATTCAAATGTTTATTTCTCTGTATGCTGCACAAGGATACTGTTTACATTGACTAGAACAGTGCTAGGCACTAAATGAAATCACCAGTGCAAAAAAGGAATACTTTGGCACAATACAGGTATATATTGCACAAGGGTCTTCGCTAGCACAGGCACTACGTTATTTGGATGCTGGTTGTGTGTGTAAGTAAGTTTATTTACGCACAGGTACACAAAAATGCAATTATCATAGTGCAAATTACCTTGGATAACACTCCCCCAAAAAAAAAAAAAATCAAACAAAGTGACTTATTTCCATTGTGGAAGATGGGGGGAACTGACCAGGTCTTCCCTAGGGAAAATTTGCCGCTTCCGAATGAATTCCTTGCTCCGGGGTACACGTTTAAAAAACAAAATAAATGGATGATATGGCCAAACCTAGCTTCAATCTTCAGTACAAGCACATTCCTCAGCCAAGTATGTTGCTGAGACTTCGCATCAGTCTGGGTACCTGGGTAGTGACGTTGCTAACACTGATGACATGGAGATTCCTGGGGAGTGGTCGCGTTGGCAACACCATCAACACTGGGGTGGTGGCGTTGATAATGTCTCTCTTTATTATCATCTTCAGTAACCTATGTGATACGTCAGTATATCTTATTAAAGAAAATAAGATACCATATGTATTAATCAAATTTTCTAAATTTGCTTTCAACAGTTAAATCAACTGTAGATATAAATCCAGATCTGCGAGGAAACTAAACTGATAGGATGGATAATGAGAACATTCAAGACAAGAGATGCCAAGCCAATGATGATCCTTTTTAAATCACTTGTTCTCTCTAGGCTGGAATACTGCTGTACATTAACATTTCCATTCAAGGCAGGTAAAACTGCAGATCTAGAGAATTTACAGAGAACCTTTACTGCACGTATAAGTTCCATCAAACACCTTAACTACTGGGAACGCCTGGAAGCATTGACTTATATTCACTGGAGCGCAGGCGAGAGAGATATATCATAATCTACACCGGGAAGATTCTGGAGGGACTGGTCCCTAATATGCACACAGAAATCCCGCCATACGAAAGCAAAAGACTTGGCAGACGGTGCAACGTACCCCCAATGAAAAGTAGGGGCGCCACTGGTACACTAAGAGAAAACACAATAAGTGCCCGGGGCCCAAGACTGTTCAACAGCCTCCCACCAGCCATAAGGGGCATTACCAGTAGACTTCTGGTTGCCTTCAAGAGGGAGCTGGACAGATACCTAAAGTCAGTGCCAGATCAGCCGGGCTGTGGTTCGTACGTTGGACTACGTGCAGCCAGCAGTAACAGCCTTGTTGATTAGGCCCTGATCCACCAGGAGGCCTGGTCATAGACCGGGCCGCGGGGACGTCTATCCCCGGAATGCCCTCCAGGTAGACTCCAGGTTCCTGTAACTTTTTGGGGCTTAGTTCCTAGGCCTTTTGTGTATCCATATGCTCTTGCGCTACCCTCCACGGGATGGATCTGGAGGTACACAGTAAACTAGCCACTTCAGCGGCAAACTCTAATCAATCTACCATCCACAGGATGGGATACGGGGTGCACAGTAAACTAGCCACTACCGTCCAGAAAATATATATAAACTAGCCGCTGCCTTCCACCTGATAGATACGGGGTGCACCATATAATAGTCTCTTCGGTGGCAAAATCTACAAACCCGTAGCAATATTTTCTTCAAGCAGGTCACCCACGACTGGTCCCAAGGAGGAGCCAGACACATGAATGGGGAAAATTTGCCAAGTCCTTCAGATTATTGACTTGGAAGAGTCTTTGATTGAGGTGCTAGTGGCTCTAACCAACAATTAAAATGTGTTTTGAGTTATGCTTGTTTTTTTACCGTTGAAATTATAGCTAAGAGCTGGCACTGTGCCTCCAGTATATCTGAGAGTCCAAACCTATGTAAGGTATACCTACCATCCCACCTCCTAAGATGTGAACCACATCAGTCAACTAACATCCTATTGACTGGTAGGAGAACAGGGACAGGTATCAGCAGACTTGCCCATAGCCTCCACTTGCCCAATATTAGACTCGGGTTCTTTGGTTGTGAGCGAGGAAGGGAGTCGAAGGTGTCCATCCAGCATCAGAACAGCCACCACCACTATCATCAGCGCTGGCCACCAGCACCAGCTTCACCGAACCATTAAGACTGTACAACTCACACACTAGACTTGGGATCAGAGTAATTACTTACAGGTGATAAGGAATAATATGACTAGACTGGCACCTGGGAATTCCTGCATACCCCCCTAGCAACACCTCGGCCAAGATCCAGCCCGTCACCTTCCCATTAATGGGCCAACTGCTGACCTGGTTGATTAGGTCACTGCTGAGGCAGGTGGTTACGCATCTTGGGGGAGTTAACCCTCCCCACATCTCTCTCTCTCTCTCAAACACATCCCTAAATAAGCAAGTGCAAACGTGCACGGGAAAGAAACTAAGAAGGTGGGAAGTGCAGTGCCTGCACTCTGAAGGATGAGTTGGGGATGTTGCAATTCAGAGGGTCATTTGTATTTTGATGTCCTCGTTCTTCTGGCGAGACAAAGCCATTGAATGAATTACGATAAATGTATTTCCCTTTTTTTTGGCGTTCCCCTCCTTGGTGGAAAGCAACTGACGTGATTAAAAAAAAGAGCGGAGACAAGAAGCAGCCGAGAGGGAAGCAAATCCTGACTGTGGAAAAGGATCCATACGTCACCCTGCCGACGATAGTGAAGAAACTTTGCAAAATAAGCTTTAAATTGGGACAACGTTTCGCTATATTTTTCCTATACAAAAAAAAAAAAAAAGAAAACTGTTCAGTAACGTGTATATTTTCTTCTCAAGCAGAGAAGGAAGAGGACCCAGGGGGCATCGAAGAGGAAAATTTAAGAGTCGGGTATCATCAAGAGTCCTACTGTCACCTCCACCACGTCGTGATGCCTCCGCACCAAACATTTTCCCGGACGTGCATATTAACCACGTAACATCTGCAGCTTGCACAAGGCTGGCACTCGCAGGCACTGTCTCCAGAGATCTAAACAGGGATTCATTCAAGACGATGTCCACTACGTCACGTAACAAGAGTTTGGAGCTTACTCTTACTCCAGCAAACCAGGTGCAAGCCTGGTGCAAGCCTGGTGCAAGCCTGGTGCAAGCCTGGTGCAAGCCAGGAGCAAGCCACATCAGAAAAAAAAATCGATGAGACGGAGCGTTGCCCATCAACTGGAGGTCAACTTCCCCCAGACACAGCTAGATGAGTACATGCACACACACACACACACACACACACACACACACACACACACACACACACACACACACACACACACACACACACACACACACACACACACAACCCTCCCTCCCACGTCATACTAACTCACTCTCCTGGAACTCATCCCTCCACGTGGAATTAACACAGGAGTATTAAACTAACCAACCCAATTTCCACTAACGAACCAATTCTCTTTAAAATTAAATACTTTCCTAATAACCCACCCACCCAAGCCACTTCCCACTAACCTACCGCTTCAAGCTCCAATCCACGTCCCCACCCACTTCCCACTTACCCATTCGAAGCACCATCCACGGTCCCATCTACTTATCACTAACCCACCCTTCCAAGCCACCACCACCACACTGCCCATCCACTCCCGACTAACCCACTCATCCAAGCCACCCACAACCTCCCTATAAACTTGTCAACGCTGCGTTTCCAGCAAGTTTTGGATGCAAGCACTCGGCTGAAGGGTCAAGACAGAAGGTCAGAGTCTGGATATTGATCCCAGCGAGGCCCTGGCGGTGTCTGTGTGGGATTTAGATGCGCCATTGCATTGTGGTGTGTGGGTGTGTTGCGTAGGGGAGATGTGCATGGGAGGTATGTTTTTTTAATTTAATTGGATATGTCAAAAGCGTGCTGCTACCCCCTCATCTGTTTCAAAATAACAAAATGGGAGCACCTCTTAGTCACACTTGAGCACATAAGATGGATTTCTTAAATAACTAAAAGGCACGATACCGTGACTGGAAAAATACACAATCCGTACATAGGAGAGGGGAGGCCACGACGACGTTTCGGTCCAACTTGGACCATTTACAAAGTCAGTGTGACTTTGTAAATGGTCCAAGTCGGACCGAAACGTCGTCGTGGACTCCCATCTCCTATGTTCGGGTTGGTTGTATATGGATTTCTTACATCGGGTAATGGGATCTGTTAGCCGTCTACGAGGAACATCAGTAAGGCGGTGGTTACGTGGGAGGATGACTGTGGGTGTTGATGGAGAGGTTCTTTGTCATTGTCTATTTATTAGCTATTGGAGTTTGTACGTTTATTTAATGTCCATTTTTCATAAGCCCTTGTTGCACCAGCATGGACCCCCCCCCCCACACACACACATGCACACATACACACACACACACACACACATACACACACACACACACACATACACACACACACACACACACACAGGAAGCTGTACTAGAAGAACACAAGAAAGGAGGAGCCCTGCAGCAAGTCTACTGGCCCATACTAGGCAAGTTCTTCTCAAACCCAAACCCACTAACAAAAAATATTTGCCCAAGCTAAAGGAACTGAGCCCAACGACCTTGAAGGAGAGTAGAGAACCAGGAGAGCCATGATTACGACATACACGATACTCAGTGATAATGACAGAATTGATAGGTAGAGATTGTTTGACAAGTGAAAAACAGGGCCAAGAGGGCATAGATTAAGACGTATCACAGGAATGTTAGGAAATACTTCTTCAGTTTCAGAGTTGCAAAGAAGTTTGAGTGAACAGCAAGATGGGAAAATGTTGCTGAAGCAAATTCCATGCGCAGTTTCACGAGTACATGTAAGAGACCCAAAGAATAAAATTCACGCCCGTCGATCGTAGATCGAAAGGTGGGACCAGGAGTTAAGCCTCAGCCCTTGCACCCACAACTCGACGAGCACAACTCAGCGAGTCCAACTCAGTGACTGCAGCTGACTCGATGTAAACAAACACATGTGGTGGACAGATCAGGTGGCAACGCCTCTCGAAGTGAGGAACTTCTTCAGCGGTGGGAGCGGCGAGTCTGGAGGACGCCACTGACATAACAAAATATAGGTCGATGACCTGACCATGAGGTCATGAGGACATTATAGTGAGGTAGGGTGCAGGCGGTGCCGCAAGATGGCAACCCCCTTGTTTTTCCAAGAGAGAATCAAGATTTTTTTCCATAACTCTTCACTGCATCCAATGTTCCCTTACGTTTGTGGTCATATTCTGAATGATCGGCTGAGCGAACAGTGTGCCTCAAGAAACTGGAATTAAGTCATTCACTTTATTGGGCTGTCCTAGTAAAAATCTATATATGTTACTATATATGTGCACATAACATTCGTGTGCTCTTAAGACCATTGAAAAACTCATTTCCTAAAAACCTAAATAAAACCGTGCTTGCATGTCATGTTGGGGGGCTTTCTAGACAGTTGGCTGAGCACAAGAACTTAGCTGGTTGGCTGATGTGAACACGTGAGGGGAGGAGAGTGGGGTTTAACGGAGTCTCTCGGAAACACCTGGTGCCTCGTGGAGAACTGTGGTGTACAAGAGGAGCGTAATAAACCTCCCCACTGGTTTAACATTTCACAAAAAGTATAATATAAAAGAAGGGAGGCAATTAATGATGCATTTAATGCTGATAGGCTACAGAGGGTGAAGCTGGAAAAAAATAAGACATAGGGTGTAAAAATGAACGAGGTATGACAGAAAAATGATTACACTGGCCAACATAAGTGTCAGTTCACGTTTATTCACACGTTTCTAACTAATTCTGGGATGCTGAATTCAAATCCGAACTTAGTTATGCTTCAACAGGGACATTTTCTGTGAAATAGTTCCCCACGGTGAGCAGTTTCACCAAGACATAGCCATCAGACATAGCCATCGGAGAAATAAGACGATCACTGATGGTCGACTATTGCTGGACACAGGTGCGGGTGGGCCATACTCAACACTAGCCAAAAAAAAAAAGGCCTGAAAACTGCTATGTAAATATGTTTATACGACTGTATGGAAATTTGTTATTTTAAGGCATAATATTTAATGAATTTACATTAAGATTAGTTTTTGTCACTGCATGTACCACACCTAATATTTATATATAATCTGCTGAAGAGGATCCAGAAGAGGGTCGAAATATAAAGACCAGTTAATATCCCGAGTTTCTGTCTCCACGTGAGTTATTAGTGAGCACTGACAAGTATTCATTACACTTTAGTTATTCACAGCTTATTAATTGGGTAACATTGATAATGAGTTAGGCGAATATTTTTTAGTGGGTTTGGGTTTGACAAGGACTTGCCAAGTATGGACCAGTAGGCCTGCTGCAGTGTTCCTCCTTTCTTATGATCTTATATTATTTATTCATAATATAGTACCTATGATTGTTAGGTAACATACATGGTTCTTCAACCTTAAATACCCAAAATATTGGTGATAGAGATTAGACAAGCCCAGATTCGTGATCAGCTCATCAAATTTATCTTAAAACAACCAATCTGGTTTCTGAACGAGATAAAAAGTTTAAATTTGTTGGACTGTGATATTATTATTATTTATTATTGACTAAGCTAAGGTCATTAAGGGCGCACACAACCTTTCCACCACCAGACAAGAAAACTTTAATCCCTATAATAGGGATAAATTAAAGTAAACTTTCAACATATATTCTCTGAAATAAATACACATCCCGGTGTATATATCCTCACCCATTTTATACAGCACTGTTGGAAATGGGAGGTGGGGGGAGGATTGATTCAGATTTCAACCAGCCTCCGGGCGCCTCCTCTGAAGGGAAGTATATAGGGGCAAACAAGGGAGTGATGGCTATGTATGGTGTGGAGGGGGAGGGAGTAACGAGACCTGGCAGAGCCTGGTAGCGTTCTTTCCCTCCTTCCCATCCCCTTCCCATCCATAGTGACAAGGCCGGACGCTTCTCCGTGTCATGAAGAATGCAGCCCATCCCTCCCGGCGCCTGTTCTTGTGCGACCTTGGAGGTCGCTGACTGGTCAAGCACACCAGTCACCATCTTGAAATTGATTGAAAATGATGCCGGATAAGACACTTGTGCAACAGTTAAGATGTTTTAGTGTCAGGACGCTTCGTCTGGACGTTTCGCCTGCCCGGCAGGCTTCTAGCAATCGAGTACAGAAGTGATTTGAAGAACTCCAATGAAAATAAGTCACTTTGTTGACCTTTTTTTTAGGAGAAGGGGGGTTATCGTAGGTTATTTACACATGTGTTACTACGCTTAACAATTCGCAAACGGGCGAACTTTTAACAAACATTATCTGTCAGTCCACAGCAGGATTCGAACCTGAACACACTATCAAAGTACACAGTACTTTCTCCACTCAGGCAGATTCCAGATTCTGGCTAAGTGGCGAAAGTACTGCGTACTTTGATACAGAATGTGGAGGTTCGAATCCTGCTGTGGACTGAGAGATAACATATGTTACCATGTATGATATTGCGTATCTGTATTTAAATAACTACTAATGCCGGAGAGAGTAGAAGCGTTAGAGAGGTAAATGTCAGGTGGTCATTTCCCCAGCCTTGATAAATGTCCAGCTCCCTCACTTCGGTCAGTAAACATACGCAACTTTTGCGTATGGGTTTTTACTCGTGTGCTTGTCGGTGCTGAGTTTCTTTTATTATGAAGGTAAGTCTGGCTGGCACCCAGACCTGTGTGTTCCACGAGCGTGTGTGTTCCACGAGCGTGTGTGTTCCACGAGCGTGTGTGTTCCACGAGCGTGTGTGTTCCACGAGCGTGTGTGTTCCACGAGCGTGTGTGTTCCACGAGCGTGTGTGTTCCATGAGCGTGTGTGTTCCACGAGCGTGTGTGTTCCACGAGCGTGTGTGTTCCACGAGCGTGTGTGTTCCATGAGCGTGTGTGTTCCACGAGCGTGTGTGTTCCACGAGCGTGTGTGTTCCATGAGCATGTGTGTTCCACGAGCGTGTGTGTTCCAAGAGCGTGTGTGTTCCACGAGCGTGTGTGTTCCACGATCCGGAAGGCTGAAAAAAAAAAAAAGTTTTTACTCGCGCGACGTTTCGCTCTTAGTAGAGCTTCATGACTTGGCGAAGATCTGTCTGGAGGTTTGTCAAGTTCACCAGACTCCTTCCCAGACCTGTCTATTTTCTTGGTTATTGTCGGCAACACCCCTTCACCATCCATCTTCGAGCCATCACCATCCACCGTGGAGCCATCACCATTCACCGTGGCCCCATCACCATCTACCGTGGCTCCATCCCTATCCACCGTGGCTCCATCCCTATCCACCGTGGCCCCATCTGAGTACAACTTTGGGATGAGATGCAGGTAGCAAGGCCACTATTGGTAAAAAATTGAGATAATTTATATATATATATATATATGCAAAAAGATCACAGTAAACAGGTGATATCAAAATATGCAAGACAACCACTATGAAAAAATAGAGGAATTCCAAGCGATTTCGTGGATAGTTCCTTGATAATGTGAGTAGTCACGAAAGCGCTTGGAATTCCTCTATTTTTTCATAGTGGTTGTCTTGACATATATATATATATATATATATATATATATATATATATATATCATATATATATATATATATATATATATATATATATATATATATATATATATATATATTTTTACTAAATACAGATAGCTTGAAGTAGATATGAGAGATTCATTGCAGTTCTTTATGCACTCCTCAGAATTTATACTGTTGTGACGTTAGTCCTAAATTCTGAATCAATAAAGCATTTATCTGAAGTTAATGTCTACTTTGGAACCATTGTTGTTGTTGGCTCTGAAGTTTGACAGGTATAATATGCACCCCCACAAGCCTAGCCTGTGGGCGGCAGCGTCAAGATTTCAGAGGAACATAATGGGTCTGTGAACTAGTCCCTAACATTTTAACCTTTAGTTAAAATTACAGCGGTAATGCTGTTTATATATATATATATATATATATATATATATATATATGTGTGTGTGTGTGTGTGTGTGTGTGTACAGGAGAGGTGGAGCAGTCGTAGGTGGTGTCACACTTGACAAATGTGGAAGTAGGTCATGCCTAAAGGTTAGGCAAGTGAAGAATTCAAGTGTGACTCCACCTACGACTGCTGTACCTCTTCTGCCTACCATATATAAGCTGTTAAGTAAAAGGACACAAATGCAACTAATGTGACATTTTATTGTGGCAACGTTTCGCTCTCCAGGAGCTTTCTCAAGCCGTTACGCTTGAGAAAGCTCCTGGAGAGCGAAACGTTGCCACAATAAAATGTCACATTAGTTGCATTTGTGTCCTTTTACTTAACATATTGTCGGTAATTCTACCAATATTATTACATATATAAGCTACTTCTTCGCACATATGCTGTATTCTTTTAAAGATTGATGGACTGATTACATCGACTCAAGGCTGAGGGACTGATTACCTCAAACTCCTCCTGTTCTTTACCATTCTTCTTTGTATGGACTGATGAAGTCACTGTGTGGCGAAACGTTTCCTCATTGAAGATACCCAAGTGTTGAACATGTGTCTAATTTATCAACTTGTCGGTTCTCTGAACCATTCATCTAAATACCCCTACTAACACAATTACACCAGCTACCACACTTCCACCCAGTGTCACAATTACACCCACTATCACAATTGTACCTACAATATCCCCCACTAACATAATTCCACCCACTACCACAATTCTTCCACCCACTACCACAATTACACCCTCCACCACAATTCCTCCCACTACTACAATTCCACCCACTACCACAATTACACCCTCCACCACAATTCCTCCCACTACCACAATTCCACCCACTACCACAATTCCTCCCACTACCACAGTTCCACCCACTACCACAATTCCACTCTCCACCACAATTCCACCCTCCACCACAATTCCACCCTCCACCACAATTCATCCCACTACCACAATTCCACCGACTACCAAAATTACACCCACTACCACAATTACACCCTCTACCACAATTACACCCACTACCACAATTCCACCCTTCACCACAATTCCACCCTCCACAATTCCTCCCACTACCACAATTCCTCCCACTACCACAATTCCTCCCACTACCACAATTCCACCCACTACCACAATTCCACCCACTACCACAATTCCATCCACTACCACAATTACACCCACTACCACAATAAAGACCAATCATTCTAATGTAAAACAGAGTAAGTAAAGTTATGTACCAGATAACAATTCATCATCGACTACAGTCATGTTATGGCCACAATAAATTTGTTGTAATGTATTGTATTATTTTTTTCGTATTATTTTTGATTCATTGTATTGTCTTGATTTACTTTGTTTCGCTGAATTTTTTTATTCATTGTATTATTTTGACCCGTTGTATTGTTTTGATTTGTTGTATCATTTTGATTCGTTGTATTATTTTGATTCGTTGTATCGTTTTGATTCATTATATCATTTTAATTCGTTGTATTGTTTTGATTCGTGTATCATTTTGATTCGTTGTATTATTTTGATTCGTTGTATCATTTTGAGTCACTGTATTTTGTGTAACGACTCTTTTTATTAATTGGTTCATCGTATTATTTAGATTCAGTGTATTGAGTCATTGTATTATTTAAACCATTGTATTATTTTTGAGTCATTGTATTATTCATGCCATTGTATTATTTTGAGTCATTGTATCCTAATCAGTGCTCATTCAGTCATGTAATCATTTATTGTTATTGTTGTCTTTTTTCCTTTTATTTTTGTGTTATTGTTAGTTATTTAATCTTGGGGGTTGTTTTGTAACTGAGTTATTGTTAATTTTATTTGTGAGGACTTGTAACAAGTCCATGTGAGAGTGACTTGTGGCAGGTCTTGTGAGAGTGACTTGTGGCAGGTCTTGTGAGAGTGACTTGTGTCTTTGGACGCAGGTCTTGTGAGAGTGACTTGTGCAGGTCTTGTGAGAGTGACTTGTGGCAGGTCTTGTGAGAGTGACTTGTGGCAGGTCTTGTGAGAGTGACTTGCAGTCTGTGAGTACTGTGGAGGTCTTGTGAGAGTGACTTGTGGCAGGTCTTGTGAGAGTGACTTGTGGCAGGTCCTGTGAGAGTGACTTGTGGCAGGTCTGTGAGGCAGGTCTTGTGGAGTGACTGGCAGGTCTGTGAGTGACTTGTGGCAGGTCTTGTGAGAGTGACTTGTGGCAGGTCTTG
This sequence comes from Cherax destructor, assembly GCA_009830355.1. Classification (NCBI taxonomy): domain Eukaryota; kingdom Metazoa; phylum Arthropoda; class Malacostraca; order Decapoda; family Parastacidae; genus Cherax; species Cherax destructor. Next base: position 990,286 of record WNWK01000019.1, read on the forward strand.
TGAGAGTGACTTGTGGCAGGTCTTGTGAGAGTGACTTGTGGCAGGTCTTGTGAGAGTGACTTGTGGCAGGTCTTGTGAGAGTGACTTGTGGCAGGTCTTGTGAGAGTGACTTGTGGCAGGTCTTGTGAGAGTGACTTGTGGCAGGTCTTGTGAGAGTGACTTGTGGCAGGTCTTGTGAGAGTGACTTGTGGCAGGTCTTGTGAGAGTGACTTGTGGCAGGTCTTGTGAGAGTGACTTGTGGCAGGTCTGTGAGAGTGACTTGTGGCAGGTCTGTGAGAGTGACTTGTGGCAGGTCTTGTGAGAGTGACTTGTGGCAGGTCTTGTGAGAGGACTTGTGGCAGGTCTTGTGAGAGTGACTTGTGGCAGGTCTTGTGAGAGTGACTTGTGGCAGGTCTTGTGAGAGTGATTTGTGGCAGGTCTTGTGAGAGGACTTGTGGCAGGTCTTGTGAGAGTGATTTGTGGCAGGTCTTGTGAGAGGACTTGTGGCAGGTCTGTGAGAGTGACTTGTGGCAGGTCTTGGAAGTGATTTGTGCAGGTCTTGTGAGAGTGACTTTGGCAGGTCCTGTGAGAGTGACCTGTGGCAGGTCATTGTGAGAGTGACCTGTGGCAGGTCATTGTGAGAGTGACCTGTGGCAGGTCATTGTGAGAGTGACCTGTGGCAGGTCATTGTGAGTGACCTGTGGCAGGTCTTGTGAGAGTGACTTGTGGCAGGTCTTGTGAGAGTGACCTGTGGCAGGTCATTGTGAGAGTGACCTGTGGCAGGTCTTGTGAGAGGGACTTGTGGCAGGTCTTGTGAGAGGGACTTGTGGCAGGTCTTGTGAGAGGGACTTGTGGTAGGTCTTGTGAGAAGGACTTGTGGCAGGTCTTGGGAGAAGGACTTGTGGCAGGTCTTGTGAGAGGGACTTGTGGCAGGTCATTGTGAGAGTGACCTGTGGCAGGTCTTGTGAGAGGGACTTGTGGCAGGTCTTGTACTCACCTAATTGTGGTTGCAGGGGTCGAAACTTAGCTCCTGGCTCCGTCTCTTGTGAGAGGCATTTGAAGGAAGATGTTATGAGAGGAACTTAAGATTTTTTTTACAATGAATTATGAGAGGGTCTTGCACGAAGACCTCGCAAGGATTATTGAAGGGGGAAATATGATGAAAGATAATGAAAGGGATTGGTCGCAAGAGCTTCAGAGAAGGACTTTAAATAAACATGAAAAATTGGCTTGTTAAAGGGACGTAAGAGAAAGGAGTTGTGGCAAGTACTCGTATGTGCTAATATAAGTCGCTTTTTATGGCATTTTATTGATGAGAAGACGTTTCGCCCCGGAAGCTTAAATGATAACAGTGACATACAAGGGCTTGGGGAGGGGGGAGTAAGACTAGAGAGAGACACTTGTGATGAGAGTCTGCGATAGAGAGAAGAGAAGGGGATTTTTGAAGAGAACTTAGCAGCAAAGGTTAAAAGGATTCGGAACAAGACTGTCAGGCGGCAGCGCGGAGTTGAGTGGGGAGGGGGGAAGAGGAGGAGGGGGAGGCGGCGGCGGCAGGGGAGGGTGGTGGACGGTTCCATGTGACCAAAACCTGATACCCCCTTCCCCCCCGAAAAAAGGTTACGCGCAGACGGACCCCGTGTAGGCGGTGGTGGTAGTGGTATAGACCAGGAACTGGCTCATCACCGTTAGGAGGGAGGGGATGGGGGAGGGGGGGAAGCGTGCATGAGGCGGGGAGCCACACGCACGCCGGCAGGCCCAGCCTAAAGTGACAGTGTCCAAGGGGTAGAAACGCCCTGGCCTCCCCTCACACAATTTCTTTCCCCTCCTCCTCCTCTTCGTCCTCATGGATCAACACACACCCTCCTAGTATAGGGAAAAAAACACATCTTCCAGGTAGACTTTTTTCCTCCCGTCTTCTTTCCCCTTCTCCCATCCATCCTCTCAAGTTCACTATGTATTCCTGTGTCCATTTGCCTTTGAGGTGGGAGAAAATCGTTAAGACCACGAGGCGTCGGGCCGGCATGTCTGGAGGAACCACGTGGTAAGCAATGCACGGGTCTCCAGCCGTGTTCCGGCGGGGTTTGCCGACGCTCCTGCCGCCTGCTGGCTGTTCTGCCTAGGTGCCACCGTCTGGGGCGTGTTCTGCTGTTGAGGCAGGTCGTTAAAACGGAAGAAAGTGGTGGGTGAGCAGGAGAGGTGAGGGATCGACAGAGGGCCACAGCGCTTGGCAGCAGCAGCGTGGGGTCCAGCCCGCCATGCGCGTGGGTACGAAGAGAGCAGCAGCAGCAGCAGCAGCCAGCCGCTCTCTAGCTGACAACACCCCAACCCTCTTCTTGCTCTCTGCTGTTACTGCTGTTATTGTTGTTGTACTGTCTGAGAGTGTTGTTGTTGCTCTGTGTCTGAGGGAGCTGATGTTGCTGCTAATGTATTTGTTCTGGGTCTGACAGTGCTGTTATTATTCTGTTTTTGAGGGTGCTGTTGGTGAGGAACTGAACACCTTCAATCCTGAGGAACTGACCATCTTCAAGATTGAGACTTGAACACCTTCAAGGTTGCTGTTCTTACCGTTGCTACTGCTATCGCTACTGCTCCTACCGTTGCTACATATGCAAGTGATCATACAATTGCTACCGTTGCTTCCACAACCACCAACCGCTGTCGTAGCTGCCGTTACGACTCTCAATCACGATTCCTTTGCCAACACTTCAAAAAAGAGAGAGAGAGAGAGAGAGAGAGAGAGAGGAGAGAGAGAGAGAGAGAGAGAGAGAGGAGAGAGAGAGAGAGAGAGTCGCAACTACACCTTGCATTCTCGCCTCTGAGGATGCAATTGCCGGTTGCAGAGACGTAGAACGAAGAAAAAAGAAGGAAAGCTTCATCAAGCTCCAAATAGAGCGAAACGTTGTCACGGGAGGAGGAGGGAGGGAAGAAAACGTTACTGTTGTAATTGTTATTAACAAACTTTAAATTTCGTTCTTGGTGGAGTTGGTGTAATAGTTTTTTTTTTTTCCTTTCGTGATGCCAAGTGTTGTTGTCACCTGTGTCCTTGATGTTCGTGGCATGACCTTGCTGCTACGACTGCTGCACCGCTGTTACTGTTGCAGCCTCCTCTTATTACCTTTGGTGGTGGTGGTGGTAATTTTTTTTATCCGCTGTTTAATCCCGTTGGCATTCCTTTCGTTTGCCGTTAGTTTAATTGGTTTCGTTGTATCTGCCGTTAGTACTGCCATGACAGCAACTAACGGCAGATGCATGTATCTCTTTGCGCAGATGTACATGTCTGTGCTTCTGTTGGTGTTAGGCATGAACTATTTGTCCTGTTGCAACGGCTGCTGCTGCTGCTGCAGCCGTTGCTGGTACCAAGTAACGTGTTCCAGCGGTGCTGCTGCATCAACAGCTGCATTTATTGTTGTTACTCGTCTACCTGGAGTCTACCTGGAGGGCCTCCTGGTGGATCAGGGCCTGATCAACGAGGCTGTTACTGCTGCATTCGATTTCTTTTCACTGTTGTTGTCTTTGCTGTTACTGTTGCATTGCTTTACTGCTGCCGTATTTGTTATTGATATTATTGCATTTGTTATTATTGTTGCATTGTTACTGTTGATTTATATTTTACTATTATTTAAAGTTTCTTCTCCAGTATGCAATTTTTATAATGCTGAGAGAAAGAGAGAGAGAGAGAGAGAGAGAGAGAGAGATAGAGGGGAGAGAGAGAGGAGAGGGGGAGAGAGAGGGAGAAAGTGAAAGTCTTCGTCGACTGAATATTTATTTCAACGAATACACTAAAGATCTCTCTCTCTTCTCTCTTCTCTCTCTCTCTCTCTCTCTCTCTCTCTCTCTCTCTCTCTCTCTCTCTCTCTCTCCTCCTCTCAAACTATTTTGTTTCAAGATTTATTTGCTATACGTAGCACGAGAAGACCTGAATTTATTTTCGTAAGACAGATACATCTGTCAACGAAGATGAAAAGTGAAAAGATATGGCCAGTCAGTTTGTCAAGCGTAATGATTCCTAGCAAATTGGGTTAGTGGGTCAGTACACCTGGTACTGGGCGCCTGGGAGCGTTGCTCCAGCCTCGTGGATACCAGTGAATGACCAGTGCTTAAAATAAATGAATAGGTGCTTAATTGCGGTGAATGATGAAGGGCAGTTTGGGAATACAGGTGTGTGTGTCTCTGGTGGTGATTGCGCAGGTGTATACTAGCATGGTAATGACAACGGTGATGCATGCACAAGACCTGTGCAAGGGAATGATGAGGCCACGGGGTTGTTGACCCCCCCGAAACCCCCCATCCAGGTTCAGGTATGCCACCATTGAACACTGGCATGAGCAAATACAGCTGGAAAAAATGACTCTAGTGAGACACCAAGAATACAGAGAGAGAGAGAGAGAGAGAGAGAGAGAGAGAGAGAGAGAGAGAGAGAGAGAGAGAGAGAATAAAGTATTACGAAAAGACTGTAGAGGACTACGACAGATGAGGCCTCGTGAGAGAGACAATTCGACGCAGCTCTAGTTGTGAGAGTGTGGCCCTGTGTGAAAAGCCTTATTATTAAAATGTGATCGAGCTTTTCACAAAGTTTCGTCCACATGTAAGCCTCATACTCCATGATAGAAACATCTGACCCTCGTGTCCAGCAAGGTAACAACGACTGTGGTACCAGAGAAGAGAGAAAAATAATAGAAAATTTCTAGTGAAAGAGGTAATGACTTGTAAAATGAGAACAAATGAGACAGAATATGATAGAGCAGAAGGCAATCACAAAATAAGGCAATAACCAGATGATATAAAAAGATGGTAGAAGTGACACGAGGGGAAAATATGAGGAACCGACTGGTAATAAGATATTTCGGAACCGAATATTTAGATAATGATAATAAAAATAGCCAGCAGATTTATGAGAGTTATGAAAAGGAAGGATGAGGAAAGATGCTCTCTGAGGGGCCCCGCTGGAGGACAAACACAAGGATTGTTTTTAGTAAAACAGAGACGTATGAAAGGACTAAAGAATAAATAAAACTGAAAACAAGGACAAAAATAAATAAAACATTTTTATTTACATGAGGGAGTCAGTAGAGCAGTGGAAAGTATATTATATATATATATATATATTATATATATATATATATATATATATATATATATATATATATATATATATATATATATATGTCGTGCCGATTAGGTAAAACTGGTCAATTAGCAAGAACTCATCTAAAATTAAGTTCTTTCTAAAATTTTCTCTTATACGTTTAAAGATATATTTTTTCATTTATGTTAATGTAAGAATTTATAATTTTGTACCAAGAGAAACTTTGAAAACCTACCTAACCTTATTACAACAAGCGCAATTTAATTTAGCCTAACCCAACTAAATATATTTTAGACACGTTAACACTAATTTAATAATAAACAAACACAATGAAATATATTTTTTCGTTATGTTCAGAATGATTTTGGCGAAATTATTGCATACACAAATTTTCACTTGTCATATATGGCAAGGTGAGCGTTGCTATTTAAGCCAAAATCGCAAGTTTTACCTAATCGGCACGACATATATATATATATATATATATATATATATATATATATATATATATATATATATATATATATATATATATATAACACTCGTCGTACCTTCATCTTCCTCTATCACTCAACAAGAAGCAGTATTTCACACCCTCAACTAACCTCCTCAACCTCTACTCACTTCAAACCATACCACTAATCTGCAACACCTCACAAACTCCCCTACCGCAATCACCCCTCCATCAAGTCATAAACCTTTCCGCCCCCCCCCCTCATAAACCCTTTATCCCTCTTCCACCTCTTCCCTTCCTTCCCCCATACACCAAACCTCACCACAACTGTACCAACTACCTAAAATCCCATCACCCCAAACTGCACCCTACCCCCACCCTTCTTGCACGTTCATGAAGCCTTGCAACCCAACAAATCAAATGACTCACAATTCTCCGCATCACTTGCAATCGTACAAGACATAAATCTCACCACACGTTAAAGGATCTTGCTGATAAACTATAGGGAAAGAAAATGAGGATTACGTCAAATGGCTGGAGAACTGAGACGTTCTACACTGTTATCTTTCCCTGGCCGGGTGGTCATGCATCCGTCTCCGTCTGGGAGGTCACGAGTTCAATCCACGAAAGGAGGGTCTAGCTTCCGTGGTTTCGCGCAGTTACGCACGTTGCCAGATACCTTGAAAGGTGAAAATGTAAAACCAATTATAAATAAAAAGAATAATACGTGGGAATCACTAGCCTGCAAAACAGTTTGACTGACACACGCAACCCCCAAGATAATTGAGAAAACAAGTAGGGGAATAAATCAGCAGAAAAACAAAAGCCTGATGTAAACAAGGAGTGTGTATTCGGAGGAGAAAAAATCCTGCTTAACAAACTTCAATGAACTCTCTATGATATGACGTCCAGGATTAGGCAAGATAGAGAAGTATGGGTGGACTGCGTATTCCTAGATTGTCGGGAAGGCTATGACACGATTAAATCATTAACAATAAGGAAGCGCTAGAGCAAATGTGAGGCTACTCAAATATGACATAGCATCGGAAACCAAGTTGGAACCAGAATTGCTATACAGTCACATCAGAAAGAAGACAACAACAAAGAACCCCGTAATAGGGCAGAAGAAAGGAGGAGAGCTCATAAGAAATGATCAGGAAGTCTGCAACGAGCTGAACTAAAGATTTAAGGAGGTATTCTACAAGGAAACAGGGACAGAGCCAAAGTGAAAGAGTATATCAACGAGTACTACTGGACACAGTTAGTACACCAGTGAGTACTAAACACTATGTTAGTACATCAACGAGTACCATTACGTCAGTACATCAACGAGTATCGGATTAAAACTAAAGAAGCCACTCGTGGCGAAACGTTTCCTCTAATAAATGTCCTGAACTATACACAAGTGTCTTTTTCCACGCAAAATACAAAGGGGGGGAAGGGTGTTAAGGGCTACTGAGCAGCCTACATACCTTGAAAAACAATGGAACCAGACACCTCTCCGTGGGGTCTGAAAGGTCTGCCAAGAGGTGTGGAAGCCAACACACGTGGTCCCAATATTTACATGCACACTACGTCAGGAGACGAGCGGAGGAGCACCTGGAATGAAGCGGGTCCATAAAGAGCAACACGCGCGGTCTCAGCGATGGCAGATTCTGTCTCATAAACCTGCTTGAGTTTTATGACTAGGTAATGGAAGTGAGGCAAGAAGGATTGTGTGGAATGCATATCTGTGAATTGCAAGGAGGGCTTTTGAGACTAGCGCACAGGAAATGAGACACAAGTTAGAGTAGCAGGCAGGAATAACGGGAAAGAGACCAGCATCCACGCCAGCATCCACACCCGCATCCATGCCCACCTCTCCGATGCACGCATTGACCAATTTCAAGTATGCTATACACCTGTTGGTGACACAAATATACTATAGCACCTGGTGGTGACAAAAGTATACTGTACCACAGCAGTGGATCAAGTTATACCTAAAAGGAGGGAAACATAGTGAGTACCTGGAAAAGAGGTGTTAGAATAAGAGTGACCTGCGCACGCGCACGCACACACACACACACACACACACACACACACACACACACACACACACACACACACACACACACACACACAATGTTCCAGAGATGGGACACAGCAACAAGGGGACACAGTTGGAAGTTGAAGACTCAGATGAAACACAGGGATGTTAGGAAGTATTTCTTCAGTCACAGAGTGGTCAGGAAGTGGAATAGTTTGGGAAGTGATGTAGTGGAGGCAGGATCCATTCATAGCTTTAAGAAGAGGTATGGTAAAGCTCATGGCGCAGGGAGAGTGACCCAGTAGCGGCCGGTGAAGAGGCGGGGCCAGGAGCTATGAATCGACCCCTGCAACCACAACTAGGTGAGTACACACACACACAAACATTATAATCTGTCCAACTATATAACAACATAAGACAAGGTAGAAAGCTGAATGACGTCACATCAGTTGTCGGAGTGAGGGAGGTGGTGGCGTACGGGCGACGATCCCCGTGTACTGCCGGTAACCCCGTGTACGAACGATAACCCCTGCGTACGGCCGATAACCCGGACGATGACCCCCGTGTCCGGACCATAATTAATCACAAATACGCAGATTACGAAAGCCGGCCGCGACACGTCTGGCACCGGGGCAGTTGAGAGTAGTCACAAAACGTTCAATTTTGTACGAACCTCATTCCAAGTAACTACTAACTCCATCCAAGGGAGACACTTAATGCAGGTGAGGGAATGATCTTGATCCTAGGAATAGGCTCTATCATCGGGTTTTCCCCCGAATCGAAGCCGAATGAATCCCTTACCTCCCCCCCTCCCCCAAGGAGTCTTCTGACCCCCTGAGGGCTTAGCGCTTCCCCAATCCCATCACTGATATTAGTTCTGAGTGTTCGAATTGTATGGTTCTTACTTATCACCCACCCATATTACACCCATACTTACACCCATACTTACACCCATACTTACACCCATACTTACACCCATACTTACACCCATGCTTACACCCATGCTTACAACCATACTTACAACCATACTTACACCCATGCTTACACCCGTATTTACACCCACATACACCTGCTGGTGACACAACACAAGTATACTATACACCTGCTAGTGACACAACACAAGTATACTATACACCTGCTAGTGACACAACACAAGTATACTATACACCTGCCAGTGACACAACACAAGTATACTATACACCTGCCAGTGACACAACACAAGTATACTATACACCTGCCAGTGACACAACACAAGTATACTATACACCTGCCAGTGACACAACACAAGTATACTATACACCTGCCAGTGACACAACACAAGTATACTATACACCTGCTAGTGACACAACACAAGTATACTATACACCTGCTAGTGACACAACACAAATATACTATACACCTGCCAGTGACACAACACAAGTATACTATACACCTGCTAGTGACTCAACACAAGTATACTATACACCTGCTGATGACACAACACAAGTATACTATACACCTGCCAGTGACACAACACAAATATACTATACACCTGCCAGTGACACAACACAAGTATACTATACACCTGCTAGTGACACAACACAAGTATACTATACACCTGCCAGTGACACAACACAAGTATACTATACACCTGCCAGTGACACAACACAAGTATACTATACACCTGCTAGTGACACAACACAAGTATACTATACACCTGCTAGTGACACAACACAAGTATACTATACACCTGCTAGTGACTCAACACAAGTATACTATACACCTGCTAGTGACTCAACACAAGTATACTATACACCTGCTAGTGACACAACACAAATATACTATACACCTGCAGTGACACAACACAAGTATACTATACACCTGCTAGTGACACAACACAAATATACTATACACCTGCTAGTGACACAACACAAGTATACTATACACCTGCTAGTGACACAACACAAGTATACTATACACCTGCTAGTGACACAACACAAGTATACTATACACCTGCTAGTGACACAACACAAGTATACTATACACCTGCCAGTGACACAACACAAGTATACTATACACCTGCCAGTGACACAACACAAGTATACTATACACCTGCTAGTGACACAACACAAGTATACTATACACCAGCTAGTGACACAACACAAGTATACTATACACCTGCTAGTGACACAACACAAGTATACTATACACCTGCTAGTGACTCAACACAAGTATACTATACACCTGCTAGTGACTCAACACAAGTATACTATACACCTGCTAGTGACACAACACAAGTATACTATACACCTGCTAGTGACTCAACACAAGTCGCAATACACTCCTAACATTTCTTTTATAAGCCAAAAGTGAATACAGCAGCAGTGTGCTGCTACCCTATTACGAACACAACATAAAAAGGGAGTAACACCGCAGGACGTCTCTTGGCCCATGATAGGCAGGTTCTTCTCAAACCCAAACACACTAAATATAAATCCTTGTCCAACCCATTTTCAATGCTACTCAAGAAATACGCTTTGATAACCGTATTAACTTAACTAATAACACAGTGGGGACATAAGCTAGCTATTGAGCTGAGAGGCTTCAGTAGTGTCAGCCTGAGCTGAGAGGCTTCAGTAGTGTCAGCCTGAGCTGAGAGGCTTCAGTAGTGTCAGCCTGAGCTGAGAGGCTTCAGTAGTGTCAGCCTGAGCTGAGAGGCTTCAGTAGTGTCAGCCTGAGCTGAGAGGCTTCAGTAGTGTCAGCCGGAGCTGAGAGGCTTCAGTAGTGTTAGTCTCAGCCGATAGGCTTCAGTAGTGTCAGCCTGAACAACAGCCAGTCTGACCCAAGATATGCTGGGTAAGGCTAAACTCTAATACATTTATTTATCATAGAAACCAGGTGGCCAGGTTACCTTGGGAAAGGATTGGGGAGTGGTTGGAGCCTGGTGGGTTGGTGTCTGGGAAGGTTGGAGGAGTGGTGAGGTTGGGGTGTGGTAGGAAATGGTTGGGTGGTGAAGGTAGGCGGGGAGAGGAATGGGGGTGTGGTGGGCGTGAGATATGGTGACTGTCTCTAATACCTTGTTTTCTGAAAGCAGTGTGCCAGAAGTGCTAATCCATGACATCCTTTTTGCTACGAGGTTTCCGTGGGATTCTCCTTCTTATGGTGAGGCTTCCATGGGATTCTCCTCCTAATGCCTAGGAAACCTGCCCGGAAGTGGAGCACAGACCCATATATATGTGTGTGAAGATCTAATAGATCGGAAAAGACTTATCACCCTGCGAAGGTCTGTAGTCGAACTGGCAGGGGCACCGTGGGCGCAATAAGAGAACGTTGTATCAACATCCATGGCCCCAGACTATCCAACATCTTATCAGAAGATTTCAGAAGCACTGCTGGGACAAGTGTAGAAGTCTTCAAGAGGAAATTGGACAAGTGTCTCCACCAAGTGCCAGATCAGCTAGGTTGTGGCGGATATGTGGGCCAGCGGGCCGCTAACAGAACCAACCTGGTTGACCAGACAATCACCAGACGAGCCTGGCTCAGGGCCGGGCTCCGGGACCTGGAGGGGGTAGGTTTCGGGGGTCAACACCCCCGCAGCCTGGTCTGTGACCAAGGCTCATCAGAGGTATATTGGTATGATAACCACTACTGGTCAGGAGCTGTATGATAACTATGTAGGGGTCACGAGCAGTATAACACCTAGGGGTTAGGAGCTGTATGATAACCATGTAGGGGTCAGGAGCTGCATGATAACCACCCAAGGGTCAGGAGCTGCATGATAACCACCTAGGAGTCAGGAGCTGTATGATAACACCTAGGGATCAGGAGCTGTATGCTTCAGTATTAGATCATTACACTGATCCTCAACTGAAGCTGTCAATTGGTGTTAATAATTCTGTAAGTTCTCTTCTCAGTATTAACATTATTTCTCCGTCGGTATTAACATTATCTCTCCCTCGGTATTAACATTATCTCTCCCTCTGTATTAACATTATCTTTCCCTCGGTATTAACATTATGTCTCCCTCGGTATTAACATTATGTCTCCCTCGGTATTAACATTATCTCTCCCTATGTATTAACATTATCTCTCCCTATGTATTAACATTATCTCTCCCTATGTATTAACATTATCTCTCCCTATGTATTAACATTATCTCTCCCTATGTATTAACATTATCTCTCCCTATGTATTAACATTATCTCTCCCTATGTATTAACATTATCTCCCACTCAGTGATTTCTCCTAAATTAACGTAATACAGAGATTGTTACTAAGTTGAAGCTACATCATGTGTATACAATAAACGTCAGGTTTGAGAGCTGGTTTAATTCAACAATGATTGGTTTACTGTTAAAACTGGTAAAAAAGACACATTGAGTACACGCTAGGACATTTATTTAAAAACATTTCGGTCCTGGGACCTTCACCGGTCCCAGGACCATAATGTCTTCTAATATGTCCTAGTATTTGCTCACGTGTTTTTCAAATCAATTTGTTGGTAACAGTTACCAAGGTTTAGTGGTACTCCACTTAATGGGCATATTAAGTTAAATACTACTGGAGGCTCTAGGCTTAAGACTTATAAGTTTCCCTATTAGTCTTAAGACCCTTCTGGTCTTTGGGTAACTGGTAGCATGACTAAGTGGCCCTAAGTGGTCCAGTTGAGGGTAGAAGGGGCCAGCCTGTCTATACTCTCTGGCTTCGGCCAGTAGCTTAGGCCGGTAGGTGACTTGGACCTGACTAGCGTGGGTCTGCTGAGGTGCTTCTTGTGTTTACTGTTTACTCGGGGGTTACATCTCACCCTCACATTATGTCTTTGTATTGTATTAATAAAGCCATTGGATGGCGAAACGTCTATATTTAAAGATACCCAGATGTTGCACATGTGTCTACGTCTTCATTTGGTCGGTATTGTATACCATTCATGTACAACTCGCACATGGTAGTGTGTGGGGAAGGGGAAGTGTTAGGGGTAGACTATAAGAGGGAAGAGTTTGAGGGAGGGAGAGAGGGCGTAGTCGGACGGAGGGAGAGGAGGAGGAGGAGAGGGGGGAAGTTTGCGGAAGGGGGTGTTTGGGTGGGAGAGGGAAAAGGGTTCCGTGGGAGGGGGGATATGGATGGAGAGTGGGAGGGAAGGTGTTGTGGTGGGGGATGGAGGATAACAGGGTCAGTAACATTATCAAGGACATTCACGGCCAACGTGACGCTATCTGTTGATGCCACGTACCTCACCTCCTCCTCCACCTCCCTTCCCTTCACTCATCCTCCCCCTCACTCACTCTCACCCCTCACCTGATTCTCTCCCTCCAAAAAAAAAAAAAACACCGTCTCAGAGATAATTCCCAAGTAATAGTAACTCCAGTTCTACTGGAAAGAGGAAAACTTTGTAGTTGCCCTAGCTAATAAAGCTTTAATAGTTAACAATATCCTCATTGCTATACTGAAGTCTCCTAGTTCATACTGAGAGATTTCAACACTGTAAGAACTCCATCCTATGAACAACAAGGCACAATACCGTGCTGGAACAATACATAAATAACCCGGACATGGAAGAGAGAAACTTACGACAACGTTTCGGTCTGACTTGGACCATTTACAAAGTCACACTAACCCATCCTTTGTGATGGAATATGACAGGAAAACATAGGTTTTGTTCCCACTATGTAACTATCATATAGACGGCTAAACCATTTGTACAGAATAGGGTAAAAATCATCCAAGAACATGTATACCTAGAGGTGTATATCTCTCAGTGTTTATTTACTGACAGTTTACTTCACTTCCTGTTTTAGGGATTTAAGTATTCTTGACTGGTGATGTACAGGTTACATGCAGCCTTAATGACCCTGGTGTCGCCGATAAGATTTAAACCCAATTGGTGTCCCATAGCTCGATTATTAGCGCATTGAGGTCCGTTGTTCGATCCCCAGTACGAGTGGAGACATTAGGATTTAGGACGCATTTCCTTAAGACACCTACCTGGAGGGTATTCCGGGGATCAACGCCTCCGTGGCCCGGTCCATGACCAGGCCTCCTGGTGGATCAGGGCCTGATCAACTAGGCTGTTACTGCTGGCCGCACGTAGTCCAACGTACGAACCACAGCCCGGCTGATCCGGCAATGATCAGAAGGCAGCCAAGAGTCTAGTGGTAATTCCCCTTATAGCTGTCCATGTTCACCTAGCAGTAAATTAGGTACCTGAGTGTTAGTCGACTGGTGTGGGTCGCATCCTAATATGCCCTAAATGATCTGCATAATAAGGACCTTTTTATGTAATATGCCACTGACGTCAATTAGGTCTGTATACGTTGTACATGTACCTGTACAAATAATAATTTTTATTATTATTATTAACTTTGTTATTCAAAGAATGAGTGGAAGTTAATCAGGTTTGATGGAGGGAAATGGACCATAGCTCCAGTTCCTTGAATTTATGTTCTAGTAACTAGAGTCATCCAAAAATTAAACAAAAAATAGGAATGTTAATTGAGAGACATATTACCCCAAACATATTTTCAGGTGGAAAAAAACCAGTTTTCTCTCATCGTGAGAAAAAAAAATATCAAGAGCAAATGAACAGAATATATACAGTCTTATTTCAGGAATGCACCTTTTTATAAAGTAGTTTAAATATGTCACTTCATTCTCAGTCAGATGTATAATATATTTTGTAAAAATAGATTCATCATTGTCACGTCTTTCCCGTGCTGAGAGACAGTTCTCAGGAGGTACTGTTTCTGTGTCTCATTCTTGGTATGGTAATACCAGCAGTATGTAGATGGAGGAAACGATGGACGCCTAATAACGTTGGTAGGTTTCATCTTCATTCCACGAAGGTGCCCTGACGAGGAAGGACTCGAGGCTCCTGGCGCCACTTCGGGAAAATTAGGTCGAAGAAGTTCGAGGTCTTGGCTGTCACAAAGAAATGAAATGGTTTTTGGGCGAAAAATCCATTGACTTAAGCCTTTTCAGTCCCATCCCACTCTGAGATTCTTCACCACTGCAGCTTTTTTCCTCTTCTCCAATCAGGTCATCGAAGAATGCAAGACCGATACCTGGTACAGAAGAAATGAAAAGGCCGAGATTCCGCACTGAAAGATATCTGAAGGATACTTTCAGGGAGTCAACGCGCATTTCATGAACAGTGAGGAAGAACTGATCTTGCAGGAGGAAGATCCTCAGAGCTTAAATGGTCTTTGCCATCCATCTAGATTGATGGAATGTTCCTGGTGCACTAATCTTTATACTTTCCTCTGGAATTTTTTTCCCTCTCCAAATTTTTTTGGACAACACCAGGAGATGCTTGTAATCGTCCCTAGGGTGAGGTCTTCCACTCGACTACACCTTCAAGTCTTTTGAATCCTGCCACAGGACCAGAGAACTCTTCCACGAGATCCTCATCGTCAGCAGCTGGATTCCAGCAAGAACCATCAACGATTTTCCCCACCACACGAACAAGGGTATATTGGGGGCGGCCTTACGGGCCATATTCCTTCTTGAAGACGACAGAGAAAGCCCTTTCCCTCTGCCTCACCAGGAAGTCCTTGTCTTCTTGACTTGACATGATCATCACTTTCTTGCGCCACATCAAAGGGATCTTCGAACTAGTCCAGGAACGTCGTCTCTTAAGTACGACTGGTTTCAATGACAATTTTTCTTGAGATTATCGCATTCATGGACCATCTTCATTAGGTTCGCCCTTTATGTAAGTCAGAGATGACGCTGAGATTTCAGTCTAATTGCATATCTCTAGTATTGCAGCATCTTTCTTTTTTCTTATTGACAGTGATGTAAGAACTAATTCTTAAAAACTTTGCTACTGGAAGACAGTCGAGCACCGGTGATGTCTGGGTCAGGCTGCCCAACTATAGCCACCTATATCCTGTTATTCGAGCTAACAGAACTAACTGCGGAAAAAAGAAAGAACAGGAATTAGGTCATGTAAAAATAATTTGAATTTTATACATGCAATAAATTTCAAGCAACCAAACAAAACCAGTTGTTCCGCTACGACTAAAAAAAAAAACTCAAAGCTTTGAGCCACCCTTAAAAAAAACATCAAATTCTCTTTAAATTTGCTGTAAAGATACTGTATTTGGCCATTCATCGGGGAAACCAAGGACCCCAGAGCAACCAATTCCAGAGAGGAAATGCCTGCAGCATCTTGGGCACACGAGCCACCACGGGTAAGTTGATGAGGTGCTTGAAATATTGGTTTTCTGATGTTGTACCTCTTATTCTTATTCCACTATTTGACACGTCCCCCTACGTGCCATTCCTTATACGAGGATAAGGGGCAACCTTCCCTATATATTCATGTCCTCCCTTCACTTATGTATCTACTGAAGAGGATCCCAAAAGGGGATCGAAATATACAGACCAATTAATCTTCTGAGTTTGTATCTCCGTGTGACTGGGGTTGCAACCTGTCTGACCTTTGCTCAGTAGTTGAAGAACAGTCAGTAACCAGACGTAACCCGTCACTAGCTGCTCCTTCCCGGAGATACTCAGGTTGTGGGACTGTAAGGAAGAAATATTTAGTGATATTCTCTGCACGTGTATATAAACAACGTGGAACGTCAGGTTCATGACATCAGTAACAAAGCTTAAATCTTAGTCAGCGCCGTTGTAGCTATGGTGGTGTCAGGTGGTGGTGATGGTGTCAGTTGGTGGTGATGGCGTCAGGTGGTGGTGGAGACGCGTGGCAAGGTAAGGGAGGGGGTAGTTGCAGGGGAGGGGAGAGGGGTACTGTGAAGCAACACGCTGGTGGGGGGGGACAGTTGCCACGCCACGTGGTTCCCCGCCCGGCCTTGTCCCCGCCAGGCGACTGACCTCCACCCCTCTGTCACTTCCCCACTCCTCCTTCACCTGCTCCCTCCCTTCCTTCTCCCTGCCCCCCTCCATTTTTTCCTCCCTTCCTCCAAACACCTTCTCAGAGGCAGTGGCGTGGGAAGGTATTGGGATTTAGTTCAGGTAATCAGAAAACAAGTACGAATAGGTACCAGAAAGGAGGGGTTGTGAACACCCCCCTCCGTTTCACTTACCTCTCTCTACCATTAATCCCCCCCTCTATTCAACCCTCTCCCACGCTGCTTTTCCTTATTCCCTACCTTTAGGAAATATTGGGGTAAGTTTTCTTATACCTCTGTTGCCCCTGCCCACCTAACACCTTACACCCCTGCCTACCTAGCACCTTCCATCTATACTGCCCCTGCCCACCTAGCACCTTCCATCTATACTGCCCCTGCCCACCTAGCACCTTCCATCTATACTGCCCCTGCCCACCTAGCACCTTCCATCTATACTGCCCTGTCCACCTAGCGGTAACACTAAGCACCAGTGTGTTAGCCCACTGCGGTGGGTCGCATCAAAGAGAGAATTCGTAGAAAATCCCCAGGTGATGCTGGTACATCTTACCTGTGTAGGGAAATACATTTATCCTGTGTGTAAGAGACTCCAGTACCTGCTGGAAGTAATCACCCGTCTGGGGAAAAGAAAAGATACTCGTGTACCTACTGAGATGATAATAAAAAAATATTTCCGTTTCCCCTCCATCCTCGTAAACAAGAAGACGAGCCTATCCACACACATTACATAAGAACATAAGAAAGGAGGAGCACTGCAGCAGGCCTACTGGCCCGTGAGAAATGGTTTGCTGATACCGACAAGACGTGGAAAAGGTCATTTATTAAAGGAAACGTTTCGCCACTGGTGAAGCCACTCGTGGCGAAACGTTCCCTGTAATAAATGTCCTCAACTGTACATGTCTTTTTCTACTGGCCCAATCCAGTCAGGTCCAAATCACACCCTCTCATGTATTTGTCTAACTTATTTTTTTAAAACAACACAACGTTTTAGCTTCAATAACGTTACTGAGGAGTTGGTTTTCTTACGCGACTCCCAGCGTCAGTTTCTGAACGTTCCCTGCATATACAGTAACGCTGTACTCTTTCTTTATTCTACGTTATTATACGTTACAGCAGACAATAGAAATAAAACGAATGTATAACCATAAAGCCAGACTTTTTTTTTTTTTTTGCAAAGTCGCTGAAAATTGCGATGTGAATATTTTTGCCGGATATAGATTTTTTATAGTTTTTTTTTTTTATAGTTATAGATGTTTGCGATAATATTTTCCCCGTTTTCGACGTTTACGCAAATATTTTCCCGGTTATAGGTAGTTACGTAAATATTTTCCCGGTTATAGATGTTTACTCTGATACGTAAGTCTTTTTCATCGATAAATGGCATGTTTACAGTGCCACGTGGTCTCTGGGCCAGACTTGTTCCTGCCAGGCGACTGACCTTCCTATCTCCCTCCCTTACCACCACCTTCCTGCTCCCTCCCACCCTCATTCCTTCCCCTCCCTCCTTCCAACCCTCATTCCTTCCCCCTACTTCCCTCCCTCCCTCCTCTCACCCTTCCCTTCCCTTCCCTTCAATCTTCTGATGGTAGTGCCGGAAGGGAGGTTAAGAGTAAAGGGAGAGGAAGGGATACTCATGGGATTGGGTAAAGTGGGACAGTATTGTTGAAAATGGTATAAAATACCTCATACCCTCCCTTGCCTCCCTTTCTGTCACTTAAGGATGCCTTCAGGAGGGGATGGGGGTCAACGCTCCCGCGGCCCGGTCCCAGACCAGGCCTCCTGGAAAAGTTGCTGCCCGGGAGTCCAACCCAGGTCCCTTCAGATGAGAGCCAGGTGGTGTACCACTGAGCTACGACCAACGTCATCATCTCGCCCCATCATCACCCTCGTTACCATCATTAGCAGTAGGAAAAGGATGAGCTGGATGCTGTAAACGGGTGTGGCAACGGCATTAACCTGTTGCCAAGAAAAAAACGGGAAGTGGGTTATTTACATGCCTAATTATTTCTTAGTGCGGATGTTTGCCGGTGGAAACGGTAGGTGAGAGAGAGAGAGAGAGAGAGAGAGAGAGAGAGAGAGAGAGAGAGAGAGAGAGAGAGAGAGAGAGAGAGAGAGAGAGAATTCCTGAAAGCAAAATAAAGAGAAACAGCGGAGCGATATAAACACGTGTCTCAGATCTCCCTTGTGTGTAGTCTACCTGGAGAGCGTTCCGAGGGGAAGTGACGGGGGTCAGCGCCCCCTGCCTCTGGTTGACTACTCATCCCACATAAATTCTCTGACAAGGTCATCAACAACCCATTTTTTTTTCAACGCTTTCAATTATTTTTTTCTTCAAAAAACTATTGTCCTTTATTTTTAATTAGATTCCGTGCCTAACTTAACCTGCTCTAAGTTAATCTCCCATAATCTAATCTAAAACTAATCTTTTCTAAGCTAATCTAACACAATTTAACCTACATCCAACCTATTCTAAACTAAGTAACATAATCTAACCTAGAAATAACCTACTATAAGCTAATATAACATAATTTAACCTAAATCTAACCTATTCTAAGATAATCTTACACAATCTAACCTAGTCTAAGCTAATCTTACATAAGAACATAAGAAAGAAGGAACACTGCGGCAGGCCTACTGCCCCATGCGAGGCAGGTCCAAGTCTCCCACCGGCTTAAGCCAATGCCCCGACACAATCAGGTAAGGTTACATTCACTTAAGGAAGGAGCACGGCATCTGACCTAGTAGCACAAACTAGTCAGGTCCAACTCACACCCACCCGCACCCACTCATATATTTATCTAGCCTATTTTTAAAACTACACAACGTTTTAGCCTCTATAACTGTACTCGGAAGTTTGTTCCACTCATCCACAACTCTATTACCAAACCAATGCTTTCCTATATCCTTCCTGAATCTGAATTTATCCAACTTAAAGCCATTGCTGCGAGTCCTGTCAATACTACATATTTTTAGCACGCTATTTACATCCCCTTTATTTATTCCTGTTTTCCATTTATACACCTCAATCATATCCCCCCTAATTTTACGCCTTTCTAGAGAGTGCAGATTCAGGGCCCTCACAATCTAACTTTAAGCTAATCTAACTTAAAACTACCCTCGTCTAGAGTACGAGGGACAGACCCTACTAGTAGTGGCGCAAGTCCGCATTAGTGAGTCCATACGCTGTCTACCATCTCTCCCTGCTGAGAGTGTCCGCTACGCAAGCCATCCCGCGTGATGTGCGTGCAGATTCCAACCTTTCTGGGATTACACAGACACCACGTTGCCAGGCGTGTTGCTTCTGTCGTACATTTTTGTTTTTGTTTTACCAACATTGTGTTTTTTTATATATTTCAGTGTCAGGGAGGACAAAAAATCTATTTTCTTTTTCATATAGTAAATTGAGGCCAATTTTTTTTTAATGAGGCACGTGTGTCTTATTCATCCTTATAAGGCACATGTGTCTTATTCATCATTATAAGACACATGTGTCTTATTCATCATTATAAGACACATGTGTCTTATTCATCATTATAAGGCACATGTGTTTTATTCATCATTATAAGACACATGTGTCTTATTCATCATTATAAGACACATGTGTCTTATTCATAATTATAAGGCACATGTGTCTTATTCATCATTATAAGACACATGTGTCTTATTCATCATTATAAGACACATGTATCTTATTCATCATTATAAGACACATGTGTTTTATTCATCATTATAAGGCACATGTGTCTTATTCATCATTATAAGACACATGTGTCTTATTCATCATTATAAGACACATGTGTCTTATTCATCATTATAAGACACATGTGTTTTATTCATCATTATAAGACACATGTGTCTTATTCATCATTATAAGACACATGTGTCTTATTCATCATTATAAGACACATGTGTCTTATTCATCATTATAAGGCACATGTGTTTTATTCATCATTATAAGACACATGTCTTATTCATCCTTATAAGACACATGTGTCTTATTCATCATTATAAGACACATGTGTCTTATTCATCATTATAAGGCACATGTGATTTATTCATCATTATAAGACACATGTGTCTTATTCATCATTATAAGACACATGTGTCTTATTCATCATTATAAGGCACATGTGTCTTATTCATCATTATAAGACACATGTGTCTTATTCATCATTATAAGACACATGTGTCTTATTCATCATTATAAGACACATGTGTCTTATTCATCATTATAAGACACATGTGTCTTATTCATCATTATAAGACACATGTGTCTTATTCATCATTATTAGACACACATGTCTTATTCATCATTATTAGACATGTCTTATCATTATCAAACACGTGTCTTGTTCATCATTATAATGTCATCACTATTAAACATCTCCTCAGACACAAGTGACTTATATAACAGCTTGACGGTATTGGTACCATGAGTAACATCCTCATACCACATTCCAGTCAAAGCTGTATGGCTGAGTCACTTTCAGAATCCTTCAGATGAACACTTTGAACATGTCATTCATTACGGAAGTTTGAAAAGATTTGACGTTTCAAATATATTTAGAAGATAAAGTTCAGTTCTTTTAGAAACTGAGATCATGTTTTATTTTCTCCTGTTGACTAACACACTGGTACCTGTTTTTACCGCTAGGTGGGCAGGGGTACATCTAGGTGGGCAGGGGTACATCTATATGGGCATGGGTAGCATCTAGGTGGGTAGGGGTACATCTATGTAGGCAGGGGTAGCATCTAGGTGGGCAGGGATACATATATTTGGGCAGGGGTATATCTAGGTGGGCAGGGGGCAACATTTAGGTGGGCAGAGGTAGCATCTAGGTGACAGGTGGGCAGGGGTACATCTAGGTGGGCAGGGGCAGCAGAGATGCTTCTCCGTGACAGGGAATCGAGAACTAGGGGGCAGATGACGAGAGGGGAGTTATGGTATAGAAGTAGGGGAGATAGAGGGGAGGGGGGAATTTCTCTCTCCCTACTTTCTGAATTTTTTCGTACCTTGATTCCCTTAGCTCCTAAATCCCCACTGCCTCCCCAACCTTCAATTTCCACCCTATGAGGGCTGGGGAGAGACTGGTGGAAGGGAGGGGAAAAGGTGAGGGAAGGGAGGAGGAAGGGAGGGAGCAGGTGAAGAAGGGATGGGGGGTGATGGAAGGGTGGAGGTCAGTCGCCTGGTGGGGACAAGGCCGGGCGGGGAACCACGTGGCGTGGCAACTGTCCCCCACCAGCGTGTTGTTTCACAGTGCCGATCCCCCACCCCTACCCTGAACTGCCTCTCCCTCCATCTTACCACTCCACATCCATCCGCCCCAATGCCCTCCGTCCATCCTGCCATCCCTCTCCACCAACCCTGCCCCTCCGACTCCTCATCCCCATCCCTCCATCCTGCCCACCATCCCTCCATTCTGCCTATCCTATCCAGCCACCTACCACCATCCTCCATCCGCTCCTCCACCATCCTCCTGCCCACCATCCTCCATCCGCCCACCTCCCCCATCCTGCCCACCATCCATGCCCACCTCCTCCATCCTGCCCACCTCCCTCCGCGTCAACACTAAGATATCCTCAATGCTTATTATGACGTATCAGCATTCACCCCTTCCCCAACATTCCCCCATCCCTCTACACGTCTAACACCCCCTTCCCCCCTTCTAACACCTCCCACTAAGGCCGAGGGACTGATCACGTCAGTGTTATATTCACCTGAATTCGACTGAAGAAGTCTGTTGTGCAAGACGAAACTTTTCGTCAATAAAGACTGCCGAAGTGTTGCCCATGTGTCTTATTCAAAGACTCCTAGCATCGATATCAACAAAGTTACGTTCTTAAGAGTAGTCTACAAGATAAGTCCTGAGAGGGCTGAGAGGATCCTGATAAATACCCTCCTTCCTTCTTCAAAACTGAGGATTTTTTCTCCACAGCTATTATATACTTCGTTGTAAGTCCTCATTATAAGAGCCGAAGAGGAGACACTGCGCAGGCTTACTTCACCGATCACTGAGAAGGCTTACTGTCAGACACTGACAGGCTTTTCTGTCAAAAGACTGCAGAGGCTTATGTAGACCTCCAGTGCTTACTTCAGACACTGCAGCAGCTTAGTCGATACACGAGCAGGCTTACTGTCAGACACTGAAAGCAGTTCTGTCAGACACTGCAGAGGCTTCTGATCATACACTCGCGGCTTCTTCAGACACTGCAGGATTTTCGACACTGCAGCAGCTTTATCTTCAGAACTCAAAGAACGTAAGAATGGAGGAACACTGCAGCAGGCTTACTGTCAGACACTGCAGCAGGCTTACTGTCAGACACTGCAGCAGGCTTACTGTCAGACACTGCAGCAGGCTTACTGTCAGACACTGCAGCAGGCTTACTGTCAGACACTGCAGCAGGCTTACTGTCAGACACTGCAGCAGCTTACTGTCAGACACTGCAGCAGGCTTACTGTCAGACACTGCAGCAGGCTTACTGTCAGACACTGCAGCAGGCTTACTGTCAGACACTGCAGCACAGCGGTGTATTGTTACAGTGGACATCCTCCATTCTTCATCGCGTATCTACTGGTTATGAGTGAGAAGGGTTGGATTTCCAGATGGACCTTCCTTCTTACTTCCACTAGTGGATCCCGTCCCCTACAGCGTCTTCCAGATCTTCCACTTCACCCTCGCCAGTATTTACGACTGTTTTCATGCTTCATATCGTTCCAGACCATGAAGCTGAACTCTTCTCCAGGCTGAGGGACTGACCACCTTCACATTGTTCCAGACCATGAAGCTGAACTCTTCTCCAGGCTGAGGGACTGACCACCTCAAATACTTTTTCTCCGAGGTTTATTTCATTCTTACTGCTCCCTTTGTATTTGACTGAAGAAGCCTACTGTGTAGGCGATACGTTTCGTCAGTAAAGATTCTGTTGTACAGGTAAGGAGGCCTAAAATAGTGCACCCCAGCTTTTGGGCTCTTATGTTACTTCTCCCCCACTACTTTTAGGCTTCCAATATCCACTTGAACGCCCCAGGCCTCCTTGACTACATCCGCTACTCCCCTCCTCCCAGTCATGAACACCTCTGCTGTACACTAACCCCAACCAAACCATCCTGACCCCATGCCCCCTACCCCCACATCACCATCACCCATGCCCCCAAGGTTTCACTTCCCCATCACCCCCAAAATTCACTACAGCTTACTGACTCATACGAAGCAAGTAGGCCTATTCACACCCAACCTAGTATACCCGTGTAGTCGTGCGAATCCTGCATACCTGTACTCTTGCCTGCTTTCAGATCACCAGGTGTCACTTACACCCATTTTCCACCTATATATATACTCTTATTTTTAACATTTGTAAGTTAGAAGTGATCAAGGTCCCAGGACTGAAACGTGTTTTTAATAAAATATATACTAGTGTTTCCTCACGTGTCTTTCTAAAGCAGCTTGTAAACTTCTGCGTATCTCTAACCAGTTAGAGATGTGCCAGTGATCAGACTTTGTACTGTGTTCGTCTTATCTGCAACTCTTAAGAAGCTGAAACCTTTCTATGTTCTCATGGTTTCTTCAGACTAGGTCCATTTATTGCGTGTTCTTTGTATATATATATATATATATATAAGTAATAGTAATGTGTGGAAAGGGACACTTGTGTACAGTTCAGGACATTTTTTTAAAGAAACGTTTCGCCATGAGTGGCGTTTTACGTAAGCATAAATTTCTGCAATGTTTTTTAAGTAGTAACTTAGGCCGATAAAGTCGAATAATGCCAGTTATTATATATATTTATGTCCTTTTTATTTACCCAGGTCTTTTATTTATTGAGGAATTGAATTACATCTGCCCCTTTCTGACCATAACAAAGAGGATAAGCGTGAGGGTTTAGTCCTTGGGAAAGTAAACAGTCGAGGCACCAGTAAACTAATTCCTATGCAAATCAACTTCGCATTAGTGTTCGCAACATAGATAATGGACGTCCTGACTTCACATCATAAAGTACAAGTAATGGAAGCCAAGAAAATAAGCTAGAAAATGAGGTTCAGTCCCCTGATAAGCCCTACTACACCTCTGAGAACAAATAAGTCTTGAGCTCACTGAAATACTCTGGGATGACAATGTGATAAGCTTTTGACCTCAACCAATGTGATGGGAGAATGAGCTCAATGGCGGTACAAGTATGTGATGTAAATGGCTTTGAAAACCAACAAAATGAAGAATAAGACACCTCTGCAACATTTGGGAACCTTTGCTGAGGAAACGTTTAGTCAGCACAGTAGCTCCTTCAGTCCGATACTGAGAACATAAGAACATAAGAATGGAGGAACACTGCAGAAGGCCTACTGGCCCATACAAGGCAGGTGGAAAATGAGGAGGAGAATGAGGTAATCAGTTCCTTAGCCTGGAGTCTGTGTGTTCAGTCCATCAGACTTCAGGGAAAAAAAGTGTGCCCCAGACACATGCTGTTACGAAGGAGAAGGTGCAGGTTGGAAAGAGAGAGGCGTGCCATCTATAAGTAAAGACGAATGGCACAGCTCCACAAAGGTATCTTAAATTGAATACATTATACAGAGTCCAGGAGAGACAGGGAGCTAAAAGCCATATAAGTGAAATTGAGAGAAATCCAAAATACTACTTGTATGCAAAATCCAGGTCAAAAACATCTCGTTTTGGGCCCTTGATTAAAGGAGATGGGACATTCACTGATGACAATAAAGAAATGAGTGAAATACTTAAGTCCCAGTATGACTCAATATTCAGTGATCCACTAATCGGCCTTAAGACTGACGACCCAAATGAGTTCTTAATGAATGATACACAAAATGCAACAGACATCTTCCTATTCTCTGATATAACTCGTAACCTCCTTGATTTCGTAAAAGCCATTGATTGCATGCCCATGCACTCTGACCCAGGCCCAGACTCGTACAACTTGATATTCGTTAAGAATTGCAAGAAACTCTTATCATGTGCCTTTAATTATTCTATGGAGAAGAAACCTAAACACTGGAGTCATTACACAGTCATTATAAACCACTAATATTGTCACACTCCACAATGGTGGTAGTAAAACAATGGGAAGAACTATAGATCAATAACCCTAATACCTCACATTATCGAAATCTTTAAAAGTGTTTTAAGAAGCAACTACTCAAGTAAGATTACTAATCACCTGGAATCACAGCAGTTGTACAACCCAGGTCACACTGGTTCAGAATAGGTCGCTCCTGCCTCTTGCAATTGCTGGACTATTGGGACTTGATTCACTTGAAGACAAGCAAAATGCAGATATGTTGTACACTGACTCTGCAAAAGCCTTTGACAAGTGCGACCATGGAGCAATTGCATACAAAATGCGTGAAAAGGCATAACTGAAAAGGTGGGAAGATGGATATCTAACTTCGTAACAAATAGAACACAAAGGCTAATAGTAAACAGTGAAATCATGGGCTGCTACAGTGAAAATTCCTGTCCCTCAAGGCACAGTACTCGCCTCACTTAGAACATAAGAATGGAGGAACACTGCAGAAGGCCTACTGGCTCATACTCATTCTCATTTCTGACACTGAGCGGGACATAAATCATAGTACTGTATTATCCTTTGCAGATGATACTAGAATCCGTATGAATGTGGCATCTGAGCTAATATAAACAATAGAACGTAAGGCAAATGTGAGGGACCTGGAAGCAATGTCAGAAGATCTCACTTTCAAGGAGCACAGCAACGTTATTATCGCAACTGTAAGAAAAATGATAAGTTAGATAAGTAGACTCTTCAAAAGAAGAGATGGGATATTACCGGCTCCTTTCAAGGCAGGTGAAATTGCTGAATATACAGAGAACCTTCACAGCTCGCATAAACTCAATCAAGCACCTAAATTACTGGAAGTGCTTGAAGTTCCAATAAAATTGTACTCCCTAGAACGTAGGCGAGAAAGATACATCATAATCTATACCTGGAAGATACTGGAGGGATTAGTCCCAAACATGCACACTGAAATATAACATCTCTCCCCTAATAAGAACATAAGAAAGGAGGAAAACTGCAGCAGGCCTGTTGGCTCATACTAGGCAGGTCCTTCACATTCCATTCCACTAACAGAATATTTGTTATCCCACTAACAAGCCCTCCAAATACGCACTTCTACACCCCTTCTAATACGCACTTCTACACCCCATCTAATACGTGCTACTACACCCCATCTAATACGCCCTACTACACCCTATCTAATACGCACTACTACACACCATCTAATACGCACTACTGCACTCCCCACTTATCTGTACCATCCCCCCCCCACCAACCCGACTCTTCCACCTTTCATTAAGTGATCAACAGCATCCTAATTCACTCACCTCCCCCCTCTCCCTCACCCCCCTGTCTTCAGTATCCGGCCCATCCTGAGTCATCACACCCTTGAAACACTCCTGCTCCCCCTCCCCCCCTCTCCCTGTCTCTCTTTTTTGGTTTACACATGCGTTTGTACAGCGTTAGGTTAAGGGTCCCTAACCTCTCTCTCTCTCTCTCTCTCTCTCTCTCTCTCTCTCTCTCTTAAACATGTTCAAGAACTCCCACAGCACAGGAAGAGTGTGGAAGACACGCTACAGACAAGAGTAGTACACAGAATGCCTCTCAGAGTTCCACAGACGAACCTTTGCACAGCATTTCTAGTGGTAAACACTACGCCAGTCATCTCACACACAGTTCAGGAGATGCGGTTGCCCCTTGTTCGACTACAGTAATGAAATACTTGTATCACTTGGCAACACAGAATCCGTCAATCACAAGCGGGGGGGGGGGGGGAGGGGAAGGAACACGAATTGCGTAAATTCTACGCTTAGGACGTTTACAAATGCAGAATATTTGAAAATAAAAGGTCTGGGACGTGCAAATTTGACCACTTGAAAAATTACGATCTCTGAGGTTCTGTCTCCCTGAGGTTCTATCTCCCTGAGGTTCTGTCTCCCTGAGGTTCTGTCTCCCTGAGGTTCTATCTCCCTGAGGTTATGTCTCCCTGAGGTTCTATCTCCCTGAGGTTTTATCTCCCTGAGGTTCTATCTCCCTGAGGTTCTATCTCCCTGAGGTTCTATCTCCCTGAGGTTCTATCTCCCTGATGTTCTATCTCCCTGAGGTTTTATCTCCCTGAGGTTCTATCACCCTGAGGTTCTATCTCCCTGAGGTTCTATCTCCCTGAAGTTCTATCTCCCTGAGGTTCTATCTTCCTTAGGTTCTATCACCCTGAGGTTCTATCTCCCTGAGGTTCTATCTCCCTGAGGTTATATCTCCCTGAGGTTCTATCTCCCTGAGGTTCTATCTCCCTGAGGTTCTGTCTCCCTGCAAACATTTTCAACATAAAAAGTTTTATACATTGCTGAATAAGAAACGACGTTGACAACTTCCACAGAGTCCAACATAAAAGGCCGCTTAGACAACAAAGTCTGGACGTTATTGCTATGCAATAACGACAAGTTGATGTATGTTGAAAATGGCATAAAATACGACAAGTTGATGAATAAGAAACATGTGCAACACCTTTATGCTGAAGATGTTCCGCCAATCATTATAGAGACGTTATTTGAAGGTGCTGAAACTGAAGGTAGTAAAAAACGAGGTAATCAGTCCCTCAGTCCAGATGAAGGTACTGCTCGGAGGATGGCTGCTTATATAGGAGTCAGATGAGGTGCAGCAGTTGAAGGTATCGTCACCGTGAGGAGGGACCCATTAGTGGAAGTAGGTCTTTACCTAAGCGTTGTGACAAAGGTTAGCAAACAGGCCGAAAAAGTAGATGAACTAGACACATGTGTAATATTTAGACAGTCTGTGTCTAAGTCATGATCTTGTCGGTATCGTGTTCAATCGAGTTACTACCAGGTTGAAAAACAAGTTATCCTCTGTACCAAGATTCGGTACTGAATTGATAAAGTCACTGATTAGCACGAAACGTCTTCGCATGTGCACGAAGCGTTGCACATGCGAAGAATGGCTGCCTGGACACTGCTCAGAAGCGACCTAGACAAGAGGCCACAAGGATAGGGGGGGTTGATCTGTATATTAAAGATTGACTCATTCGCACTGAATGAACACCATAACAGATGTTGCTTAAGTTTTGGCAGTAAACACAGTAAATCAGAATTTAGTTATTGTATGTCAACCACCAAAAGTGACTTCCCAGCAGTTCAAAAACCTACTACTGAAAACCTTTTCCATCCGGTCCCAGACATCCTGTTTTTGCTCGGTGATTTCAAGACATCTAAAAAATGGAAGAATGGGAAAATCCCACCAGGCAGTTCAGATAAAGACCCACACGAAAATGATCAAATTAGATCTGGGTAATAGTCTCGCCTTCATCATAGGCAACACACACATACAGGTAACATTCACGAGACAGATAATACACAGGTAACATACAGATGACACACATAAAATAGGTGACATGACAGAAGGATCCTTATCGCAATAATATTTTTAGCTAGCAAGTAATGGAACCGTCCAGGCTAGAAAATACCTTTGACCTTATATTCGCAAATAATGAGGCTCTGGTATGAAACATTAGAATGTGTCGAATACAACAGTCTCATACCACAGTCTATCTGACGTTCAGACCTGCAGAGACACTAGTCCTGAGCACCCAAGGCACGAATAGCCTTGAGGGTGTAATCGAACGTTCAACTTCACCAGTAAATACAGTAACTGGGATCAAGTAAAGAACGTACCTACTGAACTATGCTGGGAAGACTGTATGAGAAACACGGATTTAAACTGTGGCTTTTGAATTTAGTAAGAGACGTTTCGCTCACAAGGGGGCTTGAACAATGAGAGAGAGAGAGAGAGAGAGAGAGAGAGAGAGAGAGAGAGAGAGAGAGAGAGAGAGAGAGAGAGAGAGAGAGAGAGAGAGAGAAAGTGATGGACGTGTTTATCTGATCAGACCATTATATATGAGTGTGGGTGCGGGTGGGTGTGAGTTGGACCTGACTAGTTTGTGCTACTAGGTCAGATGCCGTGCTCCTTCCTTAAGTGAATGTAACCTGACCTGGCTGGGTCCGGGCATTGGCTTAAGCCGGTGGGAGACTTGGACGTGCCTCGCATGGGCCAGTAGGCCTGCTGCAGTGTTCCTTCTTTCTTATGTTCTTAACCTGGAGGGCTGATCTGGGAGCGAGCCGCGGGGGGCGATGACCCCCCAGGATTGTCTTCTCCGCTCCACCCAACCACACCCTCCTGTCTCCCTCCTTCCCTCTCACCTCTAACTCCCTCTCACCTCTCCCTCCCTACTCCCCTCCCTCGTGCAGGCGTCGTGATCCCTCACACCTGGACGTGTTGTTGACCTCAGTGATGGTGCACCCGGCACGCGTCTAACACGCTTTGTTGTCTATCCTCCACTGTCTGGCCTTGTCTTTTCACATGATATATTTCTACTTAGGGGTTGAACTCCAGTAACCACTTACCTGATTATATGTATGTATATGTATATATATATATATATATATATATATATATATATATATATATATATATATATATATATATATATATATATACATAGCATTAGAAATCTTCCTTACGAAGTAAGATTGAAGACCCTTAAATTACATTCACTTGTAAGACGTAGAATGAGGGGAGACATGATCGAGGTATACATATATATATATATATATATATATATATATATATATATCGTGCCGAATAGGTAAAACTGGTCATTTAGCAAGAACTCATTTAAAATTCAGTCCTTTCTAAATTTTTCTCTTGTACGTTTAAATATATATTTTTTTTTTTCATTTATGTTAATGTAAAAATAATTAATTTTGTACCGAAAGTATTTTAGAAAACTTACCTAACCTTATTATTACAAGCGCAATTTAATTTAGCCTAATTCAACTAAATATATTTTAAATAAGTTTATAATAATTTAATAATAAACAAACAAAAGGAAATACCCCTCCACCACTTTCTTGTGCCCTCCCCTGTCTGCCTGCCTATAAATACCCCTTCCACCTGTCCTTCGTGTTAGTGTGACTTTGTAAATGGTCCAAGTCGGACCGAAACGTCGTCGTAAGCTCCTCTCTTTTTATATGTGCGGGTTGTGTGTGTATATTTTTTTTCTTTAGGTTCAGAATGATTTTTGCGAAATTATTGCATACATAAATTTTCGCTTGCCTTATTCAGCAAGAAGAGCTTTGCTATTTAAGCCAAAATTGCAAGTTTTACCTATTCGGCACGACATACATATATATATATATATATATATATATATGTTGTACTCACCTGGATGTGGTTATATGGGTCAAGTCTAATTTCCTATATCAATTACTTAGGAAAGAACATTCTAGAATAATGGCCGCCTTGTCACTACCATATCTATTCCTAAAACTGTGTATAGAAAACTGCTTCCACCGGTTTTTTTTATGTTAGGTCGTTGCACTTTATTATTACGTTCTTCCGTTCTGGAGAGATGTATGAACGACCCGACATAGGACGTAAAATAATGTGTACTGAACGAGTCTGTGTTAACGTTCCTCAATGCCGTTCACAGGACCCCGTGTCGTGCATACGCTACCAGGTGTTGTGTGGGTGATTTTCTCCTCCTGTGTGTGTGTGTGTGTGTGTGTAGGTTGCGTTCAACACCCCCTCCCTTGTTTATCCCCCGCCACCGTGCGTTCCCCTCAGACCAGGTGTGGTGAATTCAACAGGTGAGGGGGAGGTGTGGTGAGGGGGAGGTGTGAGGGGCGTGGTGAGGGGTGAGGGGGATATGACTGGAAGTCAACACGCAGGTCTGATACTTTTGCTTCATATACGAAGGTCAACGGTTGTACCGTAGTTGTAGTAGTAATACTAGTAGTTATAGTAGTAGTGCTAGTAGCAGTTGCAGTAGTAGTGCTAGTAGTAGTTGTAGTAGTAGTGCTAGTAGTAGTTGTAGTAGTAGTGCTAGTAGTAGTTGTAGTAGTAGTGCTAGTAGTAGTTGTAGTAGTAGTGCTAGTAGTAGTTGTAGTAGTAGTGCTAGTAGTAGTTGTAGTAGTAGTGCTAGTAGTAGTTTTAGTAGTGCTAGTAGCAGTTGTAGTACTAGTACTAGTTGCTGCACTAGTAGTAGTTGTTGTACCAGTAGTACTAGTAGTTGTAGTAGTAAGTATGGTAGTACTAGTAGAAGAGTTGATAGTTTGGGTAGTAACGACGTTTCGAACCCCAAACCTTATAACAGTAACAGCAGCATCAGTAATAACAGCGGCAGCAATAACAGCATCAACAGCAACAGCAGCAGCAATAACAGCATCAACAGCAACAGCAGCAGCAACATCAGCAGATAACAGCAGCAACAACAGAAGCAATAACAGTAGTAAGACCAGGAGCAATTAGTGCAGGCGCAATAACAGCTGCAGGGTGTGAGTTAGACCTGCCTTGGTCCAGTGGACCTTCTGCAGTGTTACTCCTCTCTTATGTTTTTATTTAGACTTTGTTTGCCTTTTAAACAGAACTTCATTAGTTAGCAGAGGAAAAACATGGCGACATGCAGGAAGAAGACGAGAAGAGAGGAGCCTAGGATAGGCTAGGCTAGGATAGGATAGGCTAGGATAGGATAGGATAGGATAGGCTAGGATAGGATAGGTTAGGTTAGGATAGGCTAGGATAGGATAGGATAGGCTAGGATAGGATAGGCTAGGATAGGATAGTCTAGGATAGGCTAGGCTAGGATAGGATAGGCTAGGTTTATCAGGAAACAGGACAAGTGTTTCCTGAAGCGGGTCTTTATGACCTGCTACTGGAGTTTTTGGTCATCTGACTGATACCTTCCGCTGGCTTACCGGCCCACTCCTTTAAAAAAAATAGGATTACAGATAACGGAAGAAATGGGTTCACAAAACATCGTGTGTGTGTGTGTGTGTGTGTGTGTGTGTGTGTACTCACCTATTTGTACTCACCTATTTGTGGTTGCAGGGGTCGATTCATAGCTCCTGGCCCCGCCTCTTCACTGATTGCTACTAGGTCCTCTCTCTCCCTGCTCCATGAGCTTTATCAAACCTAGTCTTAAAACTATGTATGGTTCCTGCCTCCACTATGTCGCTTTCTAAGCTATTCCACTTCCTGACAACTCTATGACTGAAGAAATACTTCCTAACATCCCTTTGACTCATAGGAGTCTTCAACTTCCAATTGTGACCCCTTGTTTCTGTGTCCCCTCTCTGGAACATCTTGTCTCTGTCCACCTTATCTATTCCTCGCAGTATTTTATATGTCGTTATCATGTCTCCCCTAACCCTCCTGTCCTCTAGTGTCGTCAGGCCGATTTCCCTTAACCTTTCTTCGTAGGACAATCCCCTTAGCTCTGGGACTAGTCTTGTTGCAAACCTTTGCACTTTCTCTAATTTCTTGACGTGCTTGACCAGGTGTGGGTTCCAAACTGGTGCTGCATACTCCAGTATGGGCCTGACGTATATGGTATACAGAGTCTTGAATGATTCCTTGGTGAGGTATTGGAACGCTATTCTTAGGTTTGCCAGGCGCCCGTATGCTGCAGCAGTTATCTGATTGATGTGTGCCTCAGGAGATGTGCTCGGTATTATACTCACCCCAAGATCTTTTTCTTTGAGTGAGGTTTGCAGTCTTTGGCCACCTAGACTATACTCTGTCTGCGGTGTGTGTGTGGATGTAGATATTGACCATACTGGGGATTGTTTTTTGTTTTTTTATTCCCCTGAAAAAAAAATGTTTGAGATTTTTAACTTCTAGACTAATTCTAAAAACAGGATTTAATGCGACAGTTTTCTATAAATTTTCCGGTACAATTTGCAGGTGTGACCGAAATAAACCCAGACTGTAACGTACCTAATTGGACATTGAGTGATGTGACTTGTTTGTTTACAACGTCATTGATATTGCTAAGTTTAGGATTGCCTTTATATCAAGGAATATATTTTCTATTGTCTCAGATTAGATTAGATTTTGCCGCCGTAAAGGTTAGTTTATTGTGCACTCCGTATCCATCCCATGGACGGTAACACAAGAACATATGGATACACAAAAGGCATAGGACTAGGCCTCAAAAGAGTTAATAGAAGTTTAAATGGATTTAGATCTACCGATGTCTGGTATCTTATTCTCATTAATAAGATATTTTGACATATCACATAGGTTATTATACTGTCTAGCCGAACACCCATTACATAAAGTCTACAGCTCTATAGTAATATTTTCTCTGCCCTCTTATATATGTGTGATAGCTTTGAATGATTTCTTGAGATAGACCATACCACGGGCTGGGTCATAAAACTCCAGACCGACGCGTTAGCCACTGGGCCAGCTGGCTACAATAAGATTCATCCATCTAGGTATATTTATACAACATAGGAAGGTTAGCATAGGCACCACTGTGACCACAAATGCATTTGTGGTCACAGTAAAGATACCCAAACGTTACACAAATGTCTCATGAATCTGTAATTTTGTAAACCATTTATTCACGTTTGGTCTTATTGTGAGGACACTGGTTATTGTGAGGACACTGGTTATTGTGAGGACACTGGTTATTGTGAGGACACTGGTTATTGTGAGGACACTGGTTATTGTGAGGACACTGGTTATTGTGAGGACACTGGTTATTGTGAGGACACTGGTTATTGTGAGGACACTGGTTATTGTGAGGACACTGGTTATTGTGAGGACACTGGTTATTGTGAGGACACTGGTTATTGTGAGAACACTGGTTATTGTGAGGACACTGGTTATTGTGAGGACACTGGTTATTGTGAGGACACTGGTGAGGGCACTGATTATGGTCTCTACCCCAGTCTCCATTAAACACTACCCCCTTCCCCAACCCCACACACAACTTTATTTACAATGCTTGTTTTGAGACTTAGAATGCCTGTGTTGTCGTGTGTATACAGCCTATGCTCGTATTTTGTGGACTCTTTTTAACTAT
The DNA here is from genome assembly GCA_009830355.1 of Cherax destructor. Classification (NCBI taxonomy): domain Eukaryota; kingdom Metazoa; phylum Arthropoda; class Malacostraca; order Decapoda; family Parastacidae; genus Cherax; species Cherax destructor. The sequence continues at coordinate 1,024,588 of WNWK01000019.1, forward strand.
ACTGTGGACACTGTTGCTTCCAGGACTGGTTGTTGCTTTGACGTCTTTCAGAATATTAAAAAAAAATACTACTATACTCTTCATGAAGACAAACATTGCCACTGTGGACTTATTGTCAGCACAGAGTGGTGGTGTATTTACTGTGGTCTGTGTTTGGGGCAAAGCCGCTGTGGAGCGGGGTTTGTGACCTAGTCTCTTGATGCATCTGTCCTAAGTAGACACACTGTACACGGAGTACATAGTCTCACGGGACTCACTTTGACTCAGTTCTGGTGTTAGCAAAGCTAACACCAGACTGTGTCGAAGTCTGTTTCTGCACTGTTTGATGTGGACGTCGACTCTGTGTAGTGCATGGAATTAATAGATTTTATCTACGATTTTCCTTGTTGGTGTCTACACACTGTATTTTGCAGTCATTGTATTGACCAGTTAACTCCGGGTCGTGTGCAAGCCGAGTGGCACACTTGGATATTTGAAATTATCTTTAGAGGTTGTATGTTGTATCCTGTGACAACTGTTTAGGTCGATTGCGTTGTCGATCAAAGCGGTGGAGTAATGATAAGGCTTCGGAGGCTTTTTACTTTATTTGCGAGATAGTGGATACACAGGCAGTGTGTTTGTGCCCATGGCCTGGAGGGGCCATACCCAGCGAGGGAGAGAGGAGTAGGCCTTGTTGACTGAGTGATAGCCGCTGCCAGAGTGAGGGCGATGTAAGCGTGGGCAGGCTGAAGTGGCCTGCCCACCGAGAGGCCTGGCTTCTGGGGAAACTAGGCATGTAGGTTTACAGCCTACATTTTGCTCGGCTGGCAGACAGCATAGGCTCTCTATGCAGACAGTACAGGCTGTCTACACAACCATTTTTCGTGCGAACTATGAATATGATTGTGCAAGATGTCTTTATTTAGTAAAGATAGGTGCATTTTACACTTCCTGTTTTGCCCTGTTCCCAGACCAGTGATTAGGAAGTGTTGGCTTAAACCGTGAGATGGATCGCCCACATATCCTGCCGTGGTAACAGTTAATTATGTCTCACAAACAGCAACAGTGGTAACATCTGCAGCAGCAGATGCAACAGTAACAGATTCAATGCAATAACAACTGCATCAATAACAATAGCAGCAATATCTGCAATCATTGCCAAGTTACAGAGATAAACTTACCACATATATTTGCTGAGTGACAAGTGCCAGAATTTAAAAAAAAAAAATTGACGTAATGAGAGGCTTTTCAAGTTATTACTTATATAGAATAATGTCACTGACGACAATTATATCGACGAAGCTTTAAATAAATTTGATGTTATACAAATAAATTCTTTGAAAAAAATTTCACGTGTCGTTAAGAAATCGAAAATCAAATAAAACTAATAAACGCAAATGAAAATAAAGGCAATGATGAAAAAAAAAAAAAATTACTCGCGTTGAAAAAAAAAAAAGCCTCGCATTTTGACTAAATTTTATTAGTATATTTTCGCGGGGAAGTGCTAAAACGGTAGGGTCATACAGTGTCTTGTAAATGAGGAGGTAATCAGGTTTGATCCGAGGGCGGGGAGAGTGGCTCCAATTTCTTGGAGCCTACCTTGAAGGGAGAGAGGTACCGGAGAATACCTGTCCAGGAGACCAGGCGGCTCAGAGTCTAGTGGTAGGAGACAAAGCTGCTCAGAGTCTAGTGGTAGGAGACAAAGCTGCTCAGAGTCTAGTGGTAGGAGACCAAGCGGCTCAGAGTCTAGTGGTAGGAGACAAAGCTGCTCAGAGTCTAGTGGTAGGAGACCAAGCTGCTCAGAGTCTAGTGGTAGGAGACCAAGCTGCTCAGAGTCTAGTGGTAGGAGACCAAGCTGCTCAGAGTCTAGTGGTAGGAGACCAAGCTGCTCAGAGTCTAGTGGTAGGAGACCAAGCTGCTCAGAGTCTAGTGGTAGGAGACCAAGCTGCTCAGAGTCTAGTGGTAGGAGACCAAGCTGCTCAGAGTCTAGTGGTAGGAGACCAAGCTGCTCAGAGTCTAGTGGTAGGAGACCAAGCTGCTCAGAGTCTAGTGGTAGGAGACCAAGCTGCTCAGAGTCTAGTGGTAGGAGACCAAGCGGCTCCAAGTTTTCTGAGGCTAGTGGTAATTATGACTTAACAGATATTTCATGCAGTTCCATCACTGATCTCGTGAGTTACTTCCATTCTGGAACCAAACTCAATCAATGGCCCAAAATTAGTTACAAAACGATCACTGTTTCCTGAGACCAATCTTAAACACATAACAGAACCTTTTATTCAGCAAAAACATAAACAAAAGTTCTTGAAAAAAAAGACCCCTCAAAAATTCTAAAGTTAAAAAATAAAAAAGCTAGAGCCAAAGTAGTATATATTTGTATATCACAGCCATCGTACAATTTGAATATAAACAGTTCCTGGAAAAGCAAGAGTGAAAATAGCCTGCCCACCCCCGCTCTTATACAACTCTCATACAACCAGATTATGGTGTATATATATATATATACATACACACATTTCTTTCCACGGTTCATTCAAAGGCTGTATTATTTTTCTTGCTGTAGGGCGAGGAGGCGTGAAAGGTTGGTAAATGTGAGCCGAGTCTGGCGAGTGTGACCTTCGAGTCAGTAAACTATAGCTCATAGTATACCTTTGATAATAGACACCATGTGTCACTCATACACCATTTACCGCCTATATATACTGTAATTTTTAGCATATGTGTGTTAGAAACGATCAAGGTCCCAAGACCAAAATGTTTTCTAATAAATATATCCTAGTGTTTGCTCAGGTGTCTTTTTAAACCAAACTAGGTATACGAATAACTTGCTTAAAAAAAAAAAAACGTATATACGCTGCAAGCTTTGTGTCTGTGTATATACAGAGAAAGTCGGCTATATCTCTAAGTACATACACTGAATGTAATATATATATATATATATATATATATATATATATATATATATATATATATATATATATATATATATATATTGCAATAAATGTGGAAGACCAGGAATTGCACGAGATCCCTAAAAAATATTCATAACTTAACTTCACCTAAATAACGTACATCAAGAAATTTACCCTGAATCGTATATAAGAAATTGATGTTTTCATGGGACGGGGCGGGTATTGTCTACTCATGGAGTGAGGCGCTGCTCTCTCATCGTACTATTAAACATTAAGAAGTCATGGAATGTGAAATTTCACATTTTCATTGATTCTCAACGCTTTCTTTCTAATAAGAATGTGTGAAACATGAGGTTCAAATCCAGGAATTTCACGTAATTGAGGATTTTCTAAAGGATTGCGTTTAATAAGCGAGGATGGCAGTGATTACGCTTATTTACTAGCGTAATCACTGTCATTCACGTGGTTCCTGGTTTCGAACATAGAAAGAGATGAGGGTATGAAAAGAGAAGTTAGGTGTTAACTGTAGTGGTGGCGTGTGTAGACGTCGGCTCCACTTGTACTTACTGATTTTAACCCTGTAATATTAGCTTTCCAAGTTGAGTATCACTAATGAAGGCTCTCTGATTTTGTCCTATCGGAAATCTGTATGAATGCTGCCTCCCTACATCATCATCTGTTCCAGATGATGTGCTAATTAAACCTCCCACACACTCGTGTTTGGAATGATGGGAAGTTCATGGGGTTATGAGGTGATGGAAAGGAGACGAGTCTCAGCCACCGAATTACCTGGAGGTGGATGGTCTTGTGAGATCTTCACAATAGGGTGAAACCGCTTCTGAAACTGGTGCTAAAAGACTTAGTGGAGACTGATATTACAGCTGTAGTGGGCCATTTTATTATAAGTGTTCTTTACAAGTATAATTTTTTCATTCGTCGTAGTTTCACAATTAAATAATAAGTCATTGTACTCATAATATAGTGTGTCCCTTTCGCTGATTATCCCCCATATTAAGTGATTGATTATTGTGTTTAATAGAGTAGTTCTATGGAGAGTATTGAGTGTGGTTCAGAACTTAGCCAGGGGAATTAAGTAAACTTTAAGTGTCACTAAGTACCTATCGTAAGGTGAAGAGGGATCTTGAACTCCTCCGTATGACACTGTTGTCACAGTATGGCACTGTTGTCACCGTATGACACTGTTGTCACTGTATGTGACACTGTTGTCACCGTATGGCACTGTTGTCACCGTATGGCACTGTTGTCATCATTAGTAATAAGTTGAGTACGTGCCTGTTCCACAGGATGCGTATTTGTGTGTACCGTATTTCGCGGTTATAAGACTTAGTTTCAATGGCTCGGCATCGGACGTAACTGGGAGAGCTACAGCCCACCCACACCCCAAACTTATAGCTCCCGTCACTAGCCTTCAGTTTATATGACGCAGGGTGGTTTTTGGAGACATTTTATGTAAAAATTGCGTCTAATAAGCCGCGAAATACGGTATATATAACACACTAGGTGTTCAAGTTTTGGGTTTTGCATGCACACTTGGGTTCAGGAAATCTGGTATAAAAATTACATGTCTCACCCACATAGCTTGTTACAGCCTCTGCACGGGATCCAACACTGATTGACAACTTTGGTGTTACTCAGTTCTCAGGGCCCAGGTGATGTTATTTACCATGCTGGCTGTGGGTAGGTGGATTCTCTGCTTATTTTCTGTGTTAATGTTATGTGTGTTGAGAATGAGTTGTTCTTTTGGTTTGTGGTCGAAGATGAAGTAGATGGGGTATTTTAGATTCGTGAAAATCTTGGTGGTGTTGCATTTGGTATCAAAAAAACTGTGGGCCACAAATTTTGAGTGTTCTGAAGAAAAAAAACAATTAGCATACCACTTTTTGTGTGTTTCTCATGGTGGGAAAAAGAGGTTAATAAGATCATCTGTTTTGGTAGAATTTTCTGTATATCTGGAATTTAAGTGTTGTTGACTTTGAGTAATTTACAGCCCAAGAAGGATATAATGGCATCTTCTTCAGTTTCAAGAGAAAACTGGAGGAGGGTTCAATCACATCGAGTTGATCGGTTTAGTTGTATTTTCCTGAGGAGTAATGAAATGGCTGGATCAGTAGGAACTCGTGTAAATAGAGATGTTACGTTAAAGCTGGCTGATTTATTTTTGTTCCTTATGTTAATGCCAGTAAAGTCTATTTAGGTATCTTGAGTGGTGTAGGTGGGCGTTCCTAATGGTACTCAAGAGTTGAGATATATATTTGGCAAGAACTGCCATTGAGGTGATGCACTACCGATGACTGTTGTGATAACTCTTGGAGTATTTTTTTGTGTGTGTTTTACGTAAACCGTGAATACTGGCTGGTTTTATTTTTGGTTGTTGGGGATACGGCAGCAGAGTTTCTTACCAGGTCCTGAGAGCTTTAAGATCCTGTGAGTGTCATACAGGAAGGTTTTGGTAGATTCCTCAAATACTAGTTGTGTAATAGTCTCGCATATGTTGACGTACTGAAGATCGCTCGTCTTCCTGATGTAATTCTGACTATTACGGATCACAACATCTCTTCCCACATCATCAGTAGTAATCTTAAAGTCAGAGTTATCAGCTAGTTTTACCAGACGTAAATATTAGTGGGGTAATGTAGAGTTACAGCGTACTTGAACTCTTCAGTCATGAAAGTAATATTAATTCTGTATTCTTGTAATCTGCTGCATTTAAAGATAAATTGCCGGAGAGTGTTTACCCTCCTCTCCACAGTTGCTACGTTAACCTGCCATATATACAGGTGACCTAAATGAATGAAAAGCCCACATGGTCTCTTATGTCCGCCTTTCTACCCATAAACAAATGTATCTGCTATTGCAACCCCATTGTAATGCTCTACAGACTCAGAGAATTTTTTTAACACACCTCAGTGACGAGTTCCACGAAGCACGCGAGAAAACACTAACAGGTGAAAACACACTAGCCAAATACAGATCCCAAGTTAGGGAACTCGAAGAGCCCATCGTGATGGCAGAAGGAATGAGAAGATTTCTCTGGTGACGCGGGTGTTAGTCACATGACGATGACCCACTTGGTGTGGCATCACGCGTCTCAACTTATGTATATATATAAGGTGTTTTGGCGAGGCTGCCAAGTTATGCAACATTCACCATAGCTCAGTGGCACCATATCGTCCGTCTGCAAATGGTCTCGCAGAAGGACATTATGAGGAGTTATGGGATGGCGAGAAAGACGAGGGAAAGGGAGAGATCGGGAGACAACACGAGAAACAAGGGAAGAGACAAGTAGGAGGCGAGAAGGAGAAAGGGAGAGATGAGAAGTGAGAGAACAGGGGGAGGAAGGGAGAGGGAGCATGTGTTGATGAGGAAGAGAGGGAATGAATTCGTGTGAAATGAGGTAGAACGAAGGGGTGAGAGACTATGGAAGTAGGGGATAGAAGCATAGGGGAGGGAGAGAGGGAGGGAAGGTGGGGTGAGAAATGAAGGGGAACGGAAGGGAAAGGGGGAAGAAACTTGAGAAGGGGAAAGGGGTAAGAAGCTCACACACTCTCAAACGATAATCATAGTCGAGACACATTAATGGAAGGGTGTGGAATGAGACACTTGTGCAACATTTGGGAATTTTGAGGAAACGACTCGTCAGCCAGTGGCTTCTTCAGTCCAATACAGAGAAGAACGGTGTAAGATGAGGAGAAAAAATGAGGTAATCAGTCCCTCGGCCTGGAATCTACCTCCTACCTGGAGGGTATTTCGGGGATCAACGACCCAGCGGCCCGGTCCATGGTAGATCAGAGCCTGATCAGTTAGGCTGTTACTGCTGGCCGCACGTAGTCCTACGTACGAACCACAGCCTGGCTGATCCGGCACTGACTTTATAATAATAATAATAATAATAATAATAATAATAATAATAATAATAATAATATTCTTTATTTCCACAAGTACATGTACAAGGTATACAGACCTAGCTGACATCAATGACATACTACTATATAGAAAGTCGCTTATTATGCAGAGCATTTCGGGCAAATTAGGTCAATTTTTGTCCCAGGATGCGACCCACACCAGTCGACTAACACCCAGGTACCCATTTTACTGATGGGGAACATAGACAACCGGTGTAAAGAACCACGCCCAATGTTTCTACCCTCGCCGGGAATCGAACCCGGACTTCCGCCGTGTGAAGCGATAGCTTTAGCCACCAGGCCACGGGGCATTGTAGGTATTTGCCCAGCTCCCTCTTGATGACAGTCTGGGGTCTGTTGGTAATTTCCCTTATGGCTAGTGGAAGGCTGTTAAACAGTCTTGGGCCCTGGACACTTATTGTGTTTTCTCTCAGTGTACCAATGGCGCCCCTACTTTTCATTGGGGATATTTTGCACCGCCTGCCAAGTCCTTTGCTTTCGTAAGAAGTGATTTCTGTGTGCAGATTAGGGACCAGTCCATCTAGGATTTTCCAGGTGTAGATTATGATGTATCTCTCTCGCCTGCTCCCCAGTGAGTACAAGTCAAGTGCTTCCAAGCGTTCCCAGTAGTTAAGGTGTTTGATATAACTTATACGTGCAGTAAAGGTTCTCTGTAAATACTCTAGATCTGCAGTTTTACCTGCCTTGAATGGAGATGTTAATGTACAACAGTATTCCAGCCTAGAGAGAACAAGTGATTTAAAAAGCATCATCATTGGTTTGACATCTCTTGTTTTGAACGTTCTCATTATTCGTCCTATCATTTTTCTCGACGATGTGATGATGGCACTGTTGTGATCCTTGAAGGTGAGATCCTCAGACATTACCACTCCCAGGTCCTTCACATTACTTTTTCGCTCAATTGTGTGATTAGAGTCGATGTGTTTAGGCCATCAATCTTGAGAAAAGTACAGCATATGTCTGGATAAATCGCTTATATAGTGCATTCATGTGAGGAGAAGTAGCAGGAGGCAGAGTCATCATTGGACAAATCCACTAGTGTAAGTAGGTTATGCCTGTAGGTTAGCCAAGTGTAGCAGAATTCCCTGTATCAAGGTACCAAGATATCTTGGTACCTTGATACATCTGTCAGTGTCTGACAGATGTGATGTAATGGTTTAAAAAAAAAACTTACGGTGTGATACCTGGAGAGGGTTTCGAGGGTCAACGCCCCCGCGGCCCGGTCTGTTACTGAGCTAACTGCTCCGCTCTCAACCTTTTCAATCGTAGATAACATTGTATCATTCTTTGCAGACGATACTAAAATTTGTTTGAGAGTGACATCCATAGAAGATAGTGAACCTCCAAACTGATATAAACTAAGTCTTCCAGTGGGCCACTGACAACAATATGATGTTCATTGAGGACAATTTTCAATTACTACGCAATGGAAGAATGGAGATGAAAACAAGACTGAAGTACAAGACAAAATTCAAACCACTCATTAGAATGTAAGTTAAATGTGAGAGACCTGGGAGCGATAATGTCAGATCTCACGTACAATGAGCACAGCAATTATCACAACTGCAAGAAAAAATTATAAGTTGGATAACTAGAACCTTCAAAATAAGAGATGCCAAGACAATGTTTGCTCTTCAGATCACTCGTTCTCTCTAGGCTGGAATACTGGTGTGTACTAACGGCCCCCTTCAAGGATTATAAAACTGCTGAGCTGGAAAATGTACAGAGAACCTTCACAGCTTCGTACCAAACCTGCACACCAAAATTACTACTTATCAACACAAAAGCCTTGACAGACGGTACAGGATACCTCCAATGAAAAACATGGGAGCGATGAGTACACTGAGAGAGAACTCAGTAAGTGTAAAGGAACCACGACTCTTAAACACCCTCCCTAGATATCTTCAAGAGGGAACAACAACATTCATTAAAAGAGTTCCTGATCAGCGGGGTTGTGGTACATACATTGGACTTGGGGTGGCGGACACTAACAGATTGATCGATCAGGCCAGCAGCCAGGAGGCCTGATCTAAAACCAGGCCACGGAAGCAGTGACCTCCGGAAGAGACTCCAGGTAACCTCCAGGTGACCTCTCCCTCATCGACTACCTGCCACTTGTACTTCATGGCAGAAAATGGGGAGAGAGAGAGAGAGAGAGAGAGAGAGAGAGAGAGAGAGAGAGAGAGAGAGAGAGAGAGAGAGAGAGAGAGAGAAGGGCAATCGAGTGTTAGTGGAATGCGGGGAAGGGGAAGACATCGGAAGGGAAGGGGGGAAATAAAGGGGTGAAGAATTATGGGTTGATGGAAAGGGTGGGGGTAGATAAAGGGTAGGAGGTTATGAGTAGAGATGGCAAGGGTGGTTGGTGGAACAACGGGGAGAGGGGAACATCAACAGTGTGTTGCTACACTTATAATTATGACGGTTACATAGTGGGAACAACAGTTAGCTATGTTTCCCTGTATATTCCATCACACAGGTTGGTTATCCAGCTGCTGCTAGAACCAGACAGTGGTCATGCAGCTGCTAGAGCCAGACAGTGGTCCTGCAGCTGCTAGAGCCAGACAGTGGTCCTGCAGCAGCTGCTAGAGCCAGACAGTGGTCATCCAGCTGCTAGAGCCAGACAGTGATCATGCAGCAGCTGCTAGAGCCAGACAGTGGTCATCCAGCTGCTGCTAGAGCCAGACAGTGATCATGCAGCAGCTGCTACAGCCAGACAGTGGTCATGCAGCAGCTGCTAGAGACAGACAGTGGTCATCCAGCTGCTGCTACAGCCAGACAGTGGTCATGCAGCAGCTGCTACAGCCAGACAGTGATCATGCAGCAGCTGCTAGAGCCAGACAGTGATCATGCAGCAGCTGCTAGAGCCAGACAGTGATCATGCAGCAGCTGCTAGAGCCAGACAGTGGTCATCCAGCTGCTGCTACAGCCAGACAGTGGTCATGCAGCAGCTGCTAGAGCCAGACAGTGATCATGCAGCAGCTGCTAGAGCCAGACAGTGGTCATGCAGCAGCTGCTAGAGCCAGACAGTGGTCATGCAACTGCTGCTAGAGCCAGACAGTGGTCATGCAGCAGCTGCTAGAGCCAGACAGTGGTCATGCAGCAGCTGCTAGAGCCAGACAGTGATCATGCAGCAGCTGCTAGAGCCAGACAGTGGTCATGCAGCTGCTGCTAGAGCCAGACAGTGATCATGCAGCAGCTGCTAGAGCCAGACAGTGATCATGCAATTGCTGCTAGAGCCAGACAGTGATCATGCAGCAGCTGCTAGAGCCAGACAGTGGTCATGCAGCAGCTGCTAGAGCCAGACAGTGATCATGCAGCAACTGCTAGAGCCAGACAGTGGTCATGCAACTGCTGCTAGAGCCAGACAGTGGTCATGCAGCAGCTGCTAGAGCCAGACAGTGATCATGCAGCTGCTGTTAGAGCCAGACAGTGATCATGCAGCAGCTGCTAGAGCCAGACAGTGGTCATGCAGCAGCTGCTAGAGTCAGACAGTGGTCATGCAGCTGCTGTTAGAGCCAGACAGTGATCATGCAGCAGCTGCTAGAGCCAGACAGTGGTCATGCAGCAGCTACTAGAGTCAGACAGTGGTCATGCAGCAGCTGCTAGAGCCAGACAGTGATCATGCAGCAGCTGCTAGAGCCAGAAGGTGGTCATGCAGCAGCTGCTAGAGCCAGACAGTGGTCATGCAGCAGCTGCTACAGCCAGACAGTGGTCATGCAACTGCTGCTAGAGCCAGACAGTGGTCATGCAGCAGCTGCTAGAGCCAGAAGGTGGTCATGCAGCAGCTGCTAGAGCCAGACAGTGGTCATGCAGCAGCTGCTAGAGCCAGACAGTGATCATGCAACTGCTGCTAGAGCCAGAAGGTGGTCATGCAGCAGCTGCTAGAGCCAGACAGTGGTCATCCAGCTGCTGCTACAGCCAGACAGTGGTCATCCAGCTGCTGCTACAGCCAGACAGTGGTCATCCAGCTGCTGCTACAGCCAGACAGTGATCATCCAGCTGCTGCTACAGCCAGACAGTGATCATGCAGCAGCTGCTACAGCCAGATAGTGATCATGCAGCAGCTGCTAGAGCCAGACAGTGGTCATGTAGCAGCTGATAGAGCCAGACAGTGGTCATGCAGCAGCTGCTACAGCCAGACAGTGGTCATGTAGCAGCTGCTAGAGCCAGACAGTGGTCATGCAGCAGCTGCTAGAGCCAGACAGTGGTCATGCAACTGCTGCTAAAGCCAGACAGTGGTCATGCAGCTGCTGCTACAGACACAATACGCATGAAGCAAGAATGAGCATAAATCGTGCATGACGACCTCATGATGGTCGCTGAATCATAGCGTCAAGTGTATGTTAATCAGCGATGAGTGGGCAAGAGAGGGGGGGATGATGAGTGGGCAAGGGGTGGAATGTGAGTGGGCAAAGGGAAAGGGAAGGTGTGATGTGGGATACTTTTGCTCTCATGTTTTTAATGTTAGAATATCATTATTTTTTTCCCCTGATTATCTTTGCACTTAGGAAAGATGGTGCTTGAACCAGCTGGCATTGGTTGGGTTGCTCTGACTGGGCACTTTGGCTGAGCTTAGAGGAAACAGGTGGTCGCAGGAGAGATACTGGACGCTGTGACGTAGCGGGGGGCTGGGGGGAGGGCAGTATCATGCGACTGCCCCAGCGTGAATGGCACAGGGCAAGTGTATTCTCATAGGCCTAGGCATGAAAGGCACAGAGAGAGAGAGAGAGAGAGAGAGAGAGAGAGAGAGAGAGAGAGAGAGAGAGAGAGAGAGAGAGAGAGAGTTATAAAAGAAGTGCAGACAAACTTTCTCGTTCACTCTAGCGCATTTTCTCAGATTCTCAGTCAGGCTTCCTCTCTCACTCAGTCTGGCTTCCTCTCTCACTCAGTCTGGCTCCCTCTCTCACTCAGTCTGGCTTCCTCTCTCACTCAGTCTGGCTCCCTCTCTCACTCAGTCTGGCTTCATCTCTCACTCAGTCTGGCTCCCTCTCTCACTCAGTCTGGCTTCCTCTCTCACTCAGTCTGGCTTCCTCTTTCACTCAGTCTGGCTTCCTCTCTCACTCAGTCTGGCTTCCTCTCTCACTCAGTCTGGCTTCCTCTCTCACTCAGTCTGGCTTCCTCTTCCTCAGTCTGGCTCCCTCTCTCACTCAGTCTGGCTCCTCTCTCACTCAGTCTGGCTCCCTTCTCACTCAGTCTGGCTTCCTCTCTCAGTCTGGCTTCCTCTCTCACTCAGTCTGGCTTCCTCTCTCACTCAGTCTGGCTCCCTCTCTCACTCAGTCTGGCTCCCTCTCTCACTCAGTCTGGCTTCCTCTCTCAGTCTGGCTTCCTCTCTCACTCAGTCTGGCTCTCTCACTCAGTCTGGCTCCCTCTCTCACTCAGTCTGGCTCTCTCACTCAGTCTGGCTTCCTCTCTCACTCAGTCTGGCTCTCTCACTCAGTCTGGCTCTCTCACTCAGTCTGGCTTCCTCTCTCACTCAGTCTGGCTCTCTCACTCAGTCTGGCTCTCTCACTCAGTCTGGCTTCCTCTCTCACTCAGTCTGGCTCTCTCACTCAGTCTGGCTCTCTCACTCAGTCTGGCTTCCTCTCTCACTCAGTCTGGCTTCCTCTCTCACTCAGTCTGGCTTCCTCTCTCACTCAGTCTGGCTTCCTCTCTCACTCAGTCTGGCTTCCTCTCTCACTCAGTCTGGCTCTCTCACTCAGTCTGGCTCTCTCACTCAGTCTGGCTTCCTCTCTCACTCAGTCTGGCTTCCTCTCTCACTCAGTCTGGCTTCCTCTCTCACTCAGTCTGGCTTCCTCTCTCACTCAGTCTGGCTCCCTCTCTCACTCAGTCTGGCTTCCTCTCTCACTCAGTCTGGCTCTCTCACTCAGTCTGGCTTCCTCTCTCACTCAGTCTGGCTTCCTCTCTCCCTCAGTCTGGCTCCTCTCTCACTCAGTCTGGCTTCTCTCTCACTCAGTCTGGCTCCCTTCTCTCACTCAGTCTGGCTTCCTCTCTCCTCAGTCTGGCTCCTCTCTCACTCAGTCTGGCTTCCTCTCTCACTCAGTCTGGCTTCCTCTTTCACTCAGTCTGGCTTCCTCTCTCACTCAGTCTGGCTTCCTCTCTCACTCAGTCTGGCTTCCTCTCTCACTCAGTCTGGCTTCCTCTCTCACTCAGTCTGGCTTCCTCTCTCACTCAGTCTGGCTCCCTCTCTCACTCAGTCTGGCTTCCTCTCTCACTCAGTCTGGCTCCCTCTCTCACTCAGTCTGGCTCCCTCTCTCACTCAGTCTGGCTCCCTGTCTCACTCAGTCTGGCTTCCTCTCTCCTCAGTCTGGCTCTCCTCCTGGCTCCTCCACAGTCTGGCTTCCTCTCTCACTCAGTCTGGCTCCCTCTCTCACCCTCCACAGTCTGGCTCCTCTCTCACTCAGTCTGGCTTCCTCTCTCCTCAGTCTGGCTTCTCTCTCACTCAGTCTGGCTCTCTCCTCAGTCTGGCTCCTCTCTCACTCAGTCTGGCTCTCTCACTCAGTCTGGCTTCCTCTCTCACTCAGTCTGGCTCTCTCACTCAGTCTGGCTCTCCTCCTCCAGTCTGGCTTCTCTCCTCAGTCTGGCTCTCTCACTCAGTCTGGCTTCCTCTCTCACTCAGTCTGGCTCTCTCACTCAGTCTGGCTTCCTCTCTCACTCAGTCTGGCTCCCTCTCTCACTCAGTCTGGCTCTCTCACTCAGTCTGGCTTCCTCTCTCACTCAGTCTGGCTCCTTCTCTGGCTCACTGTTGTGCTCAGAACCTCAGCTTCTAAGGTTGATTCTCAACAATTTTGGGGATCACTGCCCCCTTGGTCCGGTCCCAGACCAAGCCTCCTAGTTGCTGGTCCGATCGACCAGGCAGTTGGTGCCAGTTACACGTATTCCAAATGTACGCACCAAAACCTTGTTAATCAGGAACGAAGAGGTTGAAGACTGCCAGCCAGGGGCATGTTGGTACTTTCCCTTGTGCTGAAGGGGAGCCCCTTACTCTTACTGAGTTCTCTTAGTGTACTCGTCTCGCCCTTGCTTTTCATCGGAGGTATATTGCATCGTCTGCTCACATTTGGAGCGATTTCATTAAGTTTATGACCAATCCCTCCAGAACTTTTCCCTTGTGAATCATGATTTTTCTCGCTTACGTTCTGAGGAATATAGTTTCAATGGATTTCTATGGTTCAGATGCTTGACTGAATTTATATGATTTTAGATTAGATTTTGTCGCGGAAAAGCCTCGTTTACTGTGCACTCCATGAGCAGTGAAGTTTCTCTTTATTTTCTCCAGTTCTGCCATTTCTCCTGCCTTGAAGGGAGCAGTTAGCAGTATACAACAATTTTTCAGCATAGCGAGAGCCAGTGACTTGAAGATTGTCATCAATGTTTTGGCATCTCTCGTTTTGACAGTTCTAGTTATCCAACTAGATAACATTGTTGTGATCCTTGAATGTGAGATCCTCTGGCATTGTCACGCCCAAGTCTCGTCTCTGCCGCTGAATTATCGCACAGTTCAGTGACCCAGCTGGTTCAGTTATGTTCTTAATTTTTTCATAGTAGAGTAGGTGAAATTTGTCCTCGTTGAACATCACGTTGTTGTCAGTGGTCTACCGAAGACTTGGTTTATATCATCTTGAAGATTTGTCTGCGTCCTGTCTGTGTCGGATATAAGAATCAGGAAAAAAAAGTGGGGCGAGTGCTATGCCTTGAAGAACAGAACGCTTCACAGTGTCACTCGCGATTTCACTTTGTTTATTATTACTCTCTGGGTTCTGCTTGTAAGGAAGTTAGTTATCCATCTGCCTACTTTTCCACTTGTCTTTTGAAGGAAATTACGACTTTTCGCACTTGTCAAAGGCTTGTAGAAAGTCAGTGTGCGCTATATCTGCGTTTTTCCAAGACTGCGGAAGGTTGGAGTGACCTGTTCTAAACTCATGCTGTCCTGAGTTGTGTAAATGTCGTGATTCCAAGTGACTGGCAGTCTTCTTGAAGCCCTTTCAAAGATCGTGATTATGTGTGATGTTAGCTCTATGAGTAGTGACTGGCAAGATTCCTGTGTCCGGACTCCTTCTCCATACAATATTTAAGACAAGAAATTGTGGTTTCTTGCAATTCTTTAATGAATATGGAGCTCCACGAGTGTGGGCCTGGGGCAGAGTGCATGGGCATGATATCAATGGCTTCTTGAAATTCAAGTGGGTGAGGGTTTAAGTCTTTGTTAGAAATTGTGGAGGTGTCGGCTGCGTTTTGGGTCACATTCCTGAAAAATTCGTTTAGGTCGTCAACTGAACATAGAGTCGTATTGTGATTTTAGCATTTCAGTCCTTTTTCTTTTTAGTAACGTTGGGGTACGTGTCATCTCCCAGATGTGGCTCTTGCCCAGGATTTTGTATACGAGTAAAAGTATTTTGAGTTTTTCCACTTTCATTTATGGTTCTTCGCTCTATCTGTCTCTTCTGGACTCTTTATGACCTTTTTTTTCCTCAAACCAGTGCTTTATTTTCGCCATTTTTTTGTGGTGTATACTCTAGTGTTTGTCCATAATGTCCTTGTGTCTATGTGTAGTGTGTGTGTCCTTGTAACTGATGAGTTGTTTTAGTAATAATAATATGACACGAAAGACATCTGTGTTCATACATTTTTTCCCTATTATATTTAAAGGCAGACTGAGGGGTCTAAGTTAACCCTTTTGGTAGTAGCTATAATGTCAAGTGTATGAGGAATGTATGAGACTGTTGACTGAAGAACACTGGCAGTCTCGGGGGATAAGAACACACGTGAGGTTCCTGAAGGTCAGGCCTTGGTGACTAGGCATGCGGGGGATGGACCTGCAAGTGTAGCCAGGATTAATAGGATGTACCTAGCGAGTACAAGAAAGCCGCAATACGGTGGGGGTATTAAGTAGTAATATGACCATGGTGAGTGGGCAGGACGAGGAGCAGCTGTTGACTCTTAGTGTTCAGTGTTTGACAATAGTCTCCTCTCCCTGCTGAAGTCTCTTAGCTGAGGCTTACACATTTCATAACACCATGTATGCAGCCCATCCTATGTGTTAGAACATGACAGGGCAAACATAGTTGGCTGTAGTTCGTAGCATGTGGATATCACATAGAAAAGGGTAGCAGAACTGTCTCCACAGTGCAAGCAATCTACTACACCGAATGAGAACATAAGAACATAAAAAAGGAGGAACACTGCAGCAGGCCTGTTGGCCCTTACTAGGCACGTCCAGGTTAACCTCACACTGCCAGTGTTGCCACAATATAACCAGTGTATCACAGAGAAAAGGACAACAGATCACTGATGATGGTGGTGACCTTGCACTCCCTCCATTACGTTTGTTTGGCTTATCACGTGCACTACGTACTTTAGTCACCCCCCCCCGGCTCCCCTCCCTCAACTACAAGACGAGGTGGTGATGGCACTGACACTGCGTGTTCAGGCCTCACACCAAGAAGATGAGGTGGTGGCACCTTCTCTCCAGGCATCCTCGTGCGCACATTAGCAGGTCGCCAAAACGTCTGCATTCCAATGGATTCGAAGTCCTGGGAACGTGCATTTGAATCCCCTTAGGCAGCTAAAACCCCCTGGGACGTGGGTTTGAGTACCCCGAGGCAGCTTAACTCTCTCACATTACACACGCTGACTTAAAAAAAATGTTTTCGTGAGTCATGACTAAAAAACGAAATCGTCATAGAATCTGATTTTTTCTCAAATTATGTAAAAAAATTATATATTTGAGTTTTTTTTTCTTGAATTATGTAAAAAAAAAATCCATCATTTATGATTTTTTTTCCTCAATATGTGAAAAAAAGGTCATTTATATTTGTTTTCCCGTGTTCGTTCGAGGTGATTTCTTTTATTTGCTGTGTTCTCTTTCTCGGTGAAGAGCTCTTGATCCAAGGAATTGGAGCTATCCTCCCTCCCCTCAGATCAAACCTGATTATCTGCCATTCCTCAGACGCTGTATAACACTTACGGTTTTAACAGTCTTAATAATAATAATAATATAATAATAATAATAATGTGTATTCTCTGTATTTTCTCATATACTGTAGTACACTGTTCAGTTTACTTGTAACACTGCATAACTCGACTCACGAAATCGTAATGACACGATTGCAAACAAACCGTACCACGGGTGGGATTCGAACCCGCGGTCAGAGAGTTCGACCGCGGGTTCGAACCCCACCCGTGGTATGGTTTAACACTGCATAGTTTGTTATGAGTCTTCATTATTCGATTTAGTTTGTTCGTGTACTGCATATATATTCTGTCTCTGTCTGTCTCTCTCTCTCTCTGTCTGTCTGTCTCTCTCTCTCTCTCTCTCTCTCTCTTCTCTCTCTCTCTCTCTCTCTCTCTCTCTCTCTCTCTCTCTCTCTCTCTCTCTCTCATATACGCTAAGAGTTTATTTCAATCCCTGTTTTAGGGATTATCGGGTCCTTGACTGTTTGTCAGCAAGTAACACGTAGCCTTGAAGTTACTGCAGACGTGGGCAGAAATCTTAGTCACCTTCCTGTATTTGCTACGATCTTAAAATAATGAAAAAAAAAGTTAAATGATGTTTTTTTTTTTTAAGGAGAGTTTGTGGGGCTGGCTGTGGGGCTGGCTGTGGGGCTGGCTGTGGGGCTGCCTGTGGGGCTGGCTGTGGGATGTTGGGGTTCTGTTTACCTGGATTCGCTTACGGGGCTCACTGCTCCGGAAGCGACTGCTGCTTACCTGTGGGTTGCTGAGGTTGCATGGCATAGGTTGTGAGGGGGTTGTGGGCTGGGCTGGTGGGGGGGGGCAGTGGGGGAGGGAGCTGGGGGTGCAGGTACCGGGGTTTCGAGGTCTCAGGATGTCATGTTGTCAGGCAGTGTTCATGCAGGTGGTGGCCAGACGCATCAAGTATCCGCCAGGGCCCAGTTCCTTTCATTTTTTTTTTTTTTTTGGTGTTGTACTGCGTCGCGCCTGGATACGCCTCCTGTGCGTTTTTTTTTTTTTTGACGTCACGCGTGGCTGCTCCCGCATGCGGGTCTACCCAAACATCATCACTATGCACCTGCATCCTGCCGCACGCACGCACGCACGCACACACACACACACACACACACACACACACACACACACACAGTATAAACACTGATACATATACACACTTCTTAAAACAAGTGTTTATATATACTTAGACATACAGACATAACAACAGTAATAATAATAATAATAATAATAATAATAATAATAATAATAATACGTAACAGAAAAAAACTTAATCACACGTTGTGTTCTATAACTCGTACGAGTTTAATGCTCCTAGTCGAAGAATGGGACTCCTTGAACAACAAAACAATCAACCAAAGTTCTACGAGACTTGAGGCCTGGTCTTGGAAGGAGCATGAACTTGGTAGCTGGGTGGCCTGGTCTTGGAGGGAGCATAAACTTGGTAGCTGGGAGGCCTGGTCTTGGAGGGAGCATAAACTTGGTAGCTGGGAGGCCTGGTCTTGGAGGGAGCATAAACTTGGTAGCTGGGAGGCCTGGTCTTGGAGGGAGCATAAACTTGGTAGCTGGGTGGCCTGGTCTTGGAGGGAGCATAAACTTGGTAGCTGGGAGGCCTGGTCTTGGAGGGAGCATAAACTTGGTAGCTGGGAGGCCTGGTCTTGGAAGGAGCATCGAGGATCGTTTGAAACTCACACTACCCAAAAACCTTTACTATTGTAATGTTTTAAAATACATTTTGTAGCTCCTTGAGCTTGTGGTTTACCATGGTGTTGTGCAACACCATGAGCTTGTGGTTTACCATGAGCTTGTGGTTTACCATGAGCTTGTGGTTTTACTTGGCGTTTTGCAACATTATGGAATAGTTGCTTATACGCAGGTTTCACTTCTATTTGCTGTGGTTTCTCGCCTTTTGGACCAGTCAACACATGACCGTTAAGCATGAGTGCTTGTTTTTCGTTGTCTTTATTTTTATACGTGGCAAACCCGTACCCACGGTGTCCCCTGACTCTCCGTGGCATCGTCAGGTTTATTAAACCGCCGGATTTTTGCAGAAGCTGTTTTACTGTCCTGTACCTGCACAACGATGGGACGTTGGCTATAAATACCCCATACCCTGTAGGTTTGGGGACAGTGATGGGGTTGGGGACGTTAATGGGGAGGGTAACGGGGTTGGGGAGGGTAATGGGGTTGGGGAGGGTAATGGGGTTGGGGAGGGGCTGTGAAACACCAGCATCATCAGTGGTGGCAGGTACTAGCTCACCACTCACCACTGTGTTACTGGTGCTGGTAACTAGTGTCTTGTGAAAACTGGTACAGAAGTATTGCCAGGTATAGTACAATGGCCCAAGCACAGTCACAACGACCCACAGAAGAACCAGCATCACCTGGGAGGATGAAGTACCCTGGCAGGATTCTTTCATCTCCTTGAGGAGAATCTCCAGTTCCTTAACATCGTTGCTGGCTTGGTACCATCTGAAGAGGATTCCCAGAACAGGCCAGGAGTTTGGAGCCCACCAAGGGCTCACCTGACTTCCAGGGAGCTCTAAGGGGGCATATTCATCACAATTAACAATTATCCCCATCCCAGGGATCCCACACATTTTGTGAAAAAATGATTCACAAGCCCAGGAGGCTTCCTGGACCTCCTTTTGGAGTCGAGTCCGGTCCTCTTCTAGCTCCTGGACCCACTCATCAAAAAAATAAAGTATACCGACAAAAATCGTGATAATATCCAAAACAGCCACGACATACATCAATTTTTTGTAAAAACCCATTTTTAGCTATTTCTTCATTAGTAATAATTGATGAAAATAAGCGAATAATAACTTATAAAATGTCCACCCCCAATAATGTTCAAAATAAAATATATGAGAAATATAGTGATCTTGGAATGTTGTTGTTCTGGCCTTGTGTATAGTTATGGTGATATATGTGATGAATAGTGATAGTGAAAGATGTATAGTGATGGTGTTATATGTGATGAATAGTGATAGTGAAAGATGTATAGTGATGGTGATATATGTGATGAATAGTGATAGTGAAAGATGTATAGTGATGGTGATATATGTGATGAATAGTGATAGTGAAAGATGTATAGTGATGGTGATATGTGATGAATAGTGATAGTGAAAGATGTATAGTGATGGTGATATATGTGATGAATAGTGATAGTGAAAGATGTATAGTGATGGTGATATATGTGATGAATAGTGATATTGAAGGATGCATAGTGATGGTGATATATGTGGTGAATAGTGATAGTGAAAGATGTATAGTGATGGTGATATATGTGATGAATAGTGATAGTGAAAGATGTATAGTGATGGTGATATATGTGATGAATAGTGATAGTGAAAGATGTATAGTGATGGTGATATATGTGATGAATAGTGATATTGAAGGATGCATAGTGATGGTGATATATGTGGTGAATAGTGATAGTGAAAGATGCATAGTGATGGTGATATATGTGATGAATGGTGATAGTGAAAGATGTATAGTGATGGTGATATATGTGGTGAATAGTGATAGTGAAAGATGTATAGTGTGAGAGAGTGCAAGTGTGAGTGTGTGTGAGAGAGATACTTCAGTGTCAGAGAGAGAGAGAGAGAGAGAGAGAGAGAGAGAGAGAGAGAGAGGGAGAGAGAGAGAGAGAGAGAGGGAGAGAGAGAGAGAGAGATGATTTCAATGTATATACAAACTAAAAGGTAAAATTTGAATGTATTTAAACACAGATATACACAAATCAGTGTATTACATCTGCAAGAAACATCCCTTTCATTATATATACTCTCTGAGATATAAACCCGACACAGTATAAACACTGATACATATACAGTGGACCCTTGAAAATCGTCCTTAATCCGTTCCAGAGAGTCTGCCAAAATTCAAAATGGACGATTTTCAAAACCATTTTCCCCATAAGAAATAATGTAAATCAAATTAATCCGTTTCAGACATCCAAAAGTATTAAAAAAAGTTTTTTTTTACATGAAATGTACAATTATCCACACAGAAAACAATGAGACATGAAGAATAAAACAATAATAACATGACACCTTTATTGAAGAGTTGATGTGTGGAAGACAGAAGGAGAATTCCCTTCCATAGACTTCAGGTACCAAGTCCTTTTCCGGGGCTACTTCCCTTCTTCGTCTTTTACTGCCACAGTACATTCTCCCTACTTAATGTAGGGAGAGAGGTGTGTAGTATTTATTTGTAGGAATTCAGTGTAGGTCGCCTGTAGACGTAGGTACACGTATGTAGCCCCCCACCCTGGGCTTCACTACACAGCCATATTATTACACTACACAGCCATATTATTACACTACACAGCCATATTATTACCATGTTCACTGAGTTTAAAGGAAGAAGTAATGAATAATTCATGCTGAGAAATGTAAACAAACGCGTATGAAGGTCGGTTACTGCACCAGACACCAGATTTAAAGTTTTGTCTAACACTGCATCAGTTAGTTTGATATGTTTATTATGCACCCCATACCCATCCTGTGGGCGGTAGTCAAAATATTACAGAGGTACATAATGGGTCCAGGGACTGGACCTCAGAGTTTTGATAGCTGAGCAAGTTACAAAGGTAATGAACTAATAAGTTACAAAGGTAATGAATCATGTAAGTAAGTAAATTTACTTACTTTTATACATGGTTACAATTATGAACAAATTATAAAGTAATGAGCAATTCACTAGTCCACACCCGGTCACAACTGTAATGAGTTCTTGGTGCAAATATTAATTGTTGGGTCACACACACACACACACCACGCACACCCCACACACACACACACACCACACACACACACCACACACACACACACACACACACACACACACACACCACACACACACATACACACATATACGCACGCATATGCAACAGGCCTAGTGTCTAATCGACATGTGCCTAGGACAAAATGGTAACTAACACACACACACACACACACACACACACACACACACACAAACACAAACACACACACAAACATGCGTAGTTTTGTTGCCAGTGTCGCGCTGACGACAGTGGTCAAGGAATGGCACACATTACAGAAACACCTCTTATTGGGGTCTACCTGTTACTGCTGGCTACACGTAGTCCAACGTACGAACCACAGCCCGGCTGATCTGGCACTGACTTTAGGTATCTGTCCAGCTCCCTCTTGAAGACAACCAGAATCTCCCCTTCAACTGTTGTTGTTGTCTAGACACGCCCCTCCGTGACTTAAAATCAAGACCGGTTGGTATATATATGTCGTGCCGATTAGGTAAAACTTGTTATTTTGGCTTAAATAGCAACGCTCTTCTTGCCATATAAGACAAGTGAAAATTTGTGTATGCAATAATTTCGCAGAAATCATTCTGAACATAACGAAAAAAATATATTTCATTGTGTTTGTTTATTATTAAATTAATGTTAACGTATCTAAAATATATTTAGTTGGGTTAGGCTAAATTAAATTGCGCTTGTTGTAATAAGGTTAGGTAGGTTTTCAAAGTTTCTCTTGGTACAAAATTATAAATTCTTACATTAACATAAATGAAAAAAATATATCTTTAAACGTATAAGAGAAAATTTTAGAAATGACTTAATTTGTGTGTGTGTGTGTACTCACCTAGTTGTGGTTGGAGGGGTTGAGTCATAGCTCCTGGCCCCGCCTCTTCACTGGCCGCTACTTGGTCACTCTCCCTGCGGCATGAGCTTTATCATACCTCTTCTTAAAGCTATGTATGGAACCTGCCTCCACTACATCGCTTCCCAAACTATTCCACTTCCCGACCACTCTATGACTGAAGAAATACTTCCTAACATCTCTGTGATTCATCTGAGTCTTCAACTTCCAACTGTGTCCCATCTCTGGAACATTCTGTCTTTGTCCACTTTGTCAATTCCTCTCAGTATCTTATATGTCGTTATCATGTCCCCCCTAACTCTCCTGTCCTCCAGTGTCGTCAGGTCGATTTCCCTTAACCTCTCCTCGTAGGACATACCCCTTAGCTCCGGGACTAGTCTTGTTGCAAACCTTTGCACTTTCTCTAGCTTCTTTACGCGCTTGGCTAGGTGTGGGTTCCAAACTGGTGCTGCATACTCCAGTATGGGCCTAACGTACACAGTGTACAGGGTCCTGAACGATTCTTTATTAAGATGTCGGAATGCTGTTCTTAGGTTTGCTAGGCGCCCATATGCTGCAGCAGTTATTTGGTTGATGTGCGCCTCAGGAGATGTGTCCGGTGTTATACTCACCCCAAGGTCTTTTTCCTTGATTGAGGTTTGTAGTCTCTAGCCCCCTAGACTGTACTCCGTCTGCGGTCTTCTTTGCCCTTCCCCAATCTTCATGACTTTGCACTTGGTGGGGTTGAACTCCAGGAGCCAATTGCTGGACCAGGCTTGCAGCCTGTCCAGATCCCTTTGTAGTTCCGTCTGGTCCTCGTCCGATTGAATTCTTCTCATCATCTGTGTGTGTGTAACTTGTTATTCTCTCTTATGGTGGAATTATGACCGTAATTAACTATGAGCGTATCGCAGTATTTACGTAATAGGTCGTGAGAAATTTAGGCCATTTACAGTGCTAGTCACTTCCTTTCAGTATTGACCAGAAGTTCTCAATTGGGTTTAGGTCTGGGGAATTGCCTGGCCAGTCATTAAAGAACCTCACTTCACAGTCCTTAAGCCACTGAACTACAGATTTGGAGGTATGACACAGTGCACTGTCCTGCATAAAAACCATAGCGTCACACTTGTCTAATGCCTCAGGTAAATTGTCACTCAATAACTCCAGGTAATAATAATGGTTCATATACTGGTTATTGGGAAGCACAATGAGTTCACCAACACTCTGAGCACTGAAACACCCCCAAACCATGAGCGAGTCTGGGTGTTTGGTGGTCCCACAGGTGTAGCGTGGGTCTAGCGGGTCACCACGTCTGGGCTGGTACACATGTTCCCCACTGTTACAGGTGACGGTGAAGGTTGCTTCATCACTCCAAAGTACTTCAGACCACTGTTGAGGAGTCCAGTGAAGATATTTCTTTGCATAATCCAGCCTACGTTTCTTCTGTGGCTTGGAGAGGATCGGTTTCTTAACCTGGTGGTGACTACTGTAGCCCAGTTCTGACACACGTCTGTTAACAGTTCTTACAGACACCTCTGAGAGAAGATGTGAGTTCTTTTCTTTCAATTCTCTAACTGTTATCTCAGATGTACTCTCTAACTGCTTCTTTAACACAGTTAAGGTATGAACAGATGTCTTCTTCGAGGGGCCAGGCCGAGGTTTGGCAGACGGTAACTCGACACCGCCACCAGCCTTGAAACGCTGTACCCAGTTCCTCACTGAACGCTCACACACACACCAACATTCTCCACTATTTATTTCGTCTGGTGTCCAGCTTTGTAAAGCCCTATGATTTGAGCTATAGTTTCAGGTGTTAAAGACTTCCTTTTACCCATAATCAAACATGTATAGCCTCAAAACCAAAGGGAACACCGGACAAAAGATGAGGTGGATGAGAGACAAAAGTGCAACACTTCTTCTCGCCACGGCAGCCACGTGAGCACTGAAGAGTCACTGTGGAGTGTGGCGGCAGGCCGTGATTTTTAATGCATTTCAGAGTTGGTTCTTCTTTAGCTTAGACTAGCTGTTTATGCACGCCCAGGGTTGTTCGAGTTTGCACTTCTGGTTCCACCTCTGTTTCTCACAAATGGTCACTTGAACTCTCTGATCTGTTGGCTCCCTATCGTACCTCATCTTATAACTGCGCTGGTACTCGTCTCCTACCACTTATGTTTATATACCTCCCCTCTCTAACCACACCCTGAATGAAGAAGTCCTGACGTTCCTATAACTTGTACGGACCCTTAACCCCGCGACTGTTTATATTGCAGATCTCTTGATTTTCTTCAGTTTCTGCAGATATTTCTTAGGTCGTCACTTATTTGTTATTGCGGGGGGTGGAGGCTTAGACCCATGAAACATTGTGTGTGTGTGTAAATGTTACATAGATGTAATATAATATCAATCTACAGGTGCAACACATGATCTGTACAGTTCACACAATACCTCTACAACTCGCAGGATATATAAAAAAAAATCATGTCATTCTACATAACTACCCCCATGTAAGCTGTCGAATCAGCTTGGTTGAGGTAGGAGGGCGTAGCAATTGAAAACCTGCGTCTTCACACTGTGATGTTGTACTTCTCTCTCTCTCTCTCTCTCTCTCTCTCTCTCTCTCTCTCTCTCTCTCTTAGCACTCATGGTCCAGGGAACAAAGTTTGTAGTTGAGCTTCAATAAAGTCAAAAGTAGGGATAGAAAAAGTAGAGAGAGGCAGACAGAGTCCGTCAGGCACTGCTGCCTGCCACACCTGCAGCCTTGGGGAGACGGGGCAGAGAGTGACGCAGGAATAGTGGGCAGCGGGGGTGGCGGGGGGACAGGAGGGCGGGGTTTTGGGCAAGGGCGCTTAGGAGGGGTGAGAGAGGGCGGGAAGGCGCAAGATCACATGCAAAGTTATGGATCAACCAAGAATTAACATTGGTCCAGAGAACACTGAGATCACTGAGTGCGTCTGTCGCACCGTACCCTGACGAGTTCTCTCTCTCTCTCTCTCGCTCTCTCTCTTTCTCTCCCTCTCTCTCTCTTTCTCTTCCTCTCTCTCTCTCTCTCGTTCCTGCCACACATTCCCGTTCTAAGCTCCAAAGAGACAGACCATCCTGAGAGATAATGACAATTCCCAAGTGATAGTAACTCCAGCTCTGCTGGAACTGAACCCTTGAAGCTGCCGTAGCTGATGAACCCGTGCTGGAATACTTGATGATGTCCTCACTGCCCTACAGAAGTCCCCAACTCAGACTGTGAGACATTTCAACACCTTGTATGAGCCCCATCCTGCCTGATGGTATATGACAGGTCAAATTTTGTGTTACCAATGAGTAACTATCATATAGAACAGGGTAACAGAGCACCCAATTATAGAATATAGAATGGGGTAGCAGCATCCAATTTTGCTAAATACAGAAAAGGCACCACGGAGCAGTTTATTTCCCAAAGACCTGTTCCAGGGGATTTTGTTTTCCCCCCTGATGAATATAATAACGACTGTTAGTTGACTACTCGCTGAGCCTCTGGTACACTAATCACTCAAGTTAAACAACAACAACAGTCACTAAGATTAGTTGGCCACTCGCTGGAATCCCTCACTCTTGCACTGGTTCTGGAATTTCAAGTCTCAGCAGAGACCCGTGAGAAATGACGGTGACCAGACGGGAAGAGGTGGTCGGAGAGCATCTTCCTAGACTGGAAAAGGGAGTGGTAGACATCGATCTTGAGTCGCATGCTGGCAGATAAAGGTCAGATAATAATAATAATAATAATAATAATAATAATGATGGAGTGAATGATGATGAAAGTTTTTCTTTTTCGGGCCACCCTGCCTTGGTGGGAATCGGCCGATGTGTTAATAAAAAAATAAAAAAAAATAATAATAATAATAATAATGAGGCACTCCGAGCATGGATCTGCTCTTGCAATTACAAATAATCACATGGTAAAATGGTTAAGCAATTTTCCCAAAATTAGAATGTGCAGTTTAGCATAATGAAATAAAAATAGGTTAAACATAAAAAAAAGTGCTACACATTTGCTCCGGGATTTCAAAAATGGGAATTGCGAAGTTGAAAACACTGATTACAACATCGCTGGTGCACAGTAGAGACACGAGAACGCTGAAGATTATGAACGATGCCATGAAAGAGACTAGGAAAATTCTTTAGTAGGATTAACGGGTAGAAGAAGAAGAAGATCCCCATTAAAGCCACAACTACTGGCTTTAATGGGGGTCTATAAAGGAAATACCGAGGTAATATCTCTTTCACGGCATAAAAGGTGGAGGAGACAGACTGCAGGGAGGGTCACACACGTGAACGCTAAACACTCACATCTAGTGAGTGTTTAGAGAAAGAAGAGCAAAGACGGAGTATAGACCGGCAGAACAGAGGCTACAAGCTTCCAACATGAAGAACCTTGGGTAAGCAAAGTACCGAGTATATCGCCAGGGGCGCACATTAAGAAAATGTCATCGACAGCATATTCCGCTTAGTATACCAGAGAACGACTTTCAGAAACCCTAACAGAGAATCCTTCAGAAACTTTATATACGTCATATGTCATACCTATAACAGAGTACACAGCCTTTACCTACCCAGAACCCACATATGATTAAGCATCTACAAACCCAAAGAAAATCAAAAGATTTGCGACAGGACTGGTCCCCTAGCCCGAGAGAGCTGACCTAAGAGTAGAGGTTAAATGAACTAAACCTGACTATCTAAAATAACTGAAGGACCAGGAATCACATGATACTCGGATGATTTGAAAGGTAGACAGAGACACTGAGAGGAGGGAACAAGGTTACAGTAGGGTACAGAGGGAACTTAGAAGCAAAGATGAGCCAGAGGAATATTGGAAAATGTTTCTTGAACAGTTGGGTTGTTACAAGGTGGAAAGAACTGGACGAGGACGTGGTGGGAGCAGACTTCATACACAGCTTCAAGTGCAGATATGACAAAGGCTGAAGAGGCCTTGACATAATAATGCTGTCCGATACCAAGAGGCGGGTCCAGGAACTGAGACTCGACCTTCTTAACCCTGCCCCCTACACACTCAGCTACGATAAAGCTCTTGGAGCAGGGAGAGAGTAGACCTAGTAGTGATCAGCGAAGAAGCGGGGCCAGGAGCTGTGAATCGACCTCTGCAACCACAAACAGGTGAGTACGTACATAAACACACACACACACACACACACAAGCCTAGTGTCTAATCAACATGTGCCTAGGACAAAATGGTAACTAACACACCTGTATACAGGTGGTCAGACTGTACGCTCGCGTACACTTCATACGATATACTTGTGATAAAGCTGTGACCCATTTCGCGAGTTTTTCTCCCCTCGCAACCCGACCTAGGGCCAGGCTTCTCTGCTTCTTGCCCGTTCAACCAGGCTGTTGCTGTTGGCGGCCTAATGGTCCACACATCCATCACAGCCTGGTTGATGTGACACACCTCGGAGGCGGTGTAACTGCCTTCCCTAAATACTTCTACAACTGTTAAGCAATATTTCAGATATCTACTAGTAGATGTCTAGTAGATATATAAATATCTACTAGTAGATGTCTAGTAGATATATAAATATCTACTAGTAGATGTCTAGTAGATATATAAATATCTACTAGTAGATGTCTAGTAGATATATAAATATCTACTAGTAGATGTCTAGTAGATATATAAATATCTACTAGTAGATGTCTAGTAGATATATAAATATCTACTAGTAGATGTCTAGTAGATGTCTAGTAGATATATAAATATCTACTAGTAGATTTTTATTTTATTTTTTGTTAACAAATCAGCTGATTCCCACCAAGGCAGGGTGGCCCGAAAAAGAAAAAAAAATCATCATCATTCACTCCATCACTGTCTTGCTAGAGGCGTGCTTACACTACAGTTATAAAACTGCATCATTAACACCCCTCCTAGTAGATATCTGTTATGTATCTAGTAGATATCTACTGGATATATAATAAATATCTACTAGTAGATATCTAGTAGATAGGACGATATCTACCAGTAGATATCTACTGGTAGGAGGTTGACACGTGTATTTTATGCTTTTAATTCATTCATAGGTGTATCATTATGTATATTATTATGAGTACTATGGAGGTGTGTGGTGGCGCACGTGTGTGGGGGGGCGGGTCATCAACCGCAGTAGCACTTGTGGGAGCCAGACGTCGCCACACCTGGTTTCCCACACCTGGTCTAGACATGTGTCCCCTATGTCTATTCGCTCTCTCTCTCGCTCTCTCTCTCTCTCTCTCTCTCTCTCTCTCTCTCTCTCTCTCTCTCTCTCTCTCTTTAACTGCTTCTTATCTTCTCCTCACACACCTGCCCCTAACAGCTGTCCCTTACGCCTCCTTCCAACACCTGCACCCACACCTGTTTTCCCCCTCACACCTGTTTCTCCACACACATGCTCCAATTTTTTGGATCAAGAGCCCTTTTCTCTGCATCAAGACACCCGTCGTCCTTGAAGGGTCCTCAAGCAAGGTGCCGACACTCATGAGCATTGTGAAGACGTTTTACACAGGGCAACGTTTCACTCAGAGGAGCGAAACGAGGCTGTTGAGCTCTGGCTCTCCGTCTCGCCTCTTGTCTTTCGGCCGATTGGATTGACACTGACGCCGAATATATTGTGTATCGAACCCCCGTGTGTATGTTTGTGTGTGTGTGCGTGTGTGTACTCAATACCTAATTGTGTTTATATGGGTCGAGTCTCGGCTCCTGGCCCCGCCTGTCTGGTGGCCGCTACTGGTTTCATTCCTACCTGCGTGCACGTGCGTACTCATGGAGGAGGGGGGAGAATGAGGGGAGACGGGGAATAGAAAAAAGGGGTAAAAGAGGGAGGATATGAAGGAGGGAAGGAACAAGGGAATAATAACTGATAATTGGGAGAAAATAACTGATAAATGGCACCTATGGGTTTAAATAAGGATAATAAATAATATGACTTATATATAATTTATTTACCTTTTCACCTCAATCAATGAAGCAATTTAGTATTATGATGTTACTGGGGACTTGAGTCCTGGAGGGTGAAGTACAGCCCTGCACGCTGAAGAGTAGGTAGAAATGTTGGTGTTCTGGAGGTGGGAAAGACAGTCCTACACTCTGAAGGATGTGTGTGTGGGGGGAGGGGTTTTCAGTCTGTAGGTGGGAAGAACCGTACATGCACTCTGAAGGATGTGTGGGGGATGTTGCAGAGGTCCTCTCTAAAGGATGTGTAAGGATGTTGTGATTATGGAGGTGGGAAGAACATGGCTAGCGTGCCTGCTGGCCACCTAACGTTATGTGGCACTGTGGTGTAGTGGACAAGGCGTCAGTCAGGCTTCTGGTTTCCTACTCTCGTGGGAGGTTAAGTGGCTGGGTTAGAGTCCTGGTCATGCTGCTGGACTGGAGATCTGAGAACTGACGGAACACTGGATGGATTGAGCTTCAGCGTTCCAGACTCTTCACCGAATTGTTGCATTCATTTATCACGATTTTTTGGGTCTACCGGTCTACCTACCTGGAGTTTACCTGGGGGGTGTTCCGGGGGTCAACGCCCCCGCGGCCCAGGTCTTGACCAGGCCTCCTGGTGGATCAGGGCTACTGACAAATTCCACAGAAGGAACACAAATCTAGATCTACCAAAACCCTACAGTCGTCCTTTACATTCTCTTCCCTCACATAATTTGTTGCAGTCTTGGAATGCTGATCAGTCGAGCTTCTCCCGTCATCATTTCCTATTCCCGCTTTCTTTTTTTTCTATAATTACCTCCTTACACGACATATCTTCCTGAATGTCAACAACGTTGAGATTCTTCAAGGGAATGAACATTTTCTGTTCCCTCAAGACTTGTATCTTCACGCTGATGAATCTAATTTTCAAAAAGCATCATTTTCTTTTTTCCTGTTTTTTTTTCCGTTCATGAAAAACCCAGCTGCGTCTCTCACCTGTTTCTCATGACTGTAGTGCAGTGAGAATACTCTGTTTCTCGTGCCACTGCTTCTTCACTGCTCTCAACAACTTCTTTGTGGTTTCTCTGTGTATATTAAGACGACGTATTAATCTTTCTCAAGCACTTAAAAAAAAAAAGACATGAATTTGGACTCTTTAAGTCCAATTTCATGTATTTTTTTAATGCTCATCGAGCAATTTCTTGTATAATTTATCTTACCCTCTTTTTCCAGACGCGGGTCATAGGCATATGATGAGCCGCAGCTGGAGCTTCTGGTCATATGACAGGCCTATAGCTAACTTACCTCCGGGTTTCCCCTCTAAATTCTGTTCCAACTCATCGCTTAGTTCCTCAATCCCTCTCCATCCCCCAGGTTGTCAATATCCAAATGAAGAAATATATAAGGAATTTACAGGGGAATAAAGTTCCCTGTCTCCTGGATTATTGACTCGGGAATGTTTACACTCTTGAAGAAAAAAAAGACTTCGCGAAGAGCAGCTGTGCATTTCAGAGAATGTTTCGCTCAGGATTGAACTTCATCAAGCGAAACGTCGTTTTTTTTATATATAAAGTCATTAACTGCATTGCGTGTATATACACGGCTGACAGACCATGGCTAAAAGCCGGCAAGAGGAAATAAAAGCAATGGAAATAAAGGAGGAATCTCTATTATCAGTATCTTTATTTTCACGTCCACTATCTTTATTTCCACGTCCAGTATCTTTATTTCTACATCCAGTATATTTACTTCCACGTCCAATATCTTTATTTCTACGTCCAGTATCTTTATTTCCACGTCCAGTATCTTTATTTCCACGTGTACGTGTATACTTCGAAATGGGATATATATTAAAACCTTGTAAGTATTCAGGCTGGGCATTGGCTTTGCATTCTTCAGTCTGCTTATGTTGCCTCACCACTACAGGGGAAAGTTATTGTTAGTGTGGCAGTGGGTGACTGACGTGGAGCCTTCACGTGTGTCGTGGTCTTGACCCAAATATTGCCTGGGCTCGCCTTATCTCTGTCCGCCTTGTCTCTGTCCGCCTTGTCTGTGACCGCCTTGTCTGCGTTCACCTTGTCTGCGTTCAGGGAAGTTGTCTGTCTGTCGGGATCAAATTTGTGGTCTAATCAAAGGATAAATTACTTTGGATTCTTAAATAGAAAGCAACACACCACCCATCATCACCACCCACTCCCACAGCAACACACCACCCACCATCACCACCCACTCCCACAGCAACCACCACCCACCATCACCACCCACTCCCACAGCAACCACCACCTACCATCACCACCCACTCCCACAGCAACCACCACCCACCATCACCACCCACTCCCACAGCAACACACCAACCACCATAACCACCCACTCCCGCAGCAACCACCACCCACCATCACCACCCACTCCCACAGCAACCACCACCCACCATCACCACCCACTCCCACAGCAACCACCACCCACCATCACCACCCACTCCCACAGCAACACACCAACCACCATCACCACCCACCCCCACAGCAACACACCACCCACCATCACTCCCGCAACAACCACTACCCACGCACACAGCAACCATCACCACCCACGCCCACAGCGATCACCACCCACGCCCGCAGCGATCACCACCCACGCCCGCAGCGATCACCACCCACGCCCACAACGATCACCACCCACGCCCACAGCGATCACCACCCACGCCCGCAGCGATCACCACCCACGCCCACAGCGATCACCACCCACGCCCGCAGCACCTGAAAATCGTTCACTTTCCAAGCTTGACTGATGAACCGCAACCCGACGGAGGAACCCAGACTCACCGGATATCGAAGCAGTGAACCGTGAACCACTCAGGCGCACCTGCTCAGAGAGAGAGAGAGAGAGAGAGAGAGAGAGAGAGAGAGAGAGAGAGAGAGAGAGAGAGAGAGAGAGAGTTTTGCACAGTGTGTGTCACATCCCAGGCAGTATTAAACCATTACCAACATATCAGTATTGCTGGAGGTTGCAACAGGAAAAACAGTCACGGGAAGAACAAGACAAATGAAGAAGGAAACCGTTACGCTTGTCCCTGTTAACCTGTTACCATCAACAGTAGCCCCGTTGATGGCAATCGAAACACGATGCAACAAGGATAGAATTAAAAACCCCAGGAAAACCAAAACAAAGATAAAAACTCGAGATGGAGTAAAAGTCAAGTAAGTCTCTATAGTTTACTTACATTAATAAGTGCATTGAGCTTTTTTTCAATAACATCGTCAGGTATCTCCTTTACCTTCGATGTACCTTACCTTCAGGTCCTATACTGGGCTCGCAGTAACCTGTCTCCAGTATGACGTAAGTAATGGCAGAAATCAACCCGAGTCTACGTTCTAACCTGACCTTAAACGCAAGTCCTCCAGTGATACAAAAACAAGAGTCCACAATGTAGGTCAAAAAAGAAATCAAAGCTCACTCAATAACGACGGTCCTAACACACACACACACACGCGCGCGCGCACACACATGTATGAGGGTCATTAAGACTGTAAGTTAATTAACCTTTCCACCACCAGACAAAAATATGTTAACAGCGTTAACAACTGAGTGTTCTCTTTTAACATAGCCACAGAAACAAAATGATTCGTATTCTAAGTAGAATGGGGAGTGGTATTGGAGGGAATGGTGCTGGGCTTGTGAGACACGGGGATACCTGTCTAGCATCCCGCAGCAGTCGAAATACATCTAAATATATATAAAAGTACAAGTGGTGGGGTGTCGATAGTGGTCGTGGCGGACCGAGGGTGAGAGAGAGGGGGTCGAACCACCACACGCGTCAGGCCAGTTCATGCCCCTGGTGCCACGTGAAGCTGACTCCTGCCCTGTGAGGGACAATTCCCTCCCCCGAGGGTAAGGCAGGAGAAAGGAGTGGAGGGGATTGTTGGAGAGGTGGACGGGAAGGAGGGGCCGCTGGAGGAGAATTAGAATGAAAAAGAGTGGGGGCATAGACTGAATGCAGGGAAAAAAGGAGTGGATTCAGGGGAAGGTTAGTGGGGAGTATATCAGGGAGGTGTTTCCACGTGATACTGTACAGAAAGACAGACAGAGACAGATAGATAGAAAGGGAGAGCCATGTCACATGCGTCCTATCCGTCTGAATGGCAGCAGCAACAACACCAAGGATTGTTTGAAGACACAATACACTCTACACCTCTTCCTAGGATGGTGATCAAGAGTTAATACAAACATCACAATGACTCTCTGACTCTGAGCTAAACATGAACCCGGAAAAACATCATTAGCGACTGTATCATTCTCAAAAGTAATGACTCTTAAATACCTGTACAAACAGTCACTAAGAACACTGCACACCACGTACGTCTGACAGATCCTGACGTACGTGGCAACAATGCGGATATATATACAAGTTAGTCAAGCTCAGAGAAACTTGCAAAAAAATATATATATGTAAGATCATATATATATATATATAAGATCATTGCGGACAAGGCATAGAAAAACACACGATTTAACATAGGAAAAAAAAGTAGGGTTTTTTTTGTTTGTTTTTGAGAATTTAGAAATACAAACTTTGAAGAGAGAATGGGAGGAGAAAATGATGGACGACTAGAAGACTGACGAGGAGATAAAAGAGAATGAGAAAATGAGAGAATGAGAAAATAGAAAGGTGAAGGAAGCGGTGTAAAACGAATGTAGACAACAAGTGTTTATAGAGATAACAGTTGAGCGTCAGGAGACGGCAGCGTCACGAGACGGCAGCGTCACGAGACGGCAGCGTCAAGAGACGGCAGCGTCACGAGACGGCAGCGTCAAGAGACGGCAGCCTCAGGAAACAACTACCGCGAAACTTAAAAGTAATTACAATAAATTAAAGACAAAAACACTGTGTTACGACACATTACGCTGACATTCGTCAGGAAAAATCACCTGACACGGATCTGAAGCATTGGACGACCCGCTCAGCGCTGACGGTAAAAAAAGACATAACACGTGCGTAGCAAGAGTCCCCCTTTCCCTTCCCCCCCTCCTCCAAACACACACACACACACACACACACACACACACGAAGAAAGAAAGAACACATCTCAAAACTAGATCCCTTTAATAAAAACAATCGGCTATATGCTTCCGTCCGGACTTTATGTATCATGCGTCTAAAGTCAGGGGCACCTCGGCTGCTGATAAAAGGCAGCAGGAACGTATTTTTTTGACCGAGGTTACCAGAGGACCGAGCGAGGCTGGACGGGTCGATGAGCATTCACGACGGTGTTAAGCACTTTACTGCTGACACTTAACACAATTTGCCGTAGCAGACGATGCTTACCTTGACGGATATGTTGGTGAGGGAAGGTAATGGTTGATAGGCGAGGGACGGAGAGACAAGGAAGGAGATGAAAGAAGGGAAGGAGAGAAAAAAGGGGATGGAGGAAGGGAGGGAGGGAGAGAAGGAAGGGGATGGAGGAAGGGAGGGAGAGAAGGAAGGGGTGGGATGGAGGAAGGGAGAGAAGGTAGGAGATGAAGGGAGAGAGAGAAGGAAGGAGATGAAGAAAGGAAGGGAGGGAGAGAATGGATGGGGGATATAAACACATACTTGTACCACACACACACACACACACACACACACAGTGGCTAATCAAGATGCATTGCTAGGAGCTGATACTGAACCCACGTAACTACAAATAGGTGAGTACACATACAAAACCAAAACATAAAAAAAAATTGCCCCCTCTAGCGAAATTACGTTAAAAAAACGCAGTCTTGGAGCTCTCTGACTGACCAGTTAGAGTGGAAAACGTTGATTGGCCAGTTACTGTGAGTGGAAGACGTTGATTGGTTAGTTACTGTGAGTGGAAGACGTTGATTGGTTAGTTACTGTGAGTGGAAGACGTTGATTGGTTAGTTACTGTGAGTGGAAGACGTTGATTGGTTAGTTACTGTGAGTGGAAGACGTTGATTGGCCAGTTACTGTGAGTGGAAGACGTTGATTGGTCCGTAGCTATGAGTAGGCCTCTCTGATCAGTTGCTGTGAGTGGACTTGGCTGACTAGTCAGTAACTCAGAGGTGGAACTCCCTTGCATTTTTGTAACTACTCCTGACCTGCCTCAATGAACAATAAATTCTACAAGAGTCGAACAAAAACATGTGTTGCTGGGTTGTTCACCTTTCCACGCTCACCTGACTCTAGTCACCTGCTGCAACTACTTGTATGTTGGTTCTGTTAGTTGCTGAAGTTCATATAATGTCATCTTGTGCTAGAGAGAGAGGGTGTGTGTGTGTGTGTGTGTGTGTGTACTCACCTATTTGTGGTTGCAGGGGTCGATTCATAGCTCCTGTGTGTGTGTGTGCATACTCATCTAATTGTTGTTGCAGGGGTCGTGTGTGTGTTTGTGTTTTATCACATCACATACTTCATGTGTCCTGTTTTTCCCCCTCCCTCTGCTTGTCATAAGGTTACACAGGACACAGACACAGAGGCGCATGTCTCTCAGAATATATACACTGGGATTTACTTTAATCCCCGTTTTAGCGAGTACCAGGAGAGCAGGTTAGGTTAAGCTTGAGTGCCAGGAGAGCAGGTTAGGTTAAGCTTGAGTGCCACTCGTGTTGTCTATGGGTGTGTAATCCATTGTTGCCACCATAAAGTTCCTCTCAACTGCATGGTATTCAACCACTATTGGCATATATAGTC
This sequence comes from Cherax destructor, assembly GCA_009830355.1. Taxonomy (NCBI): domain Eukaryota; kingdom Metazoa; phylum Arthropoda; class Malacostraca; order Decapoda; family Parastacidae; genus Cherax; species Cherax destructor. The sequence goes on from WNWK01000019.1 coordinate 1,060,632, forward strand.
ATTTATACTTTCATTTTGCTTGTGAGTAGGCCTATTTTGAAGGAAATAGGCCTACTTATCTGTGTAGACAGGTCTTCCTGACAGTGACTCATGTGGGTCGCTGTGAGGACTTGTCAACACTGCTCCATAGGCTCACTCCACTGCTCCATATTCTCACTCCACTGCTCCGTAGGCTCACTCCACTGCTCCGTAGGCTCACTCCACTGCTCCATAGGCTCACTCCACTGCTCCGTATTTGTTTGTTTTAACTAAACAATTACCTAATGTGGAGTCATTACTTCCTCCTACTGTTATTTTCCTTCTGAATTTAATTAGTTTATGTCTGTTCCCTGTTTCATTCTCTTGGTATTTTACGCTCGCTCTCATCTGTTGGTTTCCATTGATTCTCCAGTATTTATTTATTACTTTTATCTATAATTCATCAATTTGGTTTCTTAGTCTTGTGTGTGTAATTCTCAATTTTATTTATATTCTCTTTAACTGAAGCGTCTCTGAAATGTGTTAGGTACATGCAATGTCTTCGTGATGTTATAACAAAAAAAATAACATCAGCACTAACATCAGCACTAACATCACAACTAACATCACAACTAACATCACAACACGTCGTAGAAGAGTGAGAGGCTGCGGAGACTCTAATCCCCTGATATTATGGGACGGCACGCTCCACACTAACTTAACAACAGTTAGGTTACGTAAGATTCGACAGGTAACAGGACAAGTGTTTCCTGTTGCGGGTCTTAGTCATGTGATGACCCTCAGCTGGAGCTTTTGGTCATCTGACCGAGGCCTTACGCTGGCTTACGGATCCATTCTTTAAAAATTAAGGCTATTTTTTAGGGAAATTAAGAACAAGACAACACTTGTCACAATAGTATTGTGACAAAAAGCGATGAATGGAAAACAGAATACACACATGACTTACAGAAATTCGGTAAAAGCATTCGACAGAGGTGATAATGGAGTGATAGCTATTAAACGAAGAGAATAAGTTTAAAACGAAAGTAGAGGAAATTTATATTCAAATGTCTAACAAACAGATCGCTCACGAAGAGTGGCAGCGACCAAAAATAAAACAAAAAGTTCAGCACCCCAAGGCAAGGTCCTGGCACCGTTTCCGTTTCTCATCCTAACAGAATAGATCAAAACACTAGCCCCAGCTTACTACCAGCCTCTGCAGGTGACACTAAAATAAGCACAAGAGGCAACTGGTAGCATTATACTATGGGATAATTTTTTTTTACATAGGGCATCCAATGTTTTAATTCAATTCCTACCGTGTTTTGTAATTTTCGGATTAGTCATTCGTTAAAAACGCAGTCGAGAGCTCCCTGAACATCTCGCCCATCTATGTGTTTTTAAAAACATCTGTGATTATCGTCGTGGCATAATATATCTGATAGGCAGGAATATGTGACGCAGAAACTGAACTCAATGTTAGTTAATATATATTTTTGCTCTGCAAGTGACTAACGATGGTTCTGTGAAGACCTTTTTTTTCCACTATCTTCACAACAAAGTTGGAGAATGATGCACATGGCCCTAAGTTCCTCCTCTCCCTTACCCTGAGCTTGAATGACAGAGTGCAACAGTTGGGGTATATTGTTGAAACGTATCGCCTACAGAGGCTTCTTCGGTCAAACACAGAGGAGATTAAATATGGAGACAGCAAAAGTAGTGGCGAGATAAAAATGTGACCAGTCCATCAGCCTTGAAGAATAGGTTAGTGAGGTGGTCAGTCCCTCATCTTGGAGAAGCCTACTGTGTAAGCAAAACGTTTCTACACTAAATATACCCAAGTGTTGCACAAGTGTCTTATCCATCTACGTGTCGGCACTTTACACTATTTTCACAATTATTCTGAGTTTGGACCATCTGATGGAGATGAAGCTGGAGAGAAGCTGGAGAGAGAGAGATAATTAAACTGTATTTCAGTACAGGAGACTGGGTACGTAAGTAAGCACGTTATTAAGGCACAGGTACACATAAGTACAATTATCATACAAAATGTAAATTACCTAAGATAACCCACAAAAAAGGTCAAAGTTATTTATTTCCATTGGGCTCCTTGATTTGCCCTCCTCACTGTGGCCGAGTGAGTGGAGATGGTGGAGGGGTAAACAATAAGCCAGAGGGAAATTTTAAACCCGGAATTTAACCATATGAAGGTGAAGACAAGGCATACTATAGCATGCAACGGGACGAGACAGACACACACATACACACACAAAAAAAACGGAACGACAGTATGAGAATACCACCTTACCTTTGATGAGTTCCCAGAGTTTTTCTACTCCCAGGAAGATAACAGTAAATGACCATGTGATAGTACTTACGAAGGCCGGGGCTAATATGTTACCACAGTGAGAGGGACAGCAACAACAGCAGCAACAACAGCAGCAACAACAGCAGCAGCAGCAAGCTAGTCACGCACGTTTGAGCTCCTTTAAATTGCGTTTTTTTTTCGGATGGTCCCAGGGGGGGAACAGAGTGCAACAAACAGGCGTGTGCAAATGTCAAAGTGATATAATCATTTAAAACCAGCAAAAGGGAAATATAAGTGAGCGCCACCGTCTCAGACAAGAGACCAGAAGTTGGTGGTTGGTCTTGACGTGTGTGTGATAATGACGACCATAACCTGCCTCACGTCCGCCACTGACCTACACTAAAACCTGTTTTAACAAAGCTTCCCTCCTCGCCCACCCCCAGTTGTGTCTTACATCATAAGCTAGAAATACTTGTACCATTAACCTTTCTCATTCCTTGGTCAGTCTGCTTTATACAAGCTTAAAATACCTCTATTACTGATATTTCTCATTCCTTGGTCAGTCTGCTTTATACAAGCTTAAAATACCTCTATTACTGATATTTCTCATTCCTTGGTCAGTCTGCTTTATACAAGCTTAAAATACCTCTATTACTGATATTTCTCATTCCTTGGTCAGTCTGCTTTATATAAGCTTAAAATACCTCTATTACTGATACTTCTCATTCCTTGGTCAGTCTGCTTCATATTAGCTTAAAATACCTCTATTACTGATACTTCTCATTCCTTGGTCAGTCTGCTTTATACAAGCTTAAAATACCTCTATTACTGATACTTCTCATTCCTTGGTCAGTCTGCTTCATATTAGCTTAAAATACCTCTATTACTGATACTTCTCATTCCTTGGTCAGTCTGCTTTATACAAGCTTAAAATACCTCTATTACTGATACTTCTCATTCCTTGGCCAGTCTGCTTTATATAAGCTTAAAATACCTTTATTACTGATACTTCTCATTCCTTGGCCAGTCTGCTTTATATAAGCTTAAAATACCTCTATTACTGATATTTCTCATTCCTTGGCCAGTCTGCTTTATATATGCTTAAAATACCTCTATTACTTATATTTCTCATTCCTTGGCCTTGACGAAGAGATTCTTACAAAGCTGCAAATTGCATATGCATATATTTTGCTCTCTCATTACAAAAGTCTGTTCAGAAATATCTATCTTCCTTCTCGACTGTCAACATTGATTTGATTTTTTTTTTGTGCTGTGCGGCTGTTACTGCTGAAAGCCAGGAAACGAATGCTGTTGTTTGTGCTGTGTGTCAGTCACAGCTGTAGGCCGGTGAGAGAGTGCTGTTATCTGTTCTGAGCGGCAGAGTTGGGAAATACATACTGTTGTGTGTGTGTGTTTACGTGGGTTGGTTGCGATACAGGGAGGAGGATGCAGTCTGTTGCTGCCTACTTCTTGCGACACTGCAGTCAGACGTCTTGTAACACTGCAATAAGACGTCTTGCAACACTGCAACAAGAATTCTTGCAACATTGCAACAAGACGTCTTGCAACGCTGCAACAAGACGTCTTGCAACACTGCAGTAAGACGTCTTGCAGCACTGTAGTCAGAAGTCTTGCAGCACTGTAGTCAGAAGTCTTGCAACACTGTAGTCAGAAGTCTTGCAACACTGTAGTCAGAAGTCTTGCAACACTGTAGTCAGAAGTCTTGCAGCACTGTAGTCAGAAGTCTTGCAGCACTGTAGTCAGAAGTCTTGCAGCACTGTAGTCAGAAGTCTTGCAACACTGTAGTAAGAAGTCTTGCAACACTGTAGTAAGAAGTCTTGCAACACTGTAGTAAGAAGTCTTGCAACAGTCTTCATTTTTCAACACCATGGCCAGAGACCTGTTTTAGCCTCTCCAAGATATTAACCTTAACATTTCTCGCCTGATTCTTTGTCACTACACTTCCTATATATCGGCTCATCCTCTTTTCCCAGGTAGATCCGCTTCTACGTGATAAAAACCACTGTGTGAGCGAAACGTTAACTAAGAACAGCATTATGCTCCGTTTGTGTCTTTTTTATGGTAAGGATACTAGACTTTCTTATCCAGGGGACTTTCTTATCCAGGGGACTTTCTTATCCAGGGGACTTTCTTATCCTGGGGACTTTATTATCCTGGGACCCAAGTGCAGACAGGAACTTTACCGAGAACTATCGGCTGTTGACCAGGTCTTTATTCCTCCCAGCACAGTCGTCTCAGACCGAAAAACAGAAGACCTTTTCCCTCGGATGAATCGTCTGGGTAAATTTCCTCTCCGCAGTTTTGTCCTCCTCTTCATTTGTCGGTTTTGCGACATTTTTTCCTCTCTCTATTATCCCTTCGTATGTCAGTCGGACTCATTTCTAGAGCTAATAGTGGTAAACCACGGAATGGGTGGGGCTCGAACCGACGGCGAGTGAGTCGTGAGACTCCACACCAGGAAATTGTTTGACTCAAGATTCCCTGTCGATGAATTTCCAATCAGTTTGACTAAACTTATGACGACGTTTCGGTCCGACTTAACCCATGAAGTAGTCATTGTATTGTGTATTTTTAGTCTTCAGAGTCACAGGTGTTATACAACTGGTAAATAAAACACACATTGCGGGTCGAGACATTTTATTGTGAAGATGTTTTTTCTCCACCAGTGACTTTATCAACTGATGAAGTCTCTGGTGGGCGAAACGTCTTCCCAATAAAATGCCACAACTCGCATTGTGTCTCACTTACATACTGTCAGTATAGTCTACAATTTTTATTATCCACAAATTTCCTCCAATAACAAATTCGTTTAGAGTTTGCTTCAGTGCGTCAGTTTCTGCGTACACTAAGTACGTTGCATTCGGCGTTCATTGCACAGCCACTCCTTGCATTACCGCTGCACCAGCCAGTCTGGCTGTTATGATGGTGAGGGTGGGGGCCCCCAACCGGGCTTGAAGGTCTGCTAAGTTTCATCATTAACCAATCAGGGTGAAGGGGGATGTGACTCCAGACGAACTGACATTATACTTATACCCCTGGCTTGGAGTCAGTCTCTCACTAGCTGGCTGCGTACACACAGTGATCTCTGCTGTATGAGTTATAAGATAACAGCAGTGAGTGAGTGAGCTTTGCTCTCTCACTCAGTATTACTCTGATTTGCACTCTGCGCATGCTGTAAATATTGGAGATGGGAATGTACAGGTATTCAAAACTACTCTGGCTGTTTACTTTTGGCTCTAGTTTCTTGGCCTGGTCTTGAGGCCTTGTCTCAGACCGGCCGCGGGGGCGTTGACCCCCGAAACCCTCTCCAGGTATACTCCAGGTATTGGTTCGTTCCTTGCCTGAAACACATTCGGCCACGTACGTTCTACAGGAGTAAGGAGATTGGTGGTTATAATTATAACCTTAATTTTTAAATGGGGTGGAGCGGTAAGCCAGTGGAAGGCCTCGGTCAGATAGCTAAAAGCTCCAACTGCGGGTCATCATATAACTAAGACCCTCAAGGAAACACTTGTCCTGTTTCCTGACGAACCTTACCTAACCTTACAGTTGAACCTGTGTTCGTGATACTGACCTGTCCAACTTTCTGTCACCCACAACCGATTTTAATATAGTTCTTTAAAATTGAACTCTTATTCTATGCCGCCCTTATCAACGGTACCTTGTAACAACACTCTAAATTAGACAGAGGGATTTGATCCACAGATGATTACTACGTTGATAATGCAAGTATGGGAAATACATAGTTACTAGTACCGCTTATATCAACCTTGTTACTGGGAGGGGGATAATATCAAACAGTAAGTAAATAGGTAAGTGTATTTAGGCACAGGTACACATCAGTACAGTTATCATACATAGTGTAAATTACCTAGGGTACCCCCCAAAAATCAGACAAACTGAGGGGTATGGGGGTTATTGCAAGGATTTATTACACAGTTATGGTAAGGGAATTTAAAAAGCAGTATTAACGAAGGTTACATTTACAGTCAGTCCTCTACGGTTCCTACAGAAGCCTCCACCTAGAGTAGTCTGTTGATCTACCGCTCTCTCTCTCCCTCATAATGAAGGGACAAGGAACTCTTTACCAGTTTTATATTCCATCTGAAATAGCGATGGAGTCGAGTTGAAGGAACATTAAAGTCCCCCATCCCTTCCTCGGATCAAACCTGATTACCTCCCATTCCCAGGTGCTACATTACCCTTAAGATAATAATCTGTACCCGAGATACGTGTTTCTCATAAGATGCGGGCAGCACCTGCACCAGGTAACAGTCCCTGGCTACCCAGCTGGGAGCGCCAGGCAATAAGCTTATTACCACCTGACTTGCACCTGCAGTTGCAACACCATCCGTCCCCGCCGGGTCTTGCAACACCGGTGGTCCAGGACCCAGTAACTGGGGCCTCAGGTGGTATTTACCGGAGCCCTCGGAAGGAGCACTGGTTGACACCGGGTGAAGCCTTGGTTGAGTGGTTAGGGAAGGGAGCAACTAGACTGTCCCACAGTGTGGTGCTACCCCTAGTCTAGAAAAGTTACATGGTGGGAACACTTGCAGTGTACTACTACCCCTATTCTTTACCAGTTACATGGTGGGAACACCCATCGTGTGCGCTACACTGAACCATATCTCTTCTATAGTGAGCACTCGTAGTGTGTGTGGTTATCCTAGTGTATATGAGTTACACAGTGCGAACACTTGCGGTAGTGGCGTCCCTACTGGAAAACACACAATTTCAAGAATTATTTACATATAAATCGTGTTTCATCAAAATTTACAGCACAAGTAATATAGTGAGTCATGAAAAACTTATTCTCTGTTATAAAGTAACATAATCTCACTGGAAGTGGGAAATATTTACGAGGTGCGCAGTGCGCGACTAACTTATTCTACATTAGTGTTGCATTGTGGGGAACTTAAGCCTTTCTGTGTATCCCTGTCATACTCCCTCCCTCCTCTTCTGTGTGTCTGCATCACGTACCGTATTTTCCGCATATAAGGCGCACGAGCATATGAGACGATGTTAGTAAACAACTGCTAAAGCGTTACCCAAAGCCGACCCTTGACCCTGACCTTAAGCATATAAGGCGCAGGCTGATTTTCCAAGACTTTTTGTGGAGAAAAAACGCGCCTTATATGCCGGAAAATACGGTAACAGCGGAGATATACGAACACGTTCGCGTGTTATTAACCCCGCGGACTTGGCTCATAAAGCAACGATATAATTTTGCCAGAACAAGCCGAGTGTATATCAGCTTTTAGCTGTAATTCTTTTACCCTTAGTCTGAACAAAGCAAAAATCGTATATTTTATTGATACAAAATGCTATAGTGTTGCAACCAGGACCTATCAATTGGGTTATCAAAGCACTGAAGATGGGTTGGGCAAATATTTTCTGTTAGTGGGTTTGGGTCTGAGAAGAACTTGCCTAGTATGGGCCAGTAGGCCTGCTGCAGTGGTTTTTCCTTTATGTTCTTGTCTCAAGGCAGTCTGATGTCTGGTAACAGTGGTAGAATTACCGACAGAATGTTAGGCAAATGAACGCAGATGCAGCTACCGTAACGAGTCGTTACGGTAACGGCTCGTTAAAGCTCCGGAAGAGCGAAACGTTGCCATGAGGAAAATGTCCCATTAGTTGCATCTGTGTCCATTTACCTAACAGTCCGATGTCTGCCTGAGAGGAAAATTTACTCAGACGATGGTGGCAGTGGCGTACTGCTGGCATTGTTGGAAAAGAAACACTCGTCGCAGCACAAGCTTTTTATGGGGGTTAACGTTTCGCTCTGAGCGAAACATCGTCCCAAGAGATGCTCAATGTTTGTGTATGGCTTGGGGAGCTGCGGGAGAGAAATGTACAGTCCTGTTGACCATCAAGTTAGACGCGGAGAAATCAGTAATCCAAGTCGCGACATCACGTCAACAGTCCGTGTAAATATTCACGGGTGAGGCTGTCACCTGACTCCAAAAAATTCTACAACAGTCCATTGAGTCCTGGTAAGCCAGTGGTTGCTACTGCTGCCGTGGTCAGTCATAGGGGCCATCGACTGCCCTACCTTCGTGTGTCCTTATTCTACCTGTGCGTTGGAGGAGTGTTCGGGGTCGAGTCCAGGAAAACTCAGAGAACCTGTATCACTTGAAGAAATACTTGATACGTCCCAGGCACAGCGCCTGCAACACTCAGCGGGTCATCCTATGACTTAAAAAAAGAGAAAAATAGCCATGTCAAGTAACTTTTCCTACCGGAGAACCTGGCAACCTACAAAGAAAGCGATACCCTCAGTTTTTTTTTCCAGAATGAAAGGCGGAAACACGTTGTTGCCTGTAGTAATTACGCTAAGCGAGGCCTTAATACAAACTGGAAATGAGTTAGACGCAGTAAGACATATGAGCAACACTAGGAATCTTTGGTTATGAAACGTTTCGCCTGCGCTGCAGGCTTCCCCAGTGGAATACAGAGATGAATCACACTGAATATGATAATAGTATGCAAAACCGGAGCAAAATTCTTCTTCAGGCTGAGGGACTGACTACCTCAGAACCATGTCTCTAAGGGTGATGGACTGATTACATCGTCTTTACATCTCTACTGCTTCCGCTGCCTCCTCTGTACTCGACTGAAGAAGCCTACTGTGTAGGCGAAACGCTTCGGAATAGAGATACCTAACTGTTGCAGATATGTTATGACTCACACTCCTGGAGACATCATGGAATCTTGGTACAGAGGAATTCTACCCAATCTTCTTACCACTGGCCCATTCCTTGGGTATTACCTACCTCCACTGGGGAGTCCCGCCTACCAATGACAATGCCTTCATCTGCTGCACCAAGGTATTGTCACTGGCGCTTATATACACCTTCCTCCAGTATATAAGTTCCAAGCTCCATGACTGTGCTTCAGTACCTTCGAGACTACGGTACTGTTCATCATCTAAAGGCTGAGGGACTAATTACCTCATCTTTTGTATATAATTCTTCACATTATGTCTTTGTATTGTGCTGATAAAGCCACTGGTTGGCGAAACGTCTACAAGTATAGATACCCAGGTGTTGCACATGTGTGTCTGATTCATTATCTTGAAGGTACTGTATGCCATCTATGCACAACAGAGTTATTTATCTTTGTATTCAACTGATGAAGCCTGCAGCGCAGTCGAAACGTTTCGTCAATAAAGACTCCCGGTGTTGCACACGTATCTATAACATCAGCTTGACAGTATTCGACCGACCGACCGACCGACCGACCGACAGACAGACCTTCTACACCTGCCGTTAAGATTCACTCACGCAGGTATATTCCCACTCCCGCAGGTGAAATTCTCAAAGCAGCACCAAAAGCACTGTCATGTCACCTGTGGAAGGCACAGGTGACACAGGTGCGCATGATCCGTCTCGGCAAAGTATTAGCGTAGGTCATGAGCAGTTTGAGAGAGGTCAGGGTTTAAATTGAGGGAAGTAACGAAGCAATCAGTGTTTAGGTACATTTGCTGGTGTATTGCCTACATTTTATGGTAAGTGTATGTATTTGTGTATGCGTGCATGTGTGTGTGTGTGTACGCACCTAGTTGTAGTTGCAGGGGTCGATTCACAGCTCCTGGCCCCGCCTCTTCACTGGTCGCTGCTAGGTCACTCTTCCTGCTCCATGAGCTTTATCATACCTCTTCTTAAAGCTATTCATGGATCCTGCCTCCACTACATCACTTCCCAGACTATTCCACTTCCTGACCACTCTGTAACTGAAGAAATACTTCCTAACATCCATGTGATTCATCTGAGTCTTCAGCTTCCAACTGTGTCCCCTTGTTTCTGTGTCCCATCTCTGGAACAACCTGTCTCTGTCCACCTTATCTATTGTTCTCAGCATTTTGTATGTCGTTATCATATTCCCCTTATTTCTCCTGTCTTCCAATGTTTTCAGATGTGTGTGTGTGTGTGTGTGTGTGTTGTGTGTGTGTGTGTGTGTGTGTGTATGTGTGTGATCTATATACCTCTCGTCACTGTGAGGCAAAACCCACTCCCATAAAATTCACCTTAAGTGATCAGGCCACTTACCCTTTCTTACCTCTCCCTGTCTATCCACAACCTATCCTCGTCACTGCTCTATCCTACCCCAGTGTTTCCCATCCCTCGTGTTTGTCTTCCCTTCCATGACTTAACAAAGAGTAAACTACTTAATGAGTTTTAGTTTCCAAGGGTTGTTCCTCCCTCATATGATACGCTCTGACCAGTCCCTTGTCTATATAGTTTCACTTACTTGCATTAACTGAGAGTGAATACCAGCAGTAATTATTCCTTCAACTCCTGAAGGGTGTCCAGATCTTCTTGCAGTTTTGGTAGTTCTAACCGGTTTATATTCAGTAGTTTTAACATCATTTGCGAACGTTGATATGTGTGATTCTAGCCATCTGGGAAGATCCTTTTCTGATACCAGCAACAATATGGGTACCATCACTGACCCTTATGGGATCCTTCTGGTTGCATGTGCAACACTTGTTGCACATGCGTCTAATTTATTAGCTTGTCGGTTCCCTGAACCATTTATCTACATACGTGATCCTATACCTGTCCCCAGAAACACCACCTGGGGGGCAGGTATAGGATGGACGGGAGTAATGTCAACTGGTGTCGGAGCAAAGTTTATTTTGTATATTGTGTCTTAATGGCCACAACCCACCACACCCCAAATCTGAGAGCAAGTGTATCATTATCCCCACACTCTACACTTGATTTCAGATCAACAACAACAATAACACGCCCGCCTTCCAAAGCTGACCACACGTAAAGCACTCCAATCCCACAGCAAACCTGACTTAAAGGGAACCATATAGGCTTCACAGTCCACATCTATCTCCGGGGAATATTTGGGTGCCACACTTCCCCTCACCTGCGGATTTGACAACCAGCGTTCACTAAAGAACAAACAACGCACCATGCATTGACTGAAACAATACACAAACAACCTGTACGTGGGTGAAAGCAGCTGGTGACGACGTTTCGGTTCGTCTTGGATGATTTACAAGTTACACTAACACACGAAGGTGAGGGAGCCATCACTACGGACTCCTGAATGTGACAACTTTTAAGTGACGGATTTAGCGCTTAGTTATGACTACTACTACTACACTACTACTACTACTACTACTACTACTACTACTACTACTACTACTACTACTTAGAACTGGAACCCAGAGTTCCGACAAATATACGTAACCAAGAAAAAAAAATAAGACACTTCGAGTCTGTATATATATAGAGACGATGTTTCGCTCAAGTGAAACGTCAAATGGCGGCTTGCTAAAGGGCTTAAATTATTGGGTTGTCTGCACTCTAATAACGTCGTTATATGCTGTATATGCTGGGAGCGTTGTAGTTAATGCTGATGTATTATACATCAAAGTGAACATTCAACTGCAGTACTGAATAAGTCATCACGGAAAGGCAAGACAAGTGAACAACTCATGACACCTGCTGCTCCTGTTCAACAACAACGACAATAACAGTAACAACGACAATAACAGTAACAACGACAATAACAGTAACAACGACGATAACAGTAACAACGACAATAACAGTAACACGACAATAACAACGACAATAAAAGTAACAACGACAATAACAGTAACAACGACAATAACAGTAACAACGACGATAAGAGTAACAACGACGATAACAGTAACAACGACAATAACAGTAACAACGACAATAACAGTAACAACGACGATAACAGTAACAACGACGATAACAGTAACAACGACGATAACAGTAACAACGACGATAACAGTAACAACGACAATAACAGTAACAACGACGATAACAGTAACAACGACATAACAGTAACAACGACGATAACAGTAACAACGACATAACAGTAACAACGACGATAACAGTAACAACGACAATAACAGTAACAACGACAATAACAGTAACAACGACAATAACAGTAACAACGACGATAAGAGTAACAACGACGATAACAGTAACAACGACAATAACAGTAACAACGACGATAAGAGTAACAACGACGATAACAGTAACAACGACAATAACAGTAACAACGACAATAACAGTAACAACGACGATAACAGTAACAACGACGATAACAGTAACAACGACGATAACAGTAACAACGACAATAACAGTAACAACGACGATAACAGTAACAACGACGATAACAGTAACAACGACGATAACAGTAACAACGACAATAACAGTAACAACGACGATAACAGTAACAACGACAATAACAGTAACAACGACAATAACAGTAACAACGACGATAACAGTAACAACGACAATAACAGTAACAACGACGATAACAGTAACAACGACGATAACAGTAACAACGACAATAACAGTAACAACGACGATAACAGTAACAACGACAATAACAGTAACAACGACAATAACAGTAACAACGACGATAACAGTAACAACGACAATAACAGCAACAACGACAATAACAGTAACAACGACGATAAGAGTAACAACGACAATAACAGTAACAACGACGATAAGAGTAACAACGACGATAACAGTAACAACGACGATAACAGTAACAACGACAATAACAGTAACAACGACAATAACAGTAACAACGACGATAACAGTAACAACGACGATAACAGTAACAACGACGATAACAGTAACAACGACAATAACAGTAACAACGACAATAACAGTAACAACGACGATAACAGTAACAACGACAATAACAGTAACCACGACAATAACAGTAACAACGACGATAACAGTAACAACGACGATAACAGTAACAACGACGATAACAGTAACAACGACGATAACAGTAACAACGACAATAACAGTAACAACGACAATAACAGTAACAACGACAATAACAGTAACAACGACGATAACAGTAACAACGACAATAACAGTAACAACGACGATAACAGTAACAACAACGATAACAGTAACAACGACGATAACAGTAACAACGACAATAACAGTAACAACGACGATAACAGTAACAACGACAATACCTTTGATATATACCTTTGAAGAGTTTCGAGAGTATCTACTCTCTGAGCCCGGCCATGGGCCAGGCTCGTCTGGTGCTTGCCTGGTCAACCAGGCTGTTGCTGCTGGAGGCCCGCTGCCCCACATATCCGTCACAGCCTGGTTGATCTGGCACCTGGTGAAGATATTTGTCCAGTTTCCTCTTGAAGGCTTCTACACTGGTTCCAGCCGTGTTTCGGATATCTTCTGGTAAGATGTTGAATAGTCTGGGACCCCGGATGTTAATACAGTGCTCCCGTATTGTCCCCACCGCACCCCTGCTCCTCACTGGGTTTATTTTACACTTTCTCCCATATCTCTCACTCCAGTATGTTGTTATGGCAGTGTGCAGATTTGGGACCAGGCCCTCAAGTACTTTCCATGTATATATTATCATGTATCTCTCTCCTCCGCTCCAATGAGTACATGTTCAAGACTTGAAGGCGTTCCCAATAATTTAGATGTTTCAATGGCTCAATGTGAGCCGTAAACGATCTCTGGATTTGTTCCAGCTCTGCTATTTCTCCTGCCCTGAACGGGGCCGTCAGCACTGAGCAGTATTCTAAGTGAGGGAGCACTAGCGATTTGAATAGTGTCACCATCGGCATTATTTCCCTTGTTTTGAAAGTTCTCAATACCCACCCCGTCATCTTCCTGGCTGTTGTGATCTTTGTCTTGTTATGGTCTTTAAACGACAGATCAGCAGACATAATTATTCCCAAGTCCTTTACGTGTTCCTTTCGTTCTATGTGGTGACCCTCTTGCGTTTTGTATATAGTGTTCCTTTTGAGTTCTTCATTTTTCCATACCTAAGCAGCTGAAACTTATCACCATTGAACGTCATGTTGTTCTCCACTGCCCATTGGAAGACCCTGCTTATGTCCTCCTGTAATTTTTCAGTGTCCTCTACCGTAGTGACTTTCATGCTTATTTTAGTGTCATCTGCAAATGATGATACAAAAGTGTGCTGGGTGTTTTTATCTATGTCTGCTATGAGGATGAGAAACAGCAGAGGTGCCAGGACAGTGCCTTGGGGCACTGAGCTTTTGACCTCGCTGATGCTGGATCTTGCCCTGTTCACTACTACTTTTTGTGTTCTTTGTGTTAGGAACTCAAAAATCCATCTGCCTACCTTCCCGTAATGCCTATGGCCCTCATTTTGTGCGCTATCACTCCATGATCGCATTTGTCAAACGCCTTTGCAAAATCTGTGTAAATCACATCTGCGTTTTGGTCGTCCTCCAATGCCTCCGTAATTCTGTCATAATGGTTCAGCAGCTGTGACAGGCATGATCGACCCGCTCTAAAGCCATGCTGGTTCGGGTTATGTTGGTTGTGCTGGTCCATGAACTTTGTAATCTGCCGTCTCATCACTCTTTCAAAGATTTTTATGATGTGAGAAGTGAGGGCTACTGGTCTGTAATTTTTAGCTAGTGCTCTACTACCTCCCTTATGCAAAGGAGCTATGTCTGCACTCTTTAAGGCCTCTGGAATTTCACCTAGATCTAAGCTCTTTCTCCACAGAATACTAAGGGCTCTTGCTAATGGTACTTTGCACTGCTTTATAAATAAAGCATTCCATGAATCTGGTCCAGGTGCTGAGTGAGTGGGCATGTTGGCCATTTCTTTTCGAAATCTATGGGATTTGTACTAATGTCGGTTAGGTGGTCTGCGCAGCCTTCTGCTGGAGTGAAAAATATTTCTGCATTTTCTACCTTGCTGTCATTTAGTGGGTTGCTGAACACTGACTCATACTGTTCTTTTAGCATTTCACTCATTTCCTGTTCATCGTCCGTATACGAATCTCCTCTCAATAATGGTCCAATTCTACAGGTAGTTCTTAGCTTGGATTTTGCATAGGAGTAGAAATATTTTGGGTTTCTTGCAATATCCTGTATGGCTCTTTGTTCCCTTTGTACTTCTTCTGTCAGGTATGACATCTTAAGTTTTTGCTCTAATTCCGTGATCTCTCGGTTAAGGCTATCTCTCTTCTGTTGCAACATAACTGTGTTTTTCAGCAATTCAGTAACCCGTTTTCTTCTCCTGTACCATCTCCTACGCTCTCTCTCTATATCTGATCTTCTTCGGGGTTTCCTCAAGGGTACGTGTTTCATACATACCTTGTATGCTTCTGTATTCAGCTTCTCTAGACACAGTAACAACGACAATAACAGTAACAACGACGATAACAGTAACAACGACAATAACAGTAACAACGACAATAACAGTAATAACGACGATAACAGTAACAACGACAATAACAGTAACAACGACGATAACAGTAACAACGACGATAACAGTAACAACGACGATAACAGTAACAACGACAATAACAGTAACAACGACAATAACAGTAACAACGACGATAACAGTAACAACGACAATAACAGCAACAACGACAATAACAGTAACAACGACGATAACAGTAACAACGACAATAACAGTAACAACGACGATAACAGTAACAACGACGATAAGAGTAAGAACGACGATAACAGTAACAACGACGATAACAGTAACAACGACAATAACAGTAACAACGACAATAACAGTAACAACGACAATAACAGTAACAACGACGATAACAGTAACAACGACGATAACAGTAACAACGACGATAACAGTAACAACGACGATAACAGTAACAACTGAAACAATAACAGTAACAACGACGATAACAGTAACAACGACAATAACAGTAACAACGACAATAACAGTAACAACGACGATAACAGTAACAACGACGATAACAGTAACAACGACGATAACAGTAACAACGACAATAACAGTAACAACGACAATAACAGTAACAACGACAATAACAGTAACAACGACAATAACAGTTACAACGACGATAACAGTAACAACGACGATAACAGTTACAACGACGATAACAGTTACAACAACGATAAAAATAAAGATAACGATAGCAGTGATAACGATACCAACAACAACGATAATAACGACGATAACAATAGCAACAACGACAGCAACGAGAGCGATAACAAGGGGCATAACGATAACAGATATACTTAAGCAACGATAAACGATAAAGAACTAACGACTAGCAGGATTAACGGACTACATGCGATCACGATAATAACGACAGATAAATCACAACGACAGCTTATAAGTATACAACAACGATAACGATAACGATAATAATAAAGACAACGATAACGATAAAACTAACGACAACAATTAGACTTGCGATAACGATAATAACGACAATAACAACGAACTTTATATAAGTATACTACACAAGTAATACTGTTGACACAACGACAACAATAACAACAACGATAATGACAACAACAGCAACAGCGATAACAATAACGGTAATAACAATAACAACGATGAAAAATATATAGATAACAACAACAACAGCCATAACAACAACAACAACAGCCATAACACAATAACATGTGCACAGCTGTGACGATTTATGATCCATTGGCAATTCTCTCTCTCTCTCTCTCTCTCTCTCTCTCTCTCTCTCTCTCTCTCTCTCTCTACACAGGGTTTTACAAGGTTAGGTTAAGGGTTCCTAACTTATTTACAATCTTTGGATATGTGCTCCACTTCCCTGAATTAAGCCTGAATGCCTTCCACCCCTTACCCCTTTCCCTTTAAGGTTATGTATAATCCCTACGGGTTTAGCGCTCGTCCATAATAATAATAATAATAATAATAATAATAATAATAATAATAATAATAATAATAATAATAATAATAATAAAGCAAGTAAACTGTATACATTAAGTGTATTGAGTATACTTTTTTTTTGCTGTGTTTGTGTTTTTTTTTTTTTGCTGTGTTTGGAGAACATAATGAAGTCTACCTGAAAGATACCTGAACTGGCTTCCGGGGGTCACCGCCCCCGTGGTCCTGTCCCAGACCAGGTCTCCTGGACACTGGCCTGGTCGATCAAGCTGTTAGTGCCCGCCATCCACAGTCCAACGTATGCACCACAACCCGGCTGATCAGGAACTTTTTCGATGAATGTTTTGACTTCCCTCTTGAAGACTGCCTGGTGCTTGGTGAAGAGTCGTGGTCCCTAAACACTTATTGAGTTCTCTCTCAGTGTGCTCATCGCTTCCCTGCTTTTCATTGAAGGTATCCTGCACCGTCTGCCAAGCCTCTTGTGTTCATAAGTAGTTATTTCGGTGTGCAGGTTTGGTATCAATCTCTCCAGTGTCTTCCGGGTGTAGATTATGATGCATCCTTCTCGCCTGCGTTCTAGGGAGTACAGTTCTAAGGACTTTAAGTGCTCTCAGTAATTTAGGTGCTTGACTGGACACTACTCCTGCATCGGTATTCCCGTATCGGTATTCCCGTATCGGTATTCCCGTATCGGTATTCCCGTATCGGCATTCCCGTATCGGTATTCCCGTATCGGCATTCCCTTATCGGTATTCCCGTATTGTAGTTTAGAAGAGAGTATCCTTCTCTTATATAGAATTATAATACGTTCGAGTCACATTCTTTTCGCCTCTCTTTCTCCTTATTGTCTTTATTTCTTATTTTTTTCTTAATCTTTGTTTTTATCTCGTCGCTGTGTCACATTCATTAACGTAAAGCCACAAAATTTGCACAGACGCGTCTCGTCTATATCGCTTCTGCACGTGGCGTCACAGCACGAGCGTCCGCCATATTGGCGGTCAAGCGTGTGCCTGTGATGTGGTCCCCCCCCCCCGAGTCGCGACAAGAGAGAGAGAGAGAGAGAGAGAGATAGAGAGAGATCATTTTCAGCATCCTGAGGGTCCTTGTTTATCGTACACTCGTGGTTGATCCTATGCGAGGCAGGACAAAGCTACTACATTACATAGGTCACCGTGGGTCTTTCCTAGACGTCCCTGGCCAGCGCTTTACCTCCGGCACTAAGATTATTACAGGAAATTCATATATTAGCTTTGTCTCACATCTAATTATCTATTCGTTGTGATGCGTAAATAAAATCCAAACAAAATTGATCGTTATTACTATAAACATGAATTGCTATATTATATCATCAAGGGATTCATTCATTCATGGCACTGGTTCATTGCGTAGGTACAGTCTTAAGATAGCAGATATCTTATCATTGACGGTGAAGTGATTTACCATTTCCTCTGGAGTCAAGTTTTATTTGACATATTACACTACGCTATGGTCTATGGTTCTGCTACTTCCTATATGTACTATTGTACTTCGTAATTTCTAACAATAGTTTTCCAATTTTTTATTCGAAGGACCAAAATAATAATTGACATTCTCTTCTCTTATTGCTTGTTCATGCAAGGTATCCTCTTATCATGCATCCTTGGGTCTATGTGAGAGGATATCCATGAAGCTGAATCTTAATCCCTCTAGAATCTGTGCCTGTCTGTGTCTGGCCTCGTACATAAGGACGTTACAGTGAGACCTCAGGTTATTTAGAACGAGTAATGAAAATGGTTAATTGAAATGAAAGGCTATCGACTACAGGAGGGTCATTAAGGGTGCATGGAACCGGTTCACCACCAGTGAAAAATACTTTAATACCTAAATTGGGGATTAAAGTATACTCTGTGTATACTGTATACACCGTGACGGATGGCAAAGTTGATCTATTGTATGAGAAATATTTCCTACAAGGATGAATGTACAAGCAATACACATCTTCATGTATACACTGAGAGATATACAGGATAGGCTGTCAGGGACAATTAAAATGCCTTTACTTCCACATATATAGGCCTAGTTACTGCCCTGCTAAATAATACTGATTAACATCACGTCTGCAAATACTAAGAACATCTGCATGACATAACACGGGATGGGTAGCGAGCGATAACTGCGCACTTGACCGACAATATGGCGGACACAGTTGCTCAAGTTACGTGACTGCAAACTCCCAATAGAAGGTTTGTACCTGACGTCACAGGATGGGCGTCCTGCATAGCTAGTGACGATCAGATGAGAATGTGTAGCCAGCACAATGCACATGTCTGCGTAGCAGTACACTACATATGTCTGCGTAGCAGTACACTACACATGCATGTGTACCAATACACTACCAATACCATGGCTCGGAAATATTTCAAGTTCTCCGTGCTGCTGTATGCTCTCATTCGTATTTCGTTCGTATGGCGTTGGAAATCTTCCAAACTGCGTATCCGGAAACTTCTCTGACAGTTTCAAGGTTGTAAACAAGAAGGATCACATCCTCAGATTCTCCACTTTTTTGCCCATATCTCACAAATTCTTGGTTTCTGATGCCTTGAGTGATCGGTGGCCAGAATGCGCATTTGTGACTCGTTCGTCCCACACTTTCGAGCCCTTTTATCACAGCCCCGATGCTAAGTGTATGAAACTGGCCTGTGTGACCGGCAATATGGTGGACGCACTTTCGTAACTACAAACTATTGTAATTTGTGTGTGTGTGTGTGTGTGTGGCCTAAATGATCATGTAGATTCCATCTGTGTCTGTCTTCTATAACAATACCTACGAGTATGTCGTATATTGTTAACATATCTCCCCTGAACCTTGCGAACAAAAGCCAAGCATCTATTGTTACAAGGTTTCGCTCTGTGTGAAGCTTTATCAAGTCATGGCATAGTGAAAAACGTTGTCCCTGACGAAGAGCTTCTTCTTCACTGTCGTGTGTCTTGTCTTCACTATCCTCAGCAGTGTCTTCTTTGTCTTCCCTAAGTCTTCTCTAGTGGCTTTAATTCCTTTCAATTTTCCTCATTTCTCGTAACTCTTGTCTTCGGAGCCAGAGTGATGGAAGCCTTTTGATCTTCAAGATTTTCTGTGTACTTGACTAGGTGGAGGCTTCACTAGTGTACGTGGTGTTCCGTGATAATGTACTTGACTAGAAGGTACACTAGTGTACGTGGTGTTCAGAGTGTTCAGTGAAGTTCACCTGACCTTCCTCTCCCACCTAATTCTTCTTCCTTCGTCCTAGGATTCTGTGATCGTCTCAGAACGATCACAGAAGCTGCGTAGCATCGATCCCCCGCTGTTTACCAGAAGACTCTCGGAAGGCTTCCCGTTGTTGTCTCGCGTCCCTAATCTTCCATATCAGCCTGGCGGCGACGTCTAAACACCGTGCAATCGGCGGTATCTGTTATTCCTTCCGGTACGTCATTCACATACACATTACGAACCCCGACCTGTTGAGCGAAACGTCGTTTTCAAATCTCTCCTCACCAGCGTGAGAGACGATTGAATGGATATCTGGTGAGGCTTTAGGGATAAATCTAACATCCGGAGAACATCAATAAGGAAATATGTCCGCATTTTAAAGGGCTTCCGGTCTGGTGACGTCAACCTCATGTGCGTCCCGGTGACGTCACGCTAATGATGGTGCTTGATTGGCTGGCCTTTCCGTGACGTCAGGGCGAGTGACGACGCTTGATTGGCTCGCGCTGCTGGAAAGAATGACGACGTCACTCCAGCTTCTGACGTCATTCGCTTTCGCATGCACAGGACCAGTGACGTCATGATCATTAATGACATTTCGTCTAGCTATTTTTTTAAGGATATGACGTCATTGTTAGTGAAGACGCATTAGATGGGAGAGAGAGAGAGAGAGAGAGAGAGAGAGAGAGAGAGAGTGAGAGAGAGAGAACGAGAGAGAGAGAACGAGAGAGAGAGGGAGAGAATATGACCTTCAATACCATATTTAAACACACACACACACTGAAACATGTCATTGCATCCCATTACAATTTTATCGGAATAAATGAAAACACGTCCTCCCCCCCACACAAAACAAAAGCTCTCCCATCATGTACAGTCTCCCACCGACGTGTTTAAACGCCTCTCATAAGGTCAAGGAGATGAAAATCTTAATATTTTGCAAAACTTAAGGTCGCATGCGCAGTAATTGAGACCCTGACATTATCCTGTTTACATAGAACTGATAAATATATTTACTAAACTGAACAAACGTCTAATACTCGTTTATATTATGATGTCGTATCGCAATAATAATTGCAATAATAATTGCAATATCATTATTGTGTTGCTATTATTATCGCCCTAAGCATTCAGGATTCAGGAATACAAAATACACACTACACGCCGAATATTCTGCAATACACATCATCTAAATGTATTTTAGTAATATCGTGAGGTAATAGTCAAGGTTTAATATATATTTTTGTATCCCTAAAATCAGCATTTTCCTGAAGGAAAAAATAAGATATTTTAATGTCCTCACTGTTATTATTTAGATTAATTTTGTTTATCGTGATGTGTATTGTGTTATCTCTATTGATTCTTCTGGAGCGGTAATGAATTTTTTAAAAGGATGTGCAGTATAAACGAATTGTTCTTGGTAAGTATTAGTGTTGATCTGTAAACAGAGGAATGAATGGGGTTTGGAACCGTGGTCCTGACGGGTAGCAGGTCCAGCACTGGGCTACTAGGCTCACGGTAGGAAGGGTTTTACAGACTGCGCTTTCTTTGACCTGTCTGCGTCAGCAGCCACCAGCTTTTTGTGGAGAAGCATTTACTGTATGCGCAGGCGCACACACACTCTCACACACACACACACACACACACACACACACACACACACACACACACACACACACACCAGGAGGTACAACCCCCACAAAACATTGGGAAACTAACGATGGCCATGGGGACGCTGACCCCCAAAACCCCCTCCAGGTATACTCGAGGTAGAGGCAAAACACAGGAATAGAAATGACAAAAATATTCCACCACTTCAGAGCCTTGTTGGATGGGAAACACAGCCAGTGCCTCCAATCCAGTGACTTCAAAAGAAGTCATTGAGAACATGCCCATGCACTCTGCTCCAGGAACTCCATGTTCTTCAATAACTGCAGGAATCCCCTATCACGTTTCTTAAATATTCCGTGGAGAGGGAGCCTAGACATGGGGATAATCCCACAGTCACTAAAAACAACATATATAGCCCCCACTCCACAAAGGTGCCAGCAAAGAGATGGCAAAGAATTACACACCAACAGCACTAACGTCCCTCTTAAAAATCTTTGAAAGGGTTCCAGGAAATATCTTCGTCATTCTGGACACAGAACAGTTGCACAAACCAGAGCAGTATGGGTTTAGATTATTATTATAATCATGGGGGAAGCGCTAAACACTTATGGGTTATACAGCGTCTGCGGAGGGGGGAGATGGAAGGTATTCAGGCTGAATTCAGGGAACTGGAGCAAAGAGCCAATTCCCTAGATCAAGAGCCCCTCACCAGGGTCAAGGAACCTCCTTTGAGGGAGTATAGGTTTAGAGTAAGTCGCTCCTGCCTCTCGCAACTACTGGATCACTATGATATGGTCTAGGATACACTGGAGGACAAACAGAATGGACATGTAAAATACACAGACTTTGCAAAAGCCTTCGTAAATGCGATCACGGTGTAAAGTGCACAAAACGCGATCTAAAACAATAAATGGAAAAGTGGGCAGATGGATTTTTTTTTTGCTTTCTAAGTAATAGAACACAGAGTAATAGTAAACAAAGTCAGAGGCTGCCACAGTGGAAAATTATGTTCCCCAAGGCACAGTACTCGCCCCCATCCTTTTCTTCGTCCTTATATGTGACATCCTCGTATGTATGTGTCAGCAGTAACAGCCTGGTTGATCAGGCCCTGATCCACCGGGAGGACTGGTCATAAACCAGCCTGCAGGGACGTTGACCCCCGAAAAACCTCAAAGTAGACTCCAGGTAGATTACTAGGAGAGTCAGTCTAGTTACTGGAATTCAGTCCTAGCAAGAGCAAAGTTATGAAAATGAGGGAAAGAGAAAGTAGTATACCTTTGATGAGTTTCGAGAGTTTTCCTACTCCCGGATCCCAGCCCTGGACCAAACTTGTTTGGCACTTGCCTGGCCCACCTGTTGCTGCTGGCGGCCCACTGGCCCACATATTCATCCCAACCTACTTAATATGGTGCTTAGTGGAGATACTTGTCCCAGCAGTGTTTCTGATATCTTCTGGTAAGCTGTTGAATAGTCTGGGAACACAATGATACAATGTTTTCTCATTGTGTCCACGGCTCCCCTGCTTTTCATTAGGTTTATTGCACATTTTCTCCCATATCTCTCATTCCATAATATGATAACAACGAGTGAATATTCAGTACCTTGAGGAGCTCAAAGTAATTTTTTTTTTTGCCCCAACTGTAACCCCACTGGTTCTTCCCTCAGCCCCAGAAGCTTTCATAATAAACTATACCACGGGTGGGGTTAGAACCCGCGATCAGAGAGTCTCAAAACTCCAGACCGTCGGGTTAGCCACTGGGCCAGCGACGGTCTGGAGTTTTGAGACTCTCTGATCGCGGGTTCTAACCCCACCCATGGTATGGTTTGTTTTGCAATCGTGTCATTACGATTTCGTGAGTCTTATTGACAGCTCTCATAATACATCTATTCTCATATTTCTAAAGCCATAAACTTAAGGTAAATCGTAATGTATGACGGGGTGGTAGAAGCTGAAAACATAGAACAGGAAGGACGTTGAAGTGAGCATGATGCCGAGCATATCGCCGGGGAAAAGACACATCAAAAGACCTAAGAGCAGCATTCAGGAGCCTTAACAAGGAGCCATTCAGCACTTGTGAGGGGACGCAAGTGCTGGAAGTCAACCCCTTACCTCCCTCCGCAAGCATGTGACTACGCACACACAAACACCATCGAATTGCACGGTCTTGCGAAATATAGCTGAGGCCAGGGTGATACTTGTTACCAAGGCACCAGCTCCACTGCCTGGCCCTGGCACACACACACACACACACACACACACAGGTGAGGCTGTGTGTAAAGTTTGCCCACGTATAGTAATAACACTGCAGAACCCAACACAAACTCAAGCAACCCTGACATTTTCACTGTTTGATAACTGTGAGGCTGGTGCACTGAACGTGCTTGTATACTCTCTTGCAAGCTCTCTCTCCCCTTCTCTTCTCTCTCTCTCTCTCTCTCTCTCTCTCTCTCTCATACATTCCTCTTCCCCCCGTGCGTGTGATGGGTAATTGCCGTGTAATTGTAATAGTAACTCCAGTTCCTCTGGAAGACAATGTCTGGATAAGGTGCCATAAATAAGGGGGTGCATGTCTGGAGGTGCCGTAGGTACCGAGCTGACAGTGGGATGCTTGGCGACATCCTCATTACCCTACACAAGTCTTCCTGCTCAGGCTGACAGATTTCAACACCTGTGTAATGGAATACGACAGGGGACCGGGGAAACCTAGCT
The DNA here is from genome assembly GCA_009830355.1 of Cherax destructor. Taxonomy (NCBI): domain Eukaryota; kingdom Metazoa; phylum Arthropoda; class Malacostraca; order Decapoda; family Parastacidae; genus Cherax; species Cherax destructor. Next base: position 1,085,138 of record WNWK01000019.1, read on the forward strand.
GGTTTTTGTTCCCGCTGTGTAATTATCATATGGAAACCCTTGTCTATACGATTCTCACATATTGGGAACAACAACACACTGCTGATGTATCCAACTTTCTTGATTTGAAAAAAAAAAATTCTCCCACCCTGTCTTTCCTCCCCCACCTATTAGGTTGGACCCCTCTTGTCAGAGCTCGCCGGAAGTGTTCCTTACACATTCTCGTCACTGGAATGTAAACACCAGTTTACTGTCACCTTCACTGAGGGTTCACTGTAACCTTCATTGATGATTTACGGCAGTGTGTGTGTATGTGTGTGTGCACTCAGTTGTTGGGGAGGGGGTCGAAACTCGGCTCCTAACCACACCAGTCAACTTGCAATTGATCGGCGTTATTTTCTTCTGCCTTTTTTTTTTTTGGGGGGGGGATGGGACGGAGGAGGCCGTGTCAAACGCTCTTAACATGGAGTTGAGTTTGCCTCTGCCTGTTCCACATCTCGCTCATTCCGCTTGTTTACCATCCTGAGACAGAAGTATTTAATAGCAACCTTCTGGCTCATATGGGCATATAGCTTCAAACAGGTGGGCGGGAATGGTTAGCTTTTAAGAAGGACCTGCCTTATATGAGCCAGTAAGCCTGCTGATGTGTTTCTCCATTCGTATGTTCTTATGTGTCATATCGTTTCTATGCCTCGTATCTCAACCTCTCATTATTCGTTCTTCAAATCATACGAGTTTCACCTTCCACTGTCTTGTGTGTGTTTAGTTGTACAAGGACGAGGGACTGTTTGTCTCATGGTCTACTGTCTCCAGTCTCATCACCTTCAAATTACCTCTGTATACTCTCTTGGTACAACCACTGCTGGACCAAATGTCTTTGGGTAAAGATATCCATGCATTGCAAAGGTGTGTAATTCGTCATCCTGTAGGTCATAATCATGTCTTCATAGGCGAAATGCTTGTAGGAGAGACACAAGGATACGTTTCGCCCGCCAGGGGCTTCTTCAGTCCAGTACAGAGAAGAAACTGAGTTTATATCGCGATTTTCGCCGATTTAGCTGACGAAAATCTTGGTCTAGTTGTGAGCGGATTGACTTAGTATTTTTTTAGGGCAGCCTTGCCATGGGTTCGAGTCCCAACCTTCCCCCGATAAAGTCTTCCTTTCGGCCCTTCTCTCCTCTAAGGTGGTTAGGGTTGGTTCCTTGGGTCTCTTGATGACTAGTCTCACTGCAAGCCTCTCCACTCGCTGTATTCTCAAGTTCACCCCCCCCCCCCCACAAAAAAAGCCATTTTCACTTTTTTTCATTCATCCTCTTCATTACAATGATGACCTCCAAAATCTCCAGAGCCGATAGTCTAGTTTATCTGTATATTATTGCTGGGGTTTTTTTTATATCCCAGGGTGATATCTCGACTGTATCTACTGCTGTATGTCAATTTGAATCTTTTTTTTCTGTCTATGGCATATGATTCCGACAAGATTAAGAATTAGACACATGTGCAACATCTTGATATCTTTATTTGTAGACGTTTCGCCCTCCAGTGGCTTTATCAAAACAATTTCAAGAACATAATGTGAAGAATTATATACAAAAGATGAGGTAATTAGTCCCTCAGGTTTGGAGGTGAAGAATCTGAAGCAGAGGCAGTAGGAGTGTCGCTTATATACTGGCGTCAGATGAGCGACGTGCAGCAGACGAAGGCATTGTCGCTGGTTGGTGAGAATCCCGCGTACCAGTGAGAATGTCTTGTCTGCTGTACGTCCCTTTCTCTGAGGCTCTGCATAAAGTGTTGGTTTGTGCGATTTCAGTTTTGGCTTCCGAAGGCCTCAAATTTGTCCTCTAATAGTCACGGTATAGCATCATTTGCTCTACCCCTCCTGTCACACTGGGTAGCAGGTCACTGTACAAGGGGACATAAGAAAGGAGAAACACTGCTAGTGGCCCCTGCTAGGTAGGTCCGGTTATAATTATAACCTTAATTTTTAAAGGGGTGGACCGGTATGCCAACGGAAATCCTCGGTCAGATGCCGGTCATTATATGACTAAGACCAGCGTCAGTAAACACTTGTCTTGTTTCCTGACAAACCTCAGCTAACCTAACTTAGGCAGGCCCAACTAGCATCCACCTACACCCACTCGCGTTACCTATCCAGCCTATTTTTCTTTTTCAGATCTGCCCAAAGTTCTGCCTTCAGTGACGCTACACGGGACTTTTCGTCAGGATCTCTTGGTGAGTGCTCTTGTAGAGCACTCACTGATGCTATCTGGGTGTGCTTGGCTCCAGGCCCTGTCTGTGTTTGACCACCATGTGGGAAAAAATCATTGCTCTTTCAGTAGAGGCACGTCTCACCCGCTGATATTGTTCTCCGTACTGATAAACCCCTTAATGATCACAGAGCGAGGTGTGTTTATCCCCCAAGGTGAAGAAACCGTAGTTAGTAGTTCACTGTGGCTCACACTGAGCTGCCGTACTCCATGGGGAAGACAGACTTGGCAGTCCACACCGTGACTGTGTGCTGAGAGCTATACACTTCTACCTAGCCTTAAAGACTATTGTTTATAGTGTATGAGTCGAGGAATGAAGAGCAGAAGTCTCTCTCTCTCTCTAGCACTACCTCAACCTCCAGCGAGGCCGCCTGGGACGTTATATATATATACATATATCCGACTTAATTTGTATCGTAGAAACCTGACGTCTGATGCACGTGTTACTGGAATCTTACGTCTATTTTATGTATAATAGGAATATGACGTCTGTTGCAAGCATAATAGAAATCCGACGTCTGTTTTAGGAATAACAGGTGACGTCTGCTATATGTATCATTGGAATCTGACGTCTGATTTATGTTTCACTGGAATCTGACGTCTATTGCATATATCCTAGCAATGTGATGGCTGGGGTATGTATTACTGGAATATGACCTCTGATATATGGGTGACAGGGACCTAACTGGTGCTTGTTTGCTATGTAAAGTGTCGTAGACTGGGGTGGATACGACAGGCGAAGCCTTGGAAACAAGCAGGTAGAATATTGCGTACAAGACAGGTATAATATTGCGTACAAGACAGGTAGAATATTGCGTACAAGACAGGTATAATATTGCGTACAAGACAGGTAGAATATTGCGTACAAGACAGGTAGAATATTGCGTACAAGACAGGTAGAATATTGCGTACAAGACAGGTAGAGTGTTGCGTACAAGACAGGTAGAATATTGCGTACAAGACAGGTAGAGTGTTGAGTACAAGACAGGTAGAATGTTGAGTACAAGACAGGTAGAGTGTTGAGTACAAGACAGGTAGAATGTTGAGTACAAGACAGGTAGAATATTGCGTACAAGACAGGTAGAATATTGCGTACAAGACAGGTAGAATGTTGAGTACAAGACAGGTAGAGTGTTGCGTACAAGACAGGTAGAATATTGCGTACAAGACAGGTAGAGTGTTGCGTACAAGACAGGTAGAATATTGCGTACAAGACAGGTAGAATGTTGAGTACAAGACAGGTAGAGTGTTGCGTACAAGACAGGTAGAATGTTGCGTACAAGACAGGTAGAGTGTTGAGTACAAGACAGGTAGAATGTTGCGTACAAGACAGGTAGAATGTTGCGTACAAGACAGGTAGAGTGTTGCGTACAAGACAGGTAGAGTGTTGCGTACAAGACAGGTAGAGTGTTGAGTACAAGACAGGTAGAGTGTTGAGTACAAGACAGGTAGAATGTTGCGTACAAGACAGGTAGAGTGTTGCGTACAAGACAGGTAGAGTGTTGAGTACAAGACAGGTAGAATATTGCGTACAAGACAGGTAGAATATTGCGTACAAGACAGGTAGAGTGTTGAGTACAAGACAGGTAGAATATTGCGTACAAGACAGGTAGAATATTGCGTACAAGGCAGGTAGAATCTTGCGTACAAGACAGGTAGAGTCTTGGGAATATGATAATGGTATAATAGTTGATAAAACACATGTGCAATAGTTAGGGAGCTTTAAAAAAAATAGACGCATAAAAGAGCTTTATTGAGTTTGTAAGTTAAATTCACTTAGTGTGGGAACATTTGACGGTACAGACACAAAGCTTTGTCGCACCTGTGTAAGCTTTAGCTTACATTGTGCTGGCATTTTGAAACACCCTATACGCAGTAGGCCTACTGCCCAAGAGCATTAAGAAACGTGGAACACTGCAGTAGGCCTGTTAGACCATGCTAGGTGTTGTCTCTGTCGTGTGTGTGTTCTTGTGTCGTTGTATTCAGTGTAGTCGAGGTTACTAAGGGTTCTCTCCCGTCCTCTCAACCAGACATAGACTGGCAAGACGACACACATGAAAAATGCTGATGGGTTCGTTGCGTTGACACATTCAGCACGTCCGTTGCGTTGACACATTCAGCACGTCCGTTGCGTTGACATATCCAACCCATTCATCGAGTTGGTACATTCAACAGGCCAGCTCATTCATTTCAACAGACACATTTTATACCCGGATTTGATGTATTCGAAAGTATATTCGAATTTTTTGTGTGAATATATATATATATATATATATATATATATATATATATATATATATATATATATATATATATATATATATATATATATATAATAAAGACAACCACTATGAAAAATAGAGGAATTCCAAGCGCTTTCGTGACTACTCACATTATCATAGTTCCTTGATAATGTAGTAGTCACAAGCCTTGAATTCTCTATTTTCATAGTGGTTGTCTTGCATATATATATATATATATATATATATATATATAGTGGTTGTCTTGCATATATATATATATATATATATATATATATATATATATATATATATATATATATATATATATTATATATATATATATATTATATATATATATATATTATATATATATA
>WNWK01000019.1:1095000-1110000 GCA_009830355.1 Cherax destructor
CAACAGCCTGGTTGATCAGGCCCTGATCCACCGGGAGGCCTGGTCGTGGACTGGGCCGCGGGGGCGTTGATCCCCGGAATACCCTACCAGCCTGGAGTCTACCTGGAAGGTATTCCGGGGATCAACGCCCCCGCGGCCAGGTCCACGACCAGACCTTCCGGTGGATCAGGGCCTGATCAACCAGGCTATTAATGTTGGCCGCACGTAGTCCAACGTACGAACCCCAGCCCGGCTGTTTGGCACCGACATTAAATATCTGTCCAGCTCCCTCTTGAAGGCAGTCAGGGGTCTATTGGCAATTCCCCTTATGCCTGGTGGGAGGCTGTTGAACAGTCTTGGGCCCCGGACACTTATTGTGTTTTCTCTTAGTGTACCAATGTCGCCCCTACTTTTCACTGGGGGTATTTTGCACGGACTGCCAAGTCTTTTACTTTCGTAAGGAATTTCTGTTTGCAGATTCGGGACCATTCCTTCTAGGATTTTCCAAGTGTAGATTATGACATATCTCTCTCGCCTGCGCTCCAGCGAGTACAAGTCAAGTGTTTCCAAGCATTCCCAGTAGTTGAGATGTTTGATGGAACTTATATATGCAGTAAAGGTTCTCTGTACATTCTCTAGATCTGCAATTTCACCTGCCTTGAAAGGAAATGTTAATGTACAGCAATATTCCAGCCTAGAGAGAACAAGTGATTTGAAAAGAATCATCATTGTCTTGGCATCTCTTGTTTTGAACGTTCTCATTATCCATCCTATCATTTTCTTTGAAGTTGTGATCGTGTCACTGTTGTGAAAGTCTGTGTATATTACATCTGCATTATGTTTTTCTTCCAGTGCATCCAAGACCATAGTGAGCCAGTAGTTGCGAGAGGCAGGATCGACCTCCTGTAAACCCATGTTGCCCTGGGTTGTGCAGATTTTGGGAATCCAAGTGGTTTGCAATCGTGCCTCTTAACACTCTTTCAAAGATTTTTGTGATGTGGGACGTTAGAGCTACTGGTCTATAGTTCTTAGCTAATGTTTGCTGCCACCTTTATGGAGTGGGGCTATATCCGTTGTTTTTAGTGACTGGAATTTCACCCATGTCTAAGGTCCTTCTCCACAGTATCCTTAGGACACGAAAAAGGGGTTTCTTGCAGTTCTTAATTAATGAACACAGGGTTCCATGAGTCTGGGCCTGGGGCTGAGTGCATGGGTATATTGTCAATGGCTTTTTCAAACTTTATCGGAGTTATTGTAATGTCGGAAATCTGGCATACAGGTATGTACACTAAGAGAGACGCACGTCTCAGCATAATATATCCCTGACGCTATACAACAGGTAACAAACCTATACCTGCTACTGATGTAAAAGTATATTATTATTATTATTATTGACCCAACACGTCTGGAGTTTGAGTGACCAAAAAAAAAAAAAACTCAGAACTTGTTTATTAAGAAAAGCAACGCATTGCGCAACTGGCGCAGGCTCCTTCTCTATTCATTTAATGGCTGACTTGTCAGACGTATGCAATAAAAACACATCTGAGCCTTTTGATCATTGTTTAAGACACATAGCGGGTATTTACCCAGCTCTTGTTTACTATAATATCGAACTTACTGCGCAGTTGCACAGTTGACGTATGCGCTGTTCACTTGTTGCCAGCTCAACAAAAATGCTCAATACACGTGAATTTTTTTTGTATCCAGTTTTTTCACCATGACTCAAAATACTTACGTACCGTTTGCATTCTCATTTCTGTATCGAAAATAAGCCTAGCTGACCTAGTCTGAAAAAAGATATATTCTTACCCCAGTAGCAAATTTTATTTAAGAACATAAGAACATAAGAAAGAAGGAACACTGCAGCAGGCCTACTGGCCCATGCGAGGCAGGTCCAAGTCTCCCACCAGCTTAAGCCAATGCCCCGACCCAGCCAGGTCAGGTTACATTCACTTAAGGAAGGAGCACGGCATCTGACCTAGTAGCACAAACTAGGTAAGATGCCGTGCTCCTTCCTTAAGTGAATGTAACCTGACCTGGCTGGTCGGGCATGGCAAGCTGGTGGGAGACTTGACCTGCCTGCATGGGCCAGTAGGCCTGCTGCAGTGTTCCTTCTTTCTTTTATGTTCTTAAATAAAATTTGCTACTGCTTCCTTCTTAAGTGGATGTGACTTGGACCTGACTGGCTTGGGCCAGAAGGTGACTGGGATCTGCTTAGCATGGGCCAGTAGGCCTGCCGCAGTGCTCCTTCTTTCTTATGTTCTTAAAATCAAGATAAGTCGTTAATGATCGACTGACAGTGAATGATCGAGTGGTCGAGGACTCTAACCGTGGTCCATCATTCCCGTGTATTCAAATTACTTATTATTCAGTGTTATTACTATGATTAAGGAAAAGCGTCAAGCTCGTAGGGGTATGGGAAATAATATAAGCTTTGCTCCAAAGTAGAGGAGGGGTGGCTTTTTAAATTTCCAGGAGCAAGAGAATGGAAGAGGAAGTGTAGAATGAACCTTCGATAGCTGTAATTTATCGGTAGTCGTTTATGGGGTTTGGTCCTAGAACATAAGAACATAAGAAAGGAGGAACACTGCAGTAGGCCTGTTGGCCCATACTATACCAGGCTTAGTTGCTGGCATAATTGATCAGGATGAGGATTCTTTAGCGTGATGGCTTTAGTATGATGGCTTTAGAATGATGGCTTTAGGATGATGGCTTTAGAATGATAGCTTTAGAATGATAGCTTCAGAATGATGGCTTTAGAATGATAGCTTTAGAATGATGATAGCTTTAGAATGATAATTGCTTTAGAATGATGATTGCTTTAGAATGATGATAACTTTAGAATGATGGCTTTAGAATGATAGCTTTAGCATGATAACTTTAATATGTAGCCCCTGCCCAACATGTGGGAGAGAGTTGAAGATAACAGAGACATACCTTGGGCACAGAGTACCCTGTGTCAACACCCGCCCCTTCAGGGATCTTCAGCTCTTTGCTACCAAATATTATAAGATATTTCCGGAACAGCGGCACGATACAGGTCACCGGCAGGTAACAATAGCCTGGCTAACCAAGCAGTCTACAAGTCTGTCGACTGGTCGAAGCTAAGGGTTCGAACCCCACCCGTGGTATGGTTTATACCACAGATATATCTTACCGTGATGTGGAACTTAGGTCTTAACATTTCCTTTAGCTGATAAACAAGACATTTGTATAACACTTGGGTATTTTTAGTGTCGAAACGTTTCGCCCGCAGAGCAGGCTTCTTCAGTCAAATACAAGGGAATATAACACTAGAGACTAGAAGAATTCTTCCAGTCATGGACCAGTGTCCCAGTGGTCAGCATTCATTTGTCAGGTTCTTAACCCGACTGATTGTAACATACATCAATCACCGTGATACGCCACTGATAAAACTCGTCAATGTCTTCCCCAGTGATGCTATTTATTCCATCTCAAATGCCAATCAATCTCCTTATTGATTTGACCTAGTCACGCTGTCTGGCCTACTAGCAGTACGTATCGTAGATTAAAATCTACATCGTATATTTGTTCTCGTGACGCTTGTCCACCCGCAAAAATAAAAAATAAAAATAAAAATATTGCAAAAAAAATAATTTTTGCACAAAAAACAGAGGAAATCGTAATATAATGGCGTCTTGTTACCGTAACGAGTAAATGATGTTTACGTTTTACACTTTCAGGGACACGAAACCCCCTTCCAGCCAATCAACTGCGCTCGAGATCCTCCATCTGATCCCCCGCTCGCCTCTGATTGGCAGGTGGTGCTCTGACGTCACCCCGCTGGAGAACCCGCGCATCCAGTTTCTGCGAGAAAATCAAGAACTCGCGGGTGATTCTGGGGAGGGAAGAGAAGGGGAGGAAGATGGTAGGGTGATTCGGGGAAAAGGGAAGATGGTAAGGTGATTCGGGGGAAGGGGATGATGGCAGGAATTCCAGCAAGACGAATGATGTGTCTCAGCCTTTACGAATAACGACGTAGACAAGGTTAACGAGGTCTCCTTACAGTCTCTTTCTTTCTTTCTTTCTCTCTCTCTCTCTCTCTCTCTCTCTCTCTCTCTCTCTCTCTCTCTCTCTCTCTCTCTCTCTCTCTCTCTCTCTCTCTCTCTCTCTCTCTCTCTCTCTCTCTCTCTCTCTCTCTCTCTGTTTCTCCCAGAGAAGCCCTTTTCAGCCTCTTAAATTGTTTCAGCATCTTTTTATTCGGGCAGAATTTAATAAATGTAAATTATATTTTTTTTAAATATCGCGCATCTAATCGATTTTTTCCCACATAAATTTTTAAATCATGAAGAAATTATTAGAACGAATACCAGACAATTTTAATGTGTCGAAAAACGTAATTACGCGACGTTATACATATATGAACTTGTAATAAACGACTGTCAATGAATAAACAGATGGACGGGAGACTCGAACCGTGGTCTCCGACATTGACAAGGCCAGTGCTCTACCGAGTCGGCTACGGGACTTCAGTTGGGTTACAGTTGGTGCGCCTGACGGTAAACATGTAAATAAGTAGTTTCCGAATCTTCCCTATTAGATGTCCCGTAGCCGAAGCAGTAGCGCTCTGGGTCTGTCACACTCGGATCCACTGTTCGAGCCTCCAGTCCATCCTTCTGTTTATATGTATGTGTGTGTGTACTCACCTAGTTGTGGTTGCAGGGGTCGATTCACAGCTCCTGGCCCCGTGTGTGTGTGTGTGTGTGTGTGTGTGTGTGTACAATAATACAAAATGCTGCTTGTTGAGGCTAGTACACCAAACGGGGAGTAGAATGAAATTAGCTCAGACGCAGCCACACCACCGTATGTCCTCGGATCACGGTAAAACACCTAGCTCTCCTGGGTGCATGATTCTAGTAGGATTTGGTGGTCCTGTGGGTTAGAGCATCATGTGGTTTTCGCTCACCATGAGGCGGGCCAAAACAACAGGTGTTCGACTCCTTGGCTAGTTGCAGTGTTGTTATTGAAAATATATATATATATATATATATATATATATATATATATATATATATATATATATATATATATATATATATATATATATGCTAGGAATTCGCAAGAGCAGGCGAAATATTCACAAACACTGATCTCTGGTTCGTAGGTTCGAATATATATATATATATATATATATATATATATATATATATATATATATATATATATATATATATATATATATCGAGGAAGAAAACGTTACCCCTGAAAGAATCTGCTTGGACTTGGACTTCTGCAACATTGCAAGCTCCTGATGCGTTAATTGCATCACGAAAGGCCTAGAGCAATATATATATATATATATAATGTGATATTCTTCATCCATATATGAGCTTGGAAGAATGAAAAAAAATTGACTTGTATATTTCCCAACAACCAATTCAATCGCTGGAAAGTTGCCACCAAATGTTTCCACCATGTACACCATCTTTCCTGACATTCTTCTTTTGTTTTTTTCGCTATCCCAAAAGTACTGTCGTCAACAAGGGCAGTGTCATCTACAAAAAGTACTGTCATCAACAAAAATTGCTATAAACAAAGTACAATACTGTGACTGGAACAATACACAAATAAGCCGCACAAAGGTGAGAAACTTACCACTACGTTTCGGTCCCACTTGGACCCTAAACGTCTCTCTCCTGTGTGAGAGTTGTTTGTGTAAAAATTACCATCAAAAATTACTGTCATCAACAAGTACCTGCATCAACAAGTACTGTCATCAACAACAAGTACTGTCATCATTAACAAGTACCGTCATCAACAACAATTACCATCATTAACAACAAGTACTGTCATCAACAAGTACCGTCATCAACAACAATTACCATCATTAACAACAAGTACTGTCATCAACAAGTACCGTCATCAACAACAATTACCGTCACCAACAACAATTACCGTCACCAACAACAATTACCGTCATCAAAAACAAGTACTGTCATCAACAAGTACTGTCATCAAGTACCGTCATCAACAACAAGTACTGTCATCAACACGTACTATCATCAACAACAAGTACTGTCATCAATAACAAGTACTGTCATCAAGTACCTGCATCAACTCCCACTCTGCATCAGATTCATCATTTGTTACACCAACAACATTATTGTTATCGACAGGTGACTGGAAGCCCCAGGTGCACTAATGGGGTAGCTTCCAGAGCTTCACAGTGCTTTCAACAGTGCAAGAAGATTGTGTATTATCATAACTTTGGCACACAATACCGTCCAAGTAGATGAAAAAGACACATAGGCCTCAGTTACCGTACTTTCTGGCATATAAAACGTGCAACAGAAGTATCATAAAAAGAAATCAGGGTTAATTACCCTCTTTACGCTAAAGCGTAACCCAAAACCTACCCTTGACCCTGACCTTGAGCATATAAGGCGCAGGGTGATTTTTCCAAGACTTTTCTGTGGGTATAAAGGCGCGCCTTATATGCCGGAAAATACGGTAATTAATTTTATTTCCGTAAAACGTGGCCTACATAGGCTTCCTCAGTCTAGCTGAGGCGATTAAATATGGAGGCAGCAGAGGTACTGTCCATGAGAGAGAGACAGTAGGCAGGCTGTGAAGCTGGAGCTTCAAGCTGTTTGAACAAAGCTAAGAACATCATTAGCGGAACATCGAACTTCAGCTCAATTCCCTTAAGTACCCTCTGAGAACTAGAACTTAACCCTGTCAAACACGACTGAAATTAAAGAATCCTGCAGGAAGCTAATTCCGTCTTGTGACATGAGTGTCAAACGGAAGCCTGTTAAACTTTTTGCACTCTGGTAGAATTGTTATTTGTTTTTCTGGTCTAGTGATTATGTGAGATGGAAGTGAAACCTTAAAAAAAATCGAATCTATTTGCATCCAGCATACGCTTGTTCTTACCTTTCTTAGTCATATAAAATTCCCTCTACAGTTTTGGAGGCCTGGTCTAAGATCGGGCCGTTGGAGGCCCGTTCTCAGGTTCCCTGAATTCTAGGACATGCCCTGCCCCCCACAACCACAGCCAGAACCATCCCCTCCCCAATCCTTCCCGGGTCCCCTAACCACTACCCGCATCACCATCACTACCCCCATCACTACTACCACCACTATCACCACCATCATCACCTCAGTGATTTAATAAGGAAACCAGCACTTTACTTTTGACCTTGTGTATAATCGCGCGACCCCCTTGATGCGCCGCACTATAAAAATAATTTTCCAACAAACATTTCCTTATCCTTCGTCTCTGAGTCTTTCCCCTATCCTTCTTCTTTCTGTCTATTCCTATCGTCGCATCTTTCCCACTTATACTTTCGTGTATTTTTTTCTATTTTCGTATCTTTTCCTGTCATAATTTTTATATTGTTTCTCTATGCATTACGTTCTCGTGCCACGCGTGTTTTTTCTTTCCAAATTTTGTTTGTATCTATAGTGAATCTTATGTTTATTTGCGTTAACAGATAACATCCTCTCCCTGAGTACAGATTTAGGACTTTCCGGTGTTCCCAGTAATTTAAATGCACCATTGGTTCTATGCGGGCCGTAATTGACGTTTGTATGTGTTCCATCTCTGATATCTTTCCTGCCCTGAATGGAGCCGCCAACACTGAACAGTGCTCTAGGCGAGAGAGAGCACAAACGATTTGAATAGTGTCTCCATTACCAGTGTTTTCCTTGTTTTGAAAGTTCTCAGTGTCCACCCCGCCATTTTTCCTGGCTTTCTCGACATTTGCCTCATTATGACATGGGATGTTAGGGCTACTGGTCTACAATTTTTGGCTAGCGCTCTCCTGCCTTCTTTATGCAAATGAGCTGTGTCTGCACTCTTTAAGGAATACAAGATTTTACCAATATCTAACCATTTTTCCCTAAGGATACTGAGTACTTGTCCTAGTGGTATTTTGGACTTCTTCGTAAATAAAGACTTCCAAGAGTCCGGTCCAGGTGCTGGATGAATGGATATGCTTTCTATTTCCTTACTGAATCCTACAGGATTAGTTCTTATGCCAGTTAAATGATCCGTGTGGCCTTCAGAGGCAATCAAAAAAATTGTGCACTCTCCACCCAGCTTTCATTTGGTGGGTTCCTGAACATTGATTCATTTTTTTTTTTAGAATTCTGCTTTTTCTAAAAGACCAATATGAATCAATGTTCAGTAGTCTAAAATAAAGCAGAGCGAAGAATGCAGAATTATTATTTTAGCTTATTTCTCTTTTATTGAATGGAAAAGTTTCTTTACTCCTGTTGTTCACTTAGCAGTGAACAGGTGCTTAGAAACCGATTGACTGTGGTGGGTGGCATCCTAGGGAAGGACCCCAAATGGCAATAAGCCACACTACGTGGCTTGGTTGGATTATCCTGGCTGGATTATCAGTCACAAATGGACACTTTTCACGTGTCCGCACATGAAGTTATTAAGAATGGAGATCCCTGCAGGGTAGAGGAGGCAGGAAGCTGACGAGCCGAACCCACAAGCTGACTAGCCGAACCCACAAGCTGACCAGCCGAACCCACAAGCTGACCAGCCGAACCCACAAGCTGACCAGCCGAACCCACAAGCTGACCAGCCGAACCCACAAGCTGACCAGCCGAACCCACAAGCTGACAAGCCGAGCCAACAACAGCTTAATACTGTTTCACGTGTCCTGGTCATCAAAATCTATCCAGTCTTTGACATTTAAAGAACACAAGTGTAATTAATGTGTCTTGCAACTGATCTTACAGTAACTGACATACAAGCGAGAGGTAATGATGTGTACCCAGAGAGTGTCAACCAACGTCAAGCAAAATCTTATCGTTTCCAGATTAAATAAGATTGCGAAACGTCAGCATTACTCTAGTATTATATCTACTAAGTGGCTAGAAAGGCCAGGGCTGGCATTTGTTAATGATTCCGGAGTAATCAGTGGTGAGGTCACCCAGGCAGCCATCCTGGATGTGACCTGTGTAAAAACAACGCCAGTCTCCCGTGGTCAGTTTAGCCTTCTCTCGTCACTTTCCCTGCTTTCTTCTATCTTACCTCTTCCCCTTCCACTCCACCTCATCCCCCCCTTCCCCTCGCCCAAGACTCCTCCCCTTCCCTTAATGCACCTCAAATCTCCCCTCTCCAACCCTTTCCTCCCCTTCCATTCCATACTTCCGAAGCACATTGATAACATCCTCTCTCTCTCTCTCTCTCTCTCTCTCTCTCTCTCTCTCTCTCTCATTCTCATTCAAACGTCTGAAATATTGAGCAAATTGATACATTCCATCACGAAGTGGTACAATAACCCAAAACAGTGGCGCCTAACTTCGTGGCAAGAGATGCAACAAAAATGTGGGTAAAAGTTTTTATTTATTGACCTGCAGATCACTGGAACAGACACCCACCCAAAGGAGTAAGTACGAGAAAATCAATATATTCTTCTAGGAACTATACGTTTACCTTTAATATATCTTTGATGAGTTCTGAGAGCTTTTCTACTCGCAGAGCCCGGCCATGGGCCAGGCTTGTCTGGTGCTTGCCTGGCCAACCAGGCTGTTGCTGCTATATGGAAAGCAGTGTATAAATACCAGTTTCATTTAAATACAATGAAGGACCCTGGCTGTGGTGACCATGAATCATCTAGATACAATGAAGAACCCTGGCTGTGGTGTCATGAATCATCTAGATACAATGAAGGACCCTGGCTGTGGTGTCATGAATCTAGATACAATGAAGGACCCTGCCTGTGGTGTCATGAATCATCTAGATACAATGAAGAACCCTGGCTGTGGTGTCATGAATCTAGATACAATGAAGGACCCTGCCTGTGGTGTCATGAATCATCTAGATACAATGAAGAACCCTGGCTGTGGTGTCATGAATCATCTAGATACAATGAAGAACCCTGGCTGTGGTGTCATGAATCATCTAGATACAATGAAGGACCCTGGCTGTGGTGTCATGAATCTAGATACAATGAAGGACCCTGCCTGTGGTGTCATGAATCATCTAGATACAATGAAGAACCCTGGCTGTGGTGTCATGAATCATCTAGATACAATGAAGAACCCTGGCTGTGGTGTCATGAATCATCTAGATACAATGAAGGACCCTGGCTGTGGTGTCATGAATCATCTAGATACAATGAAGGACCCTGGCTGTGGTGTCATGAATCTAGATACAATGAAGGACCCTGCCTGTGGTGTCATAAATCATCTAGATACAATGAAGGACCCTGGCTGTGGTGTCATAAATCATCTAGATACAATGAAGGACCCTGACTGTGGTGTCATAAATCATCTAGATACAATTAAGAACCCTGGCTGTGGTAAGTAGAATTATAATGATAGTTTAGAATAAAGCAACGCAGGATGCTAGAGTGATGGTGGATCACCTGCGACGACTACAGTGTGTGTGGTCGTGACAGTAGTTATCTTGCGTTATCTGTTATTGTTCTCGATTATCTTAGGTTCTGTGATCATCGCTACAGCGGTACGGTCTGACAAGGACTCCTAAAATGGAAGGAACAAAATATATACGGACAGACGAACCATTATGAAACACGGTTGAAAGTGTAAACGAATGAACGTAAACATTTGTAAGATTTATAAGTTATCTTAGATGTTTATGAGACAATGAAAAAAAAAAAAGAATACTGTCAGAGTGCAAAACATTTACCAGGCTTCCATTATCACACTCGCATGATGTGAGTAGTAGTTACAACGGAAGAAATTGAACTGTCACTATGAAATATCCGTGCTGGTTAAGCTACACTGCGTGGTGATTGTTCCCACGCTATTTCGAGCGAGGAGTGGTGTCGGAGGGTGGGGAGAGAGCCTTCTGCTAGACTTTTTAAATCAGTTATCTAGAGACGATTAGATTTAGTCACTGGCGTGGTTAGTCCTTAGCAAATAGTCTTGGTACAGAGACTATCTCTCTCTCTCTCTCTCTCTCTTTATCTCTCTCTCTCTCTCTCTCTCTCATACACACAAACACACACACACACACACACACACACACACACACACACACACACACACACACACACACACACACATTTAACCTCCCCTCTTCTTCAGTTCATTTTTCCCCTCTTTCCATTACCTTGGTTCTCTTATCGTTCATTTACTGGAGACGAAATAAACAGTGTTTAGTCATTCCCCTCTTTCTCTTTCTCTCTTATACCTCCTTCCTTCCTTCCTTCCCTCACTGCCGCCCGCCCATCCTACCTCCCTCCCTTCCTAAATCCCTCTCTTCTTACCTCCCCCCTTCCTTCCTACCTTCCTCCCTCCTTCCCTCTCTTCCTTCGTACCTACCTCTCTCCTTCGTTTCCTAACTTTCTAAACCCTTCTTTCTTTTCCTTCCTGCTTTCTTCCCTTTCTATTTCCATTTTCCCCTCCTTCCCTCCTTCTCTCTCTCTTCCCCTTTCACTTATCCTATCTTCATTCTCCCCTTCCCTATTCTTTGCTATCTTCCCCCTTCATCTTTCAAACTCCTTGATTCGAGGAACTGGATCTATCCTCCATTGTTGTTGTTGTTGTTGTTGTTGTTGTTGTTGTTGTTGTTGTTGTTGTTGTTGTTGTTGTTGTTGTTGTTGTTGTTGTTGTTGTTGTTGTCATCATCTCTCTCACCTCTGTCATAATATGGACATACGGAATGTGGTCTTCCTGTACGTAATTTCGCTCTAGTGGGAGTAGTGCGCACACGTGTGTACGGGGAGATGTGCGTGCATGGGGCATGCGTGTGCGTGCGTCCTGTGTATGTGTGTGTGTGTGTATGAAAACATGCGTGTGCGTGGCTATGCATGAGCCAGTGGGTGCGTGTGTACGCACGTGGTGGTAGGGGGGGGTTCTTAGCCACGTGCGTGCGCGCGTGCGTGTCTGAATGGACGTACTTGTGCATTGTGAATCGTGTATTGTATAGCGAAAATTGTGAATTGCTGTGGTGTGCGTGCGCTCGTGAGCGCACGCACGCACGCAAGCACACACAAACACTCGACCCCTGCAACCACAACTAGGTGAGTACACACACACACACACACACACACACACACACACACACACATACACACACGGTACAAAGATAAACAAACTTTCTTGCTCTTCTTACCTGAATAGGGACGTGTGGCAACTCTTCCCATGTTTTTGTCTCTCTCTCTCTCTCTCTCTCTCTCTCCATCTTCCACACTTCCCGAATACCGGATATGAAGAAACATTGATTGGCTCTCTCTCTTTCCTCCGTCTGATTAGAAGACTGCGGGGCCGGAAATATTGGAGAGAGAGAGAGAGAGAGAGAGAGACAGAGAGAGACAGAGAGAGACAGACAGACACAGAGAGATACAGAGAGACAGAGATTAATACAGAGTACAAGAAAAAAAATTACTATGCTAGAGAGTAATATTAATAAAAGTACCATATTTCCGGCATATAAGGCGCACTTTTTTCCCAGTCTTGGAAGATCAGCCTGCGCCTTATATGCTCAAGATCAGGGTCAAGGGTAGGCTTTGTGTTACGCTTTAGCAGTTGTTTACTAACGTTACGTTACAACATCGTCTCATATATCTTATATGTTCGTGCGCCTTATATGACGGTAAATACGGTGCATCAACAGAGAAGCATAAGGACGTCAACAAAATCATTTATTTACTCTTTGAGAACTAAACCCTCGTAATTCTTATAGCGCCTATGGACGGAGAGAGAGTCAGTCAGATTTGATCCTATGTTGGTATATTTTGACCAATCCCATGTTGGTATATTTTGACCAGTCCCATGTTGGTATATTTTGACCAGTCCCATGTTGGCCTATTTTGACCAATCGCATGTTGGTATATTTTGACCAGAATCAATATATACTGATCAACAGAGAAGGGAAATACACAGAGATAAACGAAGAGAGAAAGTGACCTGGAACAGAGAAAGCATTGGCGTAAAGAGAGGCAACAACAGGTTGATGCAGAGAGAGAGAGAGAGAGAGAGAGAGAGAGAGAGAGAGAGAGAGAGAGAGAGAGAGAGAGAGAGAGAGAGAGAGAGAGAATGATCTGAAGTAGGTAACAGCTCTTAGCTTGTAAATAAAGTTAGGAATCCTTAACCTAACCTTGTAAAACCCTGTGTAAAAGAGAGAGAGAGAGAGAGAGAGAGAGAGAAGGACGCACACGGAGAATGAGAGACTGATCATTGTGGACGGTGACACATTACCTCCCAGAATGAGGCCACATCATCCCTACAGCGAAGCTTATATAACGTGTCGAACAACGCTGACTTATTGAGAAATATACTTGGCGTTCATGTGGTGCTTGTTGATGTGTGTGTGTGTGTGTGTGTGTGTGTGTGAGTAAGATGAAATGAATAATTGGTGAGTCTGGACCTTCTTTTTTTTTCCACTTCCAGCGAAGATGACTCAGAAACAAGATTAGAATATGGAATATCACCTGGCGTCAGGTGATCGCATTACGGAACTGGAATATGTAAATACCAACAAGGTGGAGAAATGACATTAAGAACGTTTCGCTCACTGCATGAGTGAAACGTTGTTAATAAAGGCATCCGCTGTATGTTTCGAAGCATAGTCGATAATAAAATTATCCACTGTATCTAAGGGCAGTTTACTCGCTCACTGGGCATGTTGACATTCATCTCCTTGACGGAAGTGAAACTAGAAAAAGAAAAGTGAAGAATTTGGAGAATCAAAGAGATTACTGCACAGGACAGCGTAATACGAAGGGCTGAAACATTTTCTGGTTCATGTGCAATGGGGAGCGGAAATCAGTGGACTGTCAAGCCAGGTAGAACAGAAGACACACAAGTTTATACCAAGACTCGGGGAAATAGTTAAGATGCTTGAACTCACAGGTACAATTATCATACATGGCAACAGTTGTGACCTATTTCCACGGGGAAAGTGACTTATTTCCATGGAGAAAGTGACTTATTTCCATGGAGAAAGTACAGCTGGCTGGTGCTTGTGATCATGGTACTGAGAGAGACGAGAGAAATTTGTGGGAGAAGAGGCCTGTTTGTTTCTTGTAAAGCAACGGTGAGTCTGCCATGCATGTATGTATGTATGCATCCTTTCCTGAAGTCTGTATCAGAGTGTTTGTGGCTGTGATTGCACTGAGGTCCAGCACTTCCCACCTCTCCCAGTTTAATCTCTACCTTCCCACCTTCTTCAACGAAGGCATCAACAAACCAAATAATGATTGAACAATGCCTTTGAAGTGAACCAAACAACTGGGGAATTACGCGTCAGCGTGCCGTGACATACAGCCGAGGACATCATGAGACGCGTGTCTTGAGATAATATACACCTGAAAAATAAACATGACCAACTTTCCCCCCCTCCAAACACTAATAACAGCACGTGGGGAAAATGTCGGTCGACCTGACGTGATCATCATTGCATCTGATCACCAACTCTCTGCTAGTATCCAACAGCTATATATGACCCATACGGTTTTAACGCTTAAATTTATTATAATAATATACTAGTATCCGAAAACCTGAGCAACACACTGGTTTATTATCCGCTATCCCTGCCCTCATAGTTCCTCGGGTTGGCATTCACTCGTGCAAGAACAAGCGCCTCCAGCCTTCTCTCCAGACTTAAAGAAGATACGTCCACCAAGCGACAGTTATACTTCCCACTGGACCTACGGCAGTAGTAATAACTTCCCTACAGTCTACACCAAAACCATCACAGCATTCACCACTATATCTCACCCCACCATATCACCTTGCGTTGTTTCCGATCCCTCTTTTGTGGAAGGATCATACTAAATTTAGAAAGCATAAATTTGCATATCGAATGAATGACATGTATAAAGCATGCATGAACCTCCGCTGCATACATTCACACGTCATGAGCTGAACGTTGGTACATCTTGAGTATGCAACACCAGTGTAGAGCCCTTTGCTAGACCTCTTGCAAAGAGCAAGAGGTGATATGATCACAACATACAAAATACAATGGCTCATAGACGGAATAGAGAGGAAGAGATTCCCTACCTGGGATACAACACGAACAAGTGGCCATTGTCGGAAATTACACAACTTAGTGAGCAACAA
>WNWK01000019.1:1112500-1205000 GCA_009830355.1 Cherax destructor
CCACCACTACCCCACACTACCACACCAGTACATCCCATCGCTGCACCAGTACACCCCACCACTACACCAGTACACCCCACCACTGCACCAGTACACCCCACCGCTGCACCAGTACACCCCACCGCTGCACCAGTACACCCCACCACTACCCTACACCTCCACACCAGTACACCCCACCACTACCCTACACCTCCACACCAGTACACCCCACCACTACCCCACACTACCACACCAGTACATCCCATCGCTGCACCAGTACACCCCACCACTGCACCAGTACACCCCACCACTGCACCAGTACACCCCACCGCTGCACCAGTACACCCCACCGCTGCACCAGTACACCCCACCACTACACCCCACCACTGCACCAGTACACCCCACCACTGCCACAGTACACCCCACCACTACACCCCACCACTGCCCCAGTACACCCCACCACTACACCCCACCACTGCCCCAGTACACCCCACCACTGCACCCCACCACTGCCCCAGTACACCCCACACACACCTTCCCTGGTCCATCCATACATCACCCAGCATTAGCGTCGACTGAGCCAGCAGGGGTAACTCTTCTCTTTATACACTAACACAACAAAAAAATACCACCTTTTCACCCAGAACCACCTGTTGCACCAGCTTGGGGCCGCTTTAGTTACACTTGCTGTTGATGAAGCTGGCTTTTCCCCGCTGCTGTCACAGATATATTAAGAGAATAAGTTACAGTACCAAATTTAACCTTATTGTACGTTTAGAAATGCTAGAGGGCACTTTATGGTGTTTGTGATTACTTTGTTACGATTACATATTTTTAGTTACAAGAGGAGACCGTAATTAACATGTGGTTTAATATATATGTATATATATACGTATATATACTGTGCTTCAAACCTCCAGGACTCAAGTCCGGCTAACCGGTTACCTTGGACGCACTCCAACAGCACGTTTGTTTGTGAGAGAGTGTGATAGAATATGACAGGGAAACGTAGCTAGCGTCGTTTCCTGCCCACAAGGTAAACTCTTAGGATGAAGAAATGTCGCGCTTCCCAGGGCGAAATGTTGTCCCATGAAAGCTGCTTCTGTAAACTGGTTTTTTTTTCTGTCTATTATCGTTGTTCATATCCATATGTATTATTATTATTTTATATAAAGTAATGTCACTAACAGTAACGTAAATAACGTGGGAAACGGCGCAGCCTACGGTAGAATAACTGGAGAACAGAACAGTTGACCTGAGGAACAGAATGAACAACGGAAGAATTGCCATGGTAATGAGGTAGTTGCCATGGTAACAAGTCATCTGTCATAATAGCAAAACATTTACGAGGATAACGAGACAGTTGCTATGACAACAAGACAGTTGCCATAAGACGGTTCCCATGATAATGATAAGGCAGTTGCCATGATAACAAGGCAGTTGCCATGATAACAAGACAGTTGCCATGATAACAAGGCAGTTGCCATTATAACAAGGCAGTTGCCATGATAACAAGGCAGTTGCCATGATAACAAGACAGTTGCCATGATAACAAGACAGTTGCCATGATAACAAGGCAGTTGCCATGATAACAAGACAGTTGCAATGATAACAAGACAGTTGTTATGATAACAAGACAGTTGCCATGATAACAAGGCAGTTGCCATGATAACAAGGCAGTTGCCATGATAACAAGGCAGTTGCCATGATAACAAGGCAGTTGCCATGATAACAAGACAGTTGCCATGATAACAATGCAGTTGCCACGATAACAAGACAGTTGCCACGATAACAAGACAGTTGCCACGATAACAAGACAGTTGCCATGATAACAAGACAGTTGCCATGATAACAAGGCAGTTGCCATGATAACAAGACAGTTGCCATGATAACAAGACAGTTGCCATGATAACAAGACAGTTGCCATGATAACAAGGCAGTTGCCATGATAACAAGACAGTTGCCATGATAACAAGGCAGTTGCCATGATAACAAGACAGTTGCCATGATAACAAGACAGTTGCCATGATAACAAGGCAGTTGCCATGATAACAAGACAGTTGCCATGATAACAAGACAGTTGCCATGATAACTAGACAGTTGCCATGATAACAAGACAGTTGCCATGATAACAAGACAGTTGCCATGATAACAAGACAGTTGCCATGATAACAAGACAGTTGCCATGATAACAAGACAATTGCCATGATAACAAGGCAGTTGCCATGATAACAAGACAGTTGACATGATAACAAGACAGTTGCCATGATAACAAGACAGTTGACATGATAACAAGACAGTTACCATGATAACAAGACAGTTGCCATGACAACAAGACAGTTGCTATGCTAACAAGACAGTTGCCATGATAACAAGACAGTTGCCATGATAACAAGACAGTTGCCATGATAACAAGACAGTTGCTATGCTAACAAGACAGTTGCCATGATAACAAGACAGTTGCCATGATAACAAGACAGTTGCCATGATAACAAGACAGTTGCTATGCTAACAAGACAGTTGCCATGATAACAAGACAGTTGCCATAGCAACGTAACCTTCTGGTCCCAACTGTAGTAGCCTAGGTTTGACTTTTTGCTGGTGAAGGGCTCTTGATCCAAGGAAATGGAACCCCCCTCTCCCCTTCCTCGGAACAAACCCCGATTGCCTCCCGTTCCCCAGGCGTTAAATGACCCCACTCCTACGTGTTTAGCGCTTCTCCATAAATATAATCATAAATGTGTTATCCCTCACGCTTTTCACTCGTCTACCTCCCTCATTCTTCTCTTCTACCTCCCTCATTTTTCTCTTCTGTTCGACCTCCCTCATTTTTCTCTTCTCTTCTACCTCCCTCATTCTTCTCTTCTCTTCTACCTCCCTCATTCTTCTCTTCTACCTCCCTCATTCTTCTCTTCTACCTCCCTCATTCTTCTCTTCTACCTCCCTCAATCTTCTCTTCTACTTCCCTCTTTCTCATAACGTTTCGTTTCTCCATTTCCTCCTATATATTCCAACCTTTTCTTTCCAAGCCAAATTTCCCCCTTCCTTCTCTAATTTCCCCTCCCCCACTTCCTCTTCCCTCACTCTTCCCCTTTTTCCTCCCTTTCCCCTCTCCCCAAAATAATCAGGTTTCATCGGACACAAATCTCGCGCACACACGAAAGAAATTGTACGGAAGGAAGTGTTTATTCTCCTCAGCCGACAACAACAGCACTTGTCCTAATTTGTTCCTCTCTCTGTCTCTCTCTCTCTCTCTCTCTCTCTCTTCTCTCTCTCTCTCTCTCTCTCTCTCACACACACACACACTCGTGACATCGTACGTGCTGACTGGGTGAAAATAAGTAGCCTAGGAATGTGTCTGGGAATTTCACTTAATCCCCCGGCTTGCTGGGGAAGGGGAGAGTGGAGACGTCAGGAATCGAGAGAAAGAAAAAAGGAGGTAAAGAAGCCAGAAAAATCAGGGGAGAGAGAGAGAGAGAGAGAGTGTGTGTGTGTGTGGAAGGAAGAGGAGAAGTGACAATAGAGGTGATGCAGCGAAAATTACGGAAAGAAGAATCAAGAAGGTCGACTGCTGTGGGAGGCCGCTGAGGCCTGTTACAGGGCAAATGCTGGGAGCTGCTGGGAGTTTCTGGGAGCTGCTGGGAGTTTCTGGGAGCTGCTGGGAGTTTCTAGGAGCTGCTGGGGGGTAATATAAACTTCTGAGAACTACCAGGAACCTCTTCGAGCCTCTGGGAAAGACGGAAGTCACCTAGCTGGTGTCTGGTCTCCTTAAAGTTTGTAGGTGACGCTTCGTGTTATTCTTCAACATATCAGCCGCTTCCCCTCAGGCATTGTGACCGTAAGAAGGAAACCACATTCACCATCACTCACTCCCTAGCTCTGCAAAGCTGCAGGGACCACCTGGTAAAATATCCCACTAAATCACCAATTTGAAAAAAAATGTGACGTTACCGTACTAGGCACTTTAAATCTCAACTCCAGAACCCAAGTCCAGAAATCCGGTCTCCCAGAAACCCTCCATTGATGCTACCACAGTAACACCACGTTATATTCCTCCCTCCATTCCATAAAAACCCACATACAGGCCTGCTGTGTGTGGATTTTTTTTTTTTTTTGAGGGGGATGTTCCAGACAACTTCTAACCACACTAGATTTATACTCCATAGTTATTCTATCTTGCTGCAGTCTCTTCACGTGATTAAGATATTTAAGCAAATCAAACTTTGCTTTTAATTTTCTGCATAATCTTCACACCACATGTTTCTCTTGAGAAATTTCCACTGTCGTTGGGGTCCCACTTTGCTGCGATCTTAAGAAGACCCATGTCTAGCACCCATACAATGACTCTGAAACCACTATAATGCCTCCACTGACAAATAAAAATGTATCTATAAACACTCCAGCTGCTTTCACACCTTCATCTATCCAGTGATTTATTTCATCTACCACAGACCCTTCAGCAGAAACATCAATTTCCAAAGATCTGAATGCAGTCACTTGCTCCACGGTTCTTCCTTCCACGAGTGAATACCACACATCTCTGTCTCCTGCCATCTTGTGGAAAATACTCCCCCTTCTCTCCTATATACCTTAATCCTATATACCCTAATCCTATATACCCTAATCCTATATACCCTAATCTGATGAGACTTCTCTAAGTTTTTCTACGGTTCACCACCTATAGTTAGCGACACCATCTACAGTGCTTCCTTATCAGCCCTGCCATATACCCTGTCAAAACAACTTTTATGTAGCAAATAGCTTCTTTTTTTCCTTTGAGACCAATGCTCAACTTTAGTACAAACACTTAATCCAAACATCCTCTTCTTCCCTTAGTAGTTTTGATGTGGTCAGTCCTTCATCCTAGGTAGCAGGTGGTCAGTCCTTCATCCTAGGTAGCAGGTGGTCAGTCCTTCATCCTAGGTAGCAGGTGGTCAGTCCTTCATCCTAGGTAGCAGGTGGTCAGTCCTTCATCCTAGGTAGCAGGTGGTCAGTCCTTCATCCTAGGTAGCAGGTGGTCAGTCCTTCATCCTAGGTAGCAGGTGGTCAGTCCTTCATCCTAGGTAGCAGGTGGTCAGTCCTTCATCCTAGGTAGCAGGTGGTCAGTCCTTCATCCTAGGTAGCAGGTGGTCAGTCCTTCATCCTAGGTAGCAGGTGGTCAGTCCTTCATCCTAGGTAGCAGGTGGTCAGTCCTTCTCAGTGCAGGTAGTCCTTCGTAGCAGGTGGTCAGTCCTTCATCCTAGGTAGCAGGTGGTCAGTCCTTCATCCTAGGTAGCAGGTGGTCAGTCCTTCATCCTAGGTAGCAGGTGGTCAGTCCCTCAGCCAAGGTAGCAGGTGGTCAGTCCCTCAGCCAAGGTAGCAGGTGGTCAGTCTCTCAGCCTAGGTAGCAGGTGGTCAGTCTCTCAGCCTAGGTATCAGGTGGTCAGTCTCTCAGCCTAGGTAGCAGGTGGTCAGTCCCTCAGCCAAGGTAGCAGGTGGTCAGTCTCTCAGCCTAGGTAGCAGGTGGTCAGTCTCTCAGCCTAGGTATCAGGTGGTCAGTCTCTCAGCCTAGGTAGCAGGTGGTCAGTCCCTCAGCCTAGGTAGCAGGTGGTCAGTCCCTCAGCCAAGGTAGCAGGTGGTCAGTCTCTCAGCCTAGGTAGCAGGTGGTCAGTCTCTCAGCCTAGGTAGCAGGTGGTCAGTCTCTCAGCCTAGGTAGCAGGTGGTCAGTCTCTCAGCCTAGGTAGCAGGTGGTCAGTCTCTCAGCCTAGGTAGCAGGTGGTCAGTCTCTCAGCCTAGGTAGCAGGTGGTCAGTCTCTCAGCCTAGGTAGCAGGTGGTCAGTCCCTCCCTGTCCATCTTATTACCTTCCTAAATCCACTGTGTTCCTCTGCAATATCATTTAGTATTTTCCAAAACTCATTCCGAACAATTACGTCGTACATTTTGCATAACACATGTTAAAAAATTAGTACTCTCTCTCTCTCTCTCTTTACACAGGGTTTTACAAGGTTAGGTTAAGGGTTCCTAACTTATTTACAATCTCTCTGTTGTTCCTTCGTCTCCATTTCCCTAATACAGAGGAACAATGCATTTATGTTTTAATTCTTAAGCGTCTTGTTTGTTTTTCAAACACACCTGAGACAAATGCGTAACTTCTAAACCAGTTCTTGAATTTACAGTTTTTTTACTGTGTCACACAACAGCATCACACTGCAGTAACACCTTGGTAAATGGTCCAAGTCGGATCGAAACGTCGTCGTTACTTTCTCTCCTATGGGCGGGTTATTTGTATATTGTTCCAGTCACGGTGTTGTGCCCTGCTCCTCACTGGGTTTATTTTACACTTCCTCCCATATCTCTCACTCCAGTATGTTGTTATGGCAGTGTGCAGATTTGGGACCAGGCCCTCAAGTACTTTCCAGGTATATATTATCATGTATCTCTCTCTCCTCCGCTCCAATGAGTACATGTTCAAGACTTGAAGGCGTTCCCAATAATTTAGATGTTTCAATGGCTCAATGTGAGCCGTAAACGATCTCTGGATTTGTTCCAGCTCTGCTATTTCTCCTGCCCTGAACGGGGCCGTCAGCACTGAGCAGTATTCTAAGTGAGGGAGCACTAGCGATTTGAAGAGTGTCACCATCGGCATTATTTCCCTTGTTTTGAAAGTTCTCAATACCCACCCCGTCATCTTCCTGGCTGTTGTGATATTTGTCTTGTTATGGTCTTTAAAAGACAGATCAGCAGACATAATTATTCCCAAGTCCTTAACGTGTTCCTTTCGTTCTATGTGGTGACCCTCTTGCGTTTTGTATATAGTGTTCATTTTGAGTTCTTCATTTTTTCCATACCTAAGCAGCTGAAACTTATCACCATTGAACGTCATGTTGTTCTCCACTGCCCATTGGAAGACCCTGCTTATGTCCTCCTGTAATTTTTCAGTGTCCTCTACCGTAGTGACTTTCATGCTTATTTTAGTGTCATCTGCAAATGATGATACAAAAGTGTGCTGGGTGTTTTTATCTATGTCTGCTATGAGGATGAGAAACAGCAGAGGTGCCAGGACAGTGCCTTGGGGCACTGAGCTTTTGACCTCGCTGATGCTGGATCTTGCCCTGTTCACTACTACTTTTTGTGTTCTGTGCTGAACCACTATGGCAGAATTACGGAGGCGTTGGAAGAAAACCAAAATACAGATGTGATATACACAGCTTTTGCTGTTTCTTATCCTTATAGTAGACAGATAAAAACACCCGTCACAGTTTTGTATCATCACTTGCAGATGACACTAAAATAAGCATGAAAGTCACTTCGGCAGTGTTTTGCAGTGGGCAGTGTAGAACAAGAGAACAACATGGCGTTCAGTGGTGATAAGTTCCAGTTGTTTAAGTATGGAAAGGATTAAGAACTCAAAAGGTACACTGTATAAAAAAAAAACTCAACAGGATCGTCAAATAGAACGAAGTGAACACATGAAAGACTTGGGAATAATTGTCAGGTGACCTTTCCTTCAAAGAACACAATAAGACCAAGGTCATGACAACCAGGAGGATGACGAGGTACATAATGAAAACTTTCACAACAGTGAAAATAATGACAATGATGACGCTTTTCAAATCGTTTGTGCTCCCTCATTTGGAATATTGTTCAGTGTTGGTAGCCCCGTTCGGGGCAGGAGAAATATCAAAGCACAAATACAAAGATTATTTACATCCCGCACAGAGCCAATAAAGCTTTTAAATTACTGGGAACGCCTTAGTGTCTTAAATATGTACTCACTGGGGCAGAAGGAAGAGAGATACATGATAATATACACCTTGAATGTACTTGAGGGCCTTGTCCCAAATCTGCACACTGTCATAACAACATACTGGAGAGAGAGATATGGGAGGAAGTGCAAAATATACCCAGTGAAAAGCAGGGGTACGGTGGGCACAATAAGGATTATTGTATCAAAGTCCGGGGCCCCAGTCTATTCAACATCTTACCAGAAGATATCAGAAACACTGTTGGGACAAGTGTAGAAATATTCAAGAGAAAACAGGTGCCATATCAACCAGGCTGTAATGGATATGTGGGTCAGTGGGCCGCCAGCAGCAACAGCCTAGTTGACCAGGCAAGCACCAGACGAGTCTGGCCTATGGCCGGACTCCGCGAGTAGAAAAACTCTCGGAACTCATGAAAGGTATATCAAAGACAAGGTAAAAAGGGTGAGGAAAGAAGTGGTAGGGATCGCCTCAGGAAGGGTTAAAGGGAGAAGGTAAAACTGGTTTTAAGTTCTAGGGGCTTAAGCATCCAGCAGGCTTGTGTGAGTGTGTAAGAGTGGAGTGAATAGAAACGCGTGATCCCTATGGATTCATGTGCTGTTGGAGTATAAGCAAGATATCATACTCGTCATCTTCTACTTATCCGGCACTTTACCAGTTTGTAGTGATACGTTGAAAAGACTAACTAATAGTCTGCTTAGTTCCTCCTCACATTTCTTTATAACCCCTGAAAACAGTTCATCGTGACTTGGATCGTTCATATCTCATTTTAGTCCTTACCTATATATATATTTTTTATTTCTGGAACTTTAGCGATACAGTTCATGCACATTAACGAACCGAATATATTTGCATTTTTTTTTCACAATCCATGTACAATGTTAAACCTAAAAAAAATAAAAATTACTGATACTAGCTAGGAATACCAAGCTCATTCTTCGTATTAAACACCTTCGTAGTTTTAAACTAACAGAGCAGTTCTTAAGCTAACTTTAACATGGAACCACCATACCCAAAGATGTAATATAGTCTACGAGGATCATTTCTACGCCTCTTTAGCACCATAATTGGGGTTGTGTCATGGGGGATTTACTAAAGTTTACACCAAGGTTTCTGGGAGAGTAAAAAGGCACATTACCTGGACTTGACCAGTACTGAAATAATTCTTACATACGAGACTTGGTCCAATAATTAGTCACAGTTAATGATTAAGACACATGTGCAACAGTTGTGCGTCTTTATTGATGAAACGTTTCGCCCACACAGTAGGTTTCTTCAGTCAAGTACTGAAGAAGCCTTTTAGTGCATGGGCGAAACGTTTCATCAATAAAGACACACAACTGTTGCACATGTGTCTTAATCATCAACTCGTCGGTATTTCATACAATTTTCAACATAAAATAGTCATAGTTAATGTTCCAAGTCGGACCGAAACGTCGTCATAAGTGACAGTCTCTTACGTACGGATTATTTGTGTATATCTGGAAGACTCATCAAGACATCATGTCCCTTGCTTGTTAATACTTGAGTCATACGTAACACAAGGAGTGGTGGAGGCTCGATCCTCCGTCTGAAAATCAGTGAATAATACAAACAAGTGAATTGACTGAGATAGCCGAATTACCCAGACGGGTTCAGCGCTTCGGGGATAACTTAATTTGAGCAGATTAATCGTGAGGTGAATTATCCTCCCGCTGTGTGTGTACTCACCTAATTGTGGTTGCAGGGGTCGAGACTCAGCTCCTGGCCCCGTGTGTGTGTGTGTTTAGCAAGGCCTGTGTTCGAAGGCGTACATGTGCACCTCGCGTCCAATGCGTACATGTACACCTCGCGTCAAATGTGGCGCCGAATTTGCCTCACTGAAGTATGGTATGGTGATGCTGAAGCATTGTTGCTATGGTGATGAAGGACGGTTGCTATGGTGATGAAGGACGGTTGCTATGGAGATGCTGAAACGTGGTCACTGTTGCTATGTTGATGTTGCTATGCGTCTGAGGGGAAGGGAAACGTGACGCCTGTTGCTATGCGTCTGTTGCCAGGCTCGAGAGGGGAAACAGCTGCTGTGTCTCCCCTCAACGCTGTATTGATCCCTCTAACAACAACAGTCTCTGCTCATGCAAGGTCGTTGATGACCTAGCAACTGCTAGGGGTCACACAGCGTCATGGATGACCTAGCAACCGCTAAGGATCGTACTGAGTCGTTCATGACCAAGCTACGAGGTAGAGCCATGCGGGGTCATACGGGGTCACTAAACCATTAGGCAAGAGAGTAATGAAAACCAACTTAATACACGGGGAGCCCCTCAACGGAGGTTCCCTGGTGTTGGTGAGGGGCTCTTGGTTTGGGGAATTGGATCTGTGCTCCAATTCCTTTAATGCCCTCCATCCACCCCCCCTTTCCCTTTACAAGTGCTGTATAATCCCTACTGGTCTAGCTCTCCCCGTCATAATAATAATAATACACGGAGACAAAATGAAAACAATGATAAAACGGGGCCCCAAGAGCTATTGCTCAATCCCAAGCATACACACACACACACAGTTCCTCACAAGAGATTAGTGCAAAAGCTAGAGGATCAGGCACACGTAACAGGAAAGGCACTGCAATGGATCAGAGAATATCTAACAGGGAGGCAACAACGAGTCATGGTACGTGACGAGGTGTCAGAGTGGGCGCCTGTGACAAGCGGGGTTCCACAGGTGTCAGTCCTGGGACCAGTGCTATTTTTGATATATGTGAATAACATGACGGAAGAGACAGACTCAGAAGTGTCCCTGTTTGCAGATGATGTGAAGTTAATGAGAATTAAATCGGATGAGGATCAGGCAGGACTACAAAGAGACCTGGACACGCTACAAGTGTCGTGGGGGTTCTTCTCATGAATTGGGTAATAAACAGACGAGCTTGGATGGTAACTTACTGTATTGGAGTCAGATATAAGACTGATATGTCTCTGCCTGCTCGATGGTAACTGACTCTAGGAGGGCTGAGGGGATTTCATATTCGAAGAATGACCTTTGACACTGCTTAGGTCATCAAGAATGTAACGGCCAACGGTCACATGCAAAGCTCGTGACTCAGTAACGGTTATAAGCTACTATGTACTATCACTGAACTACTAATGACAACTGCAGTGACACAAGCCTGGTCCAGTAACTGGCTCCTCAAATTTAACCCCGCCAAATGCAGTCATGAAGATCGGGGAAGGGCAAAGAAAACCGCAGACAGAGTATAGTCTAGGTGACCAAAGACTGCAAACCTCACTCAAGGAAAAGGATCTTGGGGTGAGTATAATACCGAGCACATCTGAGGCACACATCAACCAGATAACTACTGCAGCATATGGGCGCCTGGCAAACCTGAGAATAGCGATCCGATACCTCAGTAAGGAATCGTTCAAGACTCTGTACACCGTGTACGTCAGGCCCATACTGGAGTATGCAGCACCAGTTTGGAACCCACACCTGGTGAAGCACGTCAAGAAATTAAAGAAAGTTTGCAACGAGACTAGTTCCAGAGCTAAGGGAAATCGGCCTGACGACACTGGATGACAGGAGGGTTAGGGGAGACATGATAACGACATACAAAATACTGCGATGAATTGACATGGTGGACAGAGACAGGATGTTCCAGAGATGGGGACACAGAAACAAGGGGTCACAATTGGAAGTTGAAGACTCAGATGAGTCAAAGAGATGTTAGGAAGTATTTCTTAAGTCATAGAGTTGTCAGGAAGTGGAATAGTCTGGCAAGTGATGTAGTGGAGGCAGGAACCATACATAGCTTTAAGACGAGGTATGATAAAGCTCATGGAACAGGGAGAGAGAGGACCTAGTAGCGGTCAGTGATGAGGCGGGGCCAGGAGCTATGTATCAACCCCTGCAAGCACAAATAGGTGAGTACATACACACACACATAGAAACACACTGAGGGCAGTAAACTAGGAAGTAAACACAGATGCCAGCACGTGTTTCCCTAGCAACCACAGAGGTGAGGGGAGACAGGCAGAGAGAGAGAGAGAGAGAGAGAGAGAGAGAGAGAGAGAGAGAGAGAGAGAGAGAGAGGCAGATTATCCTATTATTATCGTCTCGCATCACTTAGTACTGATGCTACAGCTCTGAATGTTTGAAGAAACTCTCTCTCTCTCTCTCTCTCTGGAGAGAGTTGTTTTCAATTGCGCAAATGATATATCTGTGGACGTCATTTTATTATTCAAGTAAATATGGTGTTATTAACTCTAGAAAATAACCCCTGCGGATCTATCGCTTCCCCGTGGATAGAATAACAACTTTCTATTTCCGTTTCTGAAATTAGACTTGTAACTCTTTTTTTTTTTCATAAACAAAAAAATCCTCTGCTGAGGTTCAGATTATTTTCCGTATTTAGTTAAATTCCTGGGGTTTGTGAAGACACGAAATGCAGAAAAACCTCATATTTGGTCAACGTTTCGCTCTGTGTAAAGCTTTACCAAGAGCGAAACGTTGGGCATGTTTCCTTACGTCTGTTGCCCCTGTTCACCTAGCAACAAGTAGGTACGTGGGTGTCAGTCGACTGCTGTGGGTCGCATCCTGGGGAAGAGGACCAAAGACCCCAACAGAAATAAGCCTCGCTGGCTCTCCTTGGGTTATCCTGGGTTAGTGTGAGGGGTGGTAGGGAGGGGTTAATGTGAGGGGTGGTAGGGAGGGGTTAGTGTGAGGGGTGGTAGGGAGGGAAAAACAGAGGGAGGTTGAAAAGCACGCAAGTATTGTTTTTAAGCCTTTTTTCTAGACGTTAAGACATTCCTGGCAGTTTTTAAGACTCTAATTGGCAGGGCCAGAGTGAGCGTAGTTAGCGCCATCTGTTGGGCATGTTTGTAGTAACAGGTGTCCACCGTAGTTGCAGGTCTCACTTCCTCTCAGTATTACCTCTAATCGGTGTTTGTATTGAGTGAGGGTTGGTGGCCATTTCACGCACATCGTCTCCTAACATTGTCAGGTAATTCAGGGAACTCGCTCCTCCCCTTTTTTGATTGATTTTGTCTTTGGCTTAACGTGTTTGTGTTTCAAGGTTGACATTAGTTCATTTAAAGTAATGGTTTTTAAGTAAATGCGGCCTTTTGTAAATATCGTCTTAAGCGACTTAAGTACTACGCTGTTTGATGATCTGGTAACACATGTTTCTCAAAAACTACAGCTGAATTTATTAGGCTAGAGAAGGTTCGAGTTAAATTTTATAAAGACTGGGTCAAAGGCAGTGTTGATAAATTCCAATAAGACGTCAGCAATGCCAAAACTTGATAACAAAAATAATGTTCACTGACCTCCCGGTAGCCGTCTTGTGGTCAACAACAGAGGAAACTTATGCAGCGGAGCTAATGAGGGACTTGCCACCCTCTCTGTGGAGTGATCGCTGTATGACCCTGTTTGATTTAGCGCTTAGTTTTGATTATAATAATAATCTGTGGAGTGATACGTCTCCTAAAGATTAAGAAGGCAACTACCTCGCCCCTTGTTCCAGTGCTGGGGACTGTTTACATCTGCTAGACTGTGCTGCCATC
Source organism: Cherax destructor (assembly GCA_009830355.1). NCBI lineage: Eukaryota > Metazoa > Arthropoda > Malacostraca > Decapoda > Parastacidae > Cherax > Cherax destructor. Next base: position 1,125,760 of record WNWK01000019.1, read on the forward strand.
GCCGTGTTATATATAAGATTAACGAATCCTCAGGGTTTCGACATTATGGTGAGCCACCATCCCATGAAGACTATCACAGACAGGTTAATAAATGAGAAAAACGCTAAAATAATCCGAATAATACCTTTCTCTTCTATAATTACACACTGTCCACTTTTATTTTCCCTGTTTGGTAGACCAATACCCAAAATGCAGTCACTTTAGAACATGTATAACGGAAACGTTTTGGTCAGACCAAATGCATATATAGTAAGAAAAACAAACTTAATTAGTCCGGAAGATTCCTGAGTAGAAAGATTTCGCAGCATCACCTGAGTCTGGTGGTGGCCTGGGCGAAGCTTGTTCGATAATCATGTGTGAGCGAGGCAGCGATACTACAATTTCCTGCTTTTTGTGTGGCTGTTAATAACGAAAAAGGGGAAGCTTGCGAACAACAATGTGGAGACTGTCTCCTGTGAAAATCATTTCCTCTTTGGTCCAGTCCATCAGAAGTCCTATTGTGTCTGTGGACCATGCAAATGTAGGTAAGATCTTCCCTGTTGCACGCATATTTATGTTCATTAAATCTAGTGGGCAAATTCCTATATGTCTCCCCATATTTATTTCTCTTTAGTGATGGGTTGGTGTAGTTACCAGCGGTAGATGTAGATTGTTACACGCGCGGTTGCCACCTGAATGCGCTTGCAGCCAGTTCAAGTGTTGTGTTGCTGGCTACATTGTTGCCAGGGCGGCTTGAATACTGTTTGCCGTTTTACTTCCTTGTTGTTTAAACAAGATGACATTCACTTTCAGTTTGCAGCTTCGTACGAAGAAAACTGGGAATTTAAGTAGGTGTGTGCATTGTGTATGCTCATACCTCTTCAAGAAAAATAGGACTGGAAATGTGGAAATCCCGTAAATAAAAAGCCTATAGTTTCACGTTTTGTGAGTGTATCGTGATGCTAATAGTAGTAGCAGTGTATCAGATCGTCCTTGTTTATATGCTCGTACACTTGTCGGTGTTGTGGGATCTACAGACGTCTGGCAAAGATACTGTCCTTTCTGTGTTGATCTGATCACGGAGGCTGTGTGTGTCGTCCGGATATCGTAGTCATGGTATTTATGGTTGGTTTTGCATGGGCCAGAAGGCCTGCTGCAGTGTTCATCCATTCTAATTTCTTATGTCATTTAGCTCTTCTGGAATATTTCTACCAGTTCCTTTTAGGCAGGTAAAATTTCAGAACTGGAGAATGTAAAGAGAACTTTTGCTGCCCATATAAATTCAGTCAAGCACGTAAATTAATGAGATTGCCGGAAGCCCCTGAACTCCCTAGACCTTAGGCGCAAAAGCTGCATCATAATTTACACTTGGAAAATTCTGGAGGGAGTAGTCCCAAATTTGCACACCGAGATTACCACTTAAGAGAATAAGAGGTTCGGCATATGATGTAAAATGCCTCCAGTGTAAAGCAGAAAGTACATACATAAGAGGCCATCAACCAGGAGACTCAGCTTTTGAAAAGACCTCCTGGGCGGTGGCCCCATCGGAAATTTTAGACACATTTCGATCTATCCTCAGCCATTATCATGTTTCTTAATAAAGGACCGAAACTTCGCGTAATGACTCCTTTATGACTGATTTGTTTGTGAATGGTTCCAGCAACTCCGGTATTGTGATGATTTTTTCATGGTTTCTCTCTGCGTGACCTTGCGTGCTTCCAGTGTTAAAAAATAGATTCTTGAATAAAGCATTTGTGCATTATTACACTGCGAGCGTGCGTAGTATGCGTGTCAAAGTAGGAAAGCTTGCAGAAATGTTATGGATATATATATATATATATATATATATATATATATATATATATATATATATATATATATATATGTATATATATATGTATATATATATATGTTTTGTATGTGTTTACGCGCGCATGCATAGAGTTTCTAATGTGAGCAAGTGCAGTGCGAGATCTTTGTTTACATAACAACATTGCTGCCAGACGCACGACTAATTTGCTTTTTTTGCATTTCTTTAAAAGCTTGTCTAAGCCTTCAAGGATGATGATGCCTTGATGCTAGTGAAGGGCACTTGACTCAAGGAATTTATGCTATCTTTCCATTCCTAAGGCGATGGATGGCCCCTACCATGAATACCCTAATAGTGTGCTTGTGCGTCGTTCTGGGGAACCTAGACTGTTTACAGTCACGATTCCGAAAACTCAAGTTTTAATTTGTGTAAGTGACGCTGCTGACAACGTATATATAATACTTGAAACTGGTGCTTCAGCTTGGCATGCGAGTGTTTTGGGTGGCTGTCACAATTCAACTCATTCACCAGCTTTTACTGTCATTGTCTCCAGCCCTTTCTTAAACCTGTCCACCACATTCTTCATCTCTACAAGTCAAGAGATATTTTTTGGGGGCTAAAGGTTTTAAAAGCTTAAGTAACTTAACCCGACCTTGATATTACCTACCTTAAATTAACTTAACATAAAATAACGAAGAAATGCATTCGTAAAAGCTTGAAATGATGAGATATTGACGTCGTCAAAAAACTGACTTGAAATTGTATGATTGGAGTGTAATTGACTGGCGAGCTAGACTTTCACAGCCTGTACGGCTCTGTTGAGTGACAGCCCTCTCACACACCCGCTTTCCTGCATGTTATCTTGGCCTTAGTCACAGATGGTAATCTTACGGGGATGTGTGCACCATGTAGGTGCTGGAGCTGTCTGGTGGTTCAGAGGGAGGGTGGACCGCCTGGGTGAGGTTACCTCGCTTACATGAAAAAGAACGTTAAACCCTCTCCTGCCTCGAGATGGCTAGCACTATGCTAGATCTTTCTGTATAAATGTGTCATAGCTGAAGCTGAGTGTTCTCATACTCCCTCTCTCCAAACTCCTCTTCATTCTTAGGCTTGACTGGTCTCCAAATTGTGTACAGTGTGTACATGTACTTACGTTCTGGTGGTGGGGAAATATGTTAAACCCACACCGATTTTTTTTTGTGTATACACTTTATTCCCCGTGTTTGTCATTTGACGCTGCAGTGAGCTAGTACACAGCACTTCCGGTTATTGCAGCTCCATTGAAAGTACTTGTGCTGTTGATAGCGTGCTACGACCTGGCAGTGAACTCGTGTTTACGACCAGATGGTTCCTATGTGGTGCATGCTAATTGACTAGCAACGACCAGGTGGTTTCTAGGTAATCACACTCGGGGTAATCCCAGGCACGCAGGCTTGCCTGCATGCAGGATTATCAATACGCAACCACACGTGTGTGTGTGTGTGTGTGTGTGTGTTCAATATAAACAGTTAGTAAAGGCTCGGTCTCCTTAGACTTGTTCCTTGACGCCGGTGAAAGACTCTTGATTCAAGGAATTGAAGCTACCCTTTTCCTCGGATCTGCCCCAGCTATCCCCCATTTCCTGGTTGTGTAACCCCTACGGTCTTATAGCTTCTTTACGAATATAATAATAATAATAATAATAATAATATCTTATTTCAAGTTATCATAGTTTGTTTTTTATTTTTTTATTCTTCATCCATTTATATTTTATTCGTTTTTCCCCGTCCCTCGACAGTCTGTCCCCTGTCAGCCCATTCAGGGTCTGTTAAATGTTTGCTACATCGTTATTGTGTCTCCCCTGGTCTCTGGAACTAGTTTCCATGCAAACCTTTACACCCTCTACAGTTTATTTACACGCTTTGTCAGACACGAGTCGCACGGATGTCGGGAATTAATTTTTCAGCATCAGTATAATCAGGAGCTGAAATGCTCCGGACGAAGTGATGCTAGAGGGGCACCTCATACATAGCTTTAAAAGTAGGTACGACAGGACCCACGAGGCTACTAAGAATTGCTTGGCACTTAGCTATAATAATAATTGCCCCCAGGACAGTTAGGCAGGGCCAGGAGCCGAGCTCAACGCTTGTAATTTCAAATAGGAGAATACAAATGAGTACAATTAAGCGAGTACACAAACTAGACAATTATTCGCTAAAAAAAAGTCCGTAAATTGGCAGAAACAAAGAATTTTTGATCCGTTTATAATCTGATTACCCCTGTCAGAGTAATGGCACCCAGAACACTAGTGATTGCACCCAGGAACACTAGTGATTGCACCCAGGAACACCAGTGGTGGCACCCAGGAACACTAGCAGTGGTGGCACCCAGGAACACTAGCAGTGGTGGCACCCAGGAACACTAGCAGTGGTGGCACCCAGGAACACTAGCAGTGGTGGCACCCAGGAACACTAGCAGTGGTGGCACCCAGGAACACTAGCAGTGGTGGCACCCAGGAACACTAGCAGTGGTGGCACCCAGGAACACTAGCAGTGGTGGCACCCAGGAACACTAGCAGTGGTGGCACCCAGGAACACTAGCAGTGGTGGCACCCAGGAACACAAGCAGTGGTGGCACCCAGGAACACTAGGAGTGGTGGCACCCAGGAACACTAGCAGTGGTGGCACCCAGGAACACTATCAGTGGTGGCACCCAGGAACACTAGCAGTGGTGGCACCCAGGAACACTAGCAGTGGTAGTATCCATCACTAGCAGTGGTGGCACCCAGGAACACTAGCAGTGGTGGCACCCAGGAACACTAGCAGTGGTGGCACCCAGGAACACTAGCAGTGGTGGCACCCAGGAACACTAGCAGTGGTGGCACCCAGGAACACTAGCAGTGGTGGCACCCAGGAACACTAGCAATAGTGGCACCCAGCACTAGCAGTGGTGGCACCCACGAACAAATGGATTACTAGCATATGAGAGACAAAGCCACGAGACAATTATGAAACTAAGAGACACCTGTAAATGCTAGAAGGGAACTAGGAAGGCAGCTAAGAAACATTTTGAAACATAGGAGGCAACTAGGAAGCTCTTGAATAATCTACGTTCCTAGAAGTCACCTAGGAGACGCCTATAATGCTAAGAGGCACCTAGAAGGCTAAGAGACACCTACGAGGCACCTAGGCGACATAGAAAGATGGGTACCACCAGTACAGAAGGCACCTAGGGAGCTAAACGGTACCTGGCATCGCCTTTAGCGCTCAGAGAAGTACCGGTTCAAGCGACACCTGGCACCCAGCAGTAGTGCCTAGCAACACAATGTTTATCATGACTCGAGTTGTTAATGACAGTGGGGAGAGAAAGAGGAGAGGTGGGGAGAGATTAGAGGTGGGGAAAAGAGAGTTTGAAAGAGAAGTGGGGAGACAGGAGAAACGGGTAGAGAAAGGGAGATAAAAGATGGGAAGATACAAGATGAGGTGGGGAGAGAGGGGGGGTAGGTGAGAAGAGGTCGGGAAGATTAAAGATGGAGAGAGAAGCGGTGGGGAGCGGGGAGAGGCAGGGGAAGAGAAGGGAAGAGTAGATATTAATGGTGGGGAGGAGGGAATATACAAAAAAAATAAGAATATGGATAGGGAGAAGAGGTGGGCGGGATGAAGGGAGCTGAGAGGGGAAGAAGAAACTGGTGGGGGAAGGGGAGGGAAATGAACGATGGGCGTGGGCGGGGAAGGAACGAGGGATGGGCGTGGGCGGGGAAGGAACGAGGGATGGGCGGGGAAGGAACGAGGGAGGCTTTTTCTTTCTAGCAAAATTGGATACGTCAACAGTGCATCACTGTTGCACTGTCTTTATCACTGTTGCACTGTATCATTCTTGCACTGTCTTACTCATCTCCCTCAGCAGTGTGCTATTTATTAAAGGTAACGTTTCTCCACGAGCGGCTTCATCAGTACTTTTCCACAGTACACCTGGAGTACACCTGGAGAGGGTTCCGGGGGTCAACGCCCCCGCGGCCCGGTCTGGTGACACCCCAGGAATTACACCACTCACAATAAAAAACGAGCTATGTTTGCAACCCTCCCCCCATGTCAAATTCCATTATATGGATGGCTTTTACACTGCTGAAATCTATCAACCTGGGCAGGAGTGGGAGATGGAGGAACGCTGGAGGAGTTGCAGTGGAAAGAAGAGTAGCAGAGACATGTGAGGGGAGAGAGAGTAGTGGGAAGAGCAGTGATGAGAATCTTGGAGAAGTGCGACGAGATGAAGAGGAAGAGTATAGAGAGAGGTGTAGTTAAGGAAGAGAATAAAGAGGTGGTTGAGAGACCATGGGTAGGGAGTGGACGTGACTATGTAGGAGGAATAGGGAATAACGGATAGAAGTGGGTTAGGGAGGAAGTGTAGGAGGGTGTAGGGGAGGATGGGAAAGGAGAAGAAGGGGGAGGAGGGGGGTATGACACCCAGAGAGATGGGGAGGGAACGCGGTAAAGGGATGAATAGTGAATGAAGGGATAGAGGGGAGGAGAGACACTGGGGAGAGTGACTGGGCCTAGAGGGATGAGAGGCAGTGTGCAGATGCTGAATTGACAATATGATTTGAAACTGGCCGACGGCACTCGTTTGTCGTTGCTATCTCAACAACACGCAGCTCTCGTCTCTTCCATTCGTAGTTACTAATCACAACACGCAACTCTTATCTCTTCCTCATCGTTGCTGTCTCAGGTAAGAGATGGTATCAGATACCGACAAAGGGTGCAATAAGACACATGTGTAGTACTAGGATATATTCTGATGTTTCGCTCGGGGGAGGAGTTTTCAATCTAATTAAAAGGCTCCCCCCCCCCAACCCAGAGCGAAACTTCCCACTCAATAAAAAAATCTTAGTACAACATGTGTGTTGCATCACAGTTGCTATCTCAACAACACACAACTCTCTTCTCTTCCATTCCTGAGTTCCAAAATGTTTTAAAACCCGGCTCCATTGTCAAGCCTCTGAGCTGCAGGGTCACTTATTAAAAGGTTTTCTCTGTTGGAGATTCCGTTAGTGACCGTTAATTTCAGTTAGAAACCCGTTAGGATTTCCGTTACGGACCAATGCGACTCCAGCGCTTGTCTCGAAATGTGATTCTCTTTCCGTATTTCGTTCTTCGTTTCTTTTCCATCTGCTTTCGGTTGATTTTGAATGACTCGATTCTGTCAGTTGTTGATGATTCCATTACATTTTCTAAGCCACAGGAAATTCTGATGAAAGGGGGGGGGGGAAATCTCCCCTTTATTTAGGTTAAATAAGTGGGTTGGCACCGAGGGCACTCACTGCCATCACCGTAAGATGACTCACCATCGGGATTGGTGGGGAGGGGGGAAGCCAAAGAGAAGTCTCCATGTTGTCGGGGAATGAAGGACTATCTCCATGTATATGAGTAACCACCAGTCTAACATAGGCCAGTAGGCCTATTGTGTTCCTCTATTCTTGTATTTCATCCTCATCTCATCATGCTTCCTATATAGGCTCATCCTCCCCCTTCAGGCTGTATGACCCTTACGGCTTTACAGCTTAATTTTATTATTATTGCAGTAATAATATTTATATATATTATTTTTATTCCTCTCCAGGTTTATCTGTGGGTGAAAGGAGATAAAACGCTTACACTTAAGCATCTATCTTTATTTGCCACGTTTTGGTGCTGGGACCTTGGTCATCATGTGGGCGAAACGTCGTCAGTACAGAATCGCATTATGCTGCATCTGCCTATCTTTTCCCCAGGTATCACGCACGCATTGTTGAGATAACAGAAGGCATATTTCTGTTCATTAACACACATGTCTAGATCTTTGCCATTTCTCAATGTAGACTTTATTGCAACTTTCGAATGGTATTGTGGATAACATATATCACTGATAGTACATAATACCTACAAGTTCATGAATAAGACGCATGCGCAACACTTGGGTAACATTATTGCCGAGAGGTTTCGCCTGCACAACGGGCTTCTTCAGTGGAATGCAGGTGAATACAGCACTGAAAGCAGCAGTAGTTGTTTTGACGTGATCAGTCTGTCACTCTCGGTAGGAGGTGGTCAGTCCCTCGAGCATACATCATATGCATGCAGCCAAATCTTGTATACTAGAGTAGAACCGAGTTGAACCAGCTGGAGGTGACGTCACAGGTGGCCCACGAGTGGAAGTAGGTCGTTACACAGTTGTTTGGCAAAGTAGTTGCTAAACAACTCCTAGTGTGATAAATGGTTGTGATAACCGACAGGTTGAAGATTCGGACATTTATGCAACATATGGGAATCTCATTACACCTTTCTGCTTTGTATTGGACTGATGAAGCCACTGTGTGGCGAAACGTTTCTTCAATAAAGATTCCCATATGTTTCATAAGTGTCTTAATCTTCAACTCCTAGGGTGCTAGTGAACACTTAGCCTTTTCTCAGTAAACGCGTTGGGACTACAAATCGGGCCGGGGATTTGTCGGTCTAGGGAATTGTTAAGAATCTGATGTCAGTCGTCTGCTTTCGTGGATTAAGCGGGAAAGGAGTGGAGTTGCAAGACATTCTGGTGGATGTTACATTCCTTTTCTAAGAATTTTAGGAACATGGGAATTGAAAAACACTTCAGTAGGCCTACTGGCCCATAATGAGGAAAATAAATTCATTACCACTCCTTATTTTGATCTCGCGATCAGAATCAGTCTGCTAACTCAGACATGTTGCATCCGGTGAATCACGGTAAATCACAGAGGAGCAATTCAGCAGGCCTATTGGCCTATGTTAGGCAGGTCCTAATCAAATCCAACCCTTCTCATTCGTTTACACTGAGAGAAGAGGCTGATGTATTTCTAGGGAAATGGTAATGATCCAGGAAAACCTGACCCTTGTAATGGCTTAAATATTCAAGGTTAATTACAACTTGGCTTGCACGTGGGCAAGCAATTAGTGAGTTAGTAAAGGGATCATTCACTTAGCTTAAGAAATTGATACATTCACTGAGCGTGTAGTTTTCCGGGTTGTATTTTGTAATTTAAACCAGCTGTCAAACTCGCATACATACATTTGGAAAATTGAGATTTTTATTTCTAAACACGTTAAAATATTTTTGAATGTTTATACTAAGTTTTAGGGGTAAAGAAAAGCTAAAATTTTGTATTGTGGGACACGTGATTGTTGAGTATTAAATGAATATCTGTAAAACTGCAGCGCAGTTCTGATTTCCATGAAACAGAATGATTAGTTGTCAATGGCACTTATATGTGTAAGGTTACAGGTCAGAACATATAAACATTCGGAAGGGGGCGGAAACTGCCTGGAATTGCTCGATGCACTTTCCTGGTGTTCATAGTCTCAATTTTATAAATGTATGCACACGAATTTGGCAGCTGGCTTAGTGCTAAAATACTGCAAAATACAACCAGGGGAAAACTACACGCTCAGTGTAACAATTTCTTAAGCTACTGTACACTGTATACGTACGAGAGTATAGGAAGTACGCCACACGTATACTCAACAGACACTAATTCAGTATTGGAAAAACTGCCAGATATATTGTTGTGTTGGGCAGCAATGTGGTATCTAATGTGGCTAACCTACTGAATCACCTTATTAAAATAGCCACTATTCGCCATCTATCAAAAGCATGGTGCAGAAACATAGGAATGACTCTACCAGCACAGACGTATACATTATACGTTGTTGAAGATGAGATGTCAAGATGGGAACTGCTAGATTACTGAAAATTAGAATACGACGCAGACCAAACATGCTTGCTGAGGTGAAGACCACAACAACGCCAGGCTACAGTGTAGGGACCTAAATTACTGGGAGTCCTTGAAGTCCCCAGAACTGCATTCCTTAGAACGTAAACTAGAAAGATACATCACAATCAACACCTCGAAGATACTGGAGGGATTGGTACCAAACCTGCACACCATATATAAGCACAGGCTTGGTAAACGGTGCAGGATGCCTCCAATGAAAAGCAGGGGAGCGATGAGTACACTGAGAGAACTCAGTAGTGTTAAGGGACCTCGACTCCAACGCCTTCCCTTCATACATAAGGGAGACTACCAACAAACTCCTAGATGTCTTCAAAAGGGAATTCGACAGATTCCTTAAAAGTTCCTGATCAGCCGGGTTGTGGTGCATACGTTGGAGCTGCCGGCGACGGTCACTAACAAGTTGGTTGATTGAAGCCTCCACTGACAGTCCCACAAAAGTTAGGAAGCCTCAAGTGTTTCCAAACTCTTAGCCACAAAGTTATTACCCATACGTGATACCCACTTATTACAACCTGCTCCACCACCCATTTAAAAAAAAAAATCTTATGAAAAGTATATTAAAATCTTATGACTAAAATCTTTAAACTCTAAAATAATCGATTTTTAGTCAAAATATTTTAATTTTAGTGGTAAGTAGGAAATAGTCGGAAAAATAGCAAATCATCGCTAGTGTCGAATACATTTTTTTTTCCTTTACTCAGTATTTGAAATGAAAGAAACTCGTAGTGAAAGTATTTTCTTTAACAAATGTCATAATGCTGAGGAAAATCAGTCATTTTGACAGTTAATGTCTAATATCAATACTCTACCTTTGTTAGTAGTGTTGCCTACCTTTGTAATGCCTGTGTTACCTCTGTGAGGCCTGTGTAGTAAGTGTTCAACTTCATTACTGGCAGTTTCTATCCTGATGCAGCTGAGACGATGCTGACCAGTAACTAGATCACGAACTTTGTACTTATTCCCAAGAATGTTTATGCTCAATGACTCGATAAGCGCCAACAAATTTCTTGTCAGGTTCAGGCACTGCTGACAACTTTTTGAAATTCAACACCTCCCTTATCAGTGATGACAGTGACAGATTCGTCCCTGGCCAAGTTTTCAATAGGGGTCAAGTGACTGCGTGGGAGTATCAGCTGGGAAGATTCAATAACAGTGGTGGTGATTACGTCTCAATTAAAACTTTTAAAAAAAAAATCACTTATCCACATTACGGCAATTCTTGGTAATATGAGTGAATTCTATTTTGTTTTTGTGTTCCCCTGTGGTGAAGTTGAGTGCAAGGTTCAGTGCTTCAGTTAAATGGGAAAGGGCTCGTATACATAGTTACTGGTATTGGGCCGACTAACTTCGCTCCATCAACTGGTGCTGTGAACATAGGGGAGACTACACTCTCCCGTCTTCGCATCGGCCACACTCGTCTTACTCACGGGTATCTCATGGAGAGGCTCCCTGCCCCTCTCTGTGACCATTGTCAGGTTCCAGTGTCTGTTCGACATATTCTGTTGGACTGCCCACTCTATCAACGAGCACGCAGAATTTACCTCCAACGACGTCTTCGCTCTGCGGCCCTTTCTTTACCTTCCCTTCTTGCAGATGGACCCTCCTTTAATCCTGACTCTCATTGACTTTTTGACAGAAACTGACTTACTACACAAACTCTGAAGATTATACCTCTAGCACCTCCTTCAGTCCCTTCTACCTCGATCTCTTGCTACCCTCCACCCCTGCACTATCCACCGTCATCTTGCACTCCATACCCTACTAATCTTCCATCTTCCTCTTACAACACTCTCCCTGCATCCTACAATAACCTGCAGCGCTGTATAACCCCTGTGGTTTAGCGCTTCTATTTGATTATAATAATAATAATGTGCACATAGGGTCTACAGTCTATTTGTCTCGGCTTTCGTTGAACATTAGCAGTGGTGATTTTGCTGAGGGTAAGTTGCAAATGGTGTAGTTTGAATGTAGGGACAAGGATATTACTGACGTGGACAATGTGAAAATAATCCTTGGTATGAGCGGAAAGTTCCTCCATGCAGTCTAGGTCAGAAAATCTTGTCAGTTCATTGAAGCTGTGTGCTCTGAGGAGAGATTCGAGATATTTTCTGTAAAAAGGTCCATCGTACTGTTGTATCAGACACTTGGGTTGTAAAAGTTGTATGAACAAGTATGTAAGACGCAGTGTTAGGACAGATTTATAGTGTTTCAGTCAGCCAGGATTCAGACAGCCTCTCCAACCTTCTTGATAAGTCAAACCATCGTAACCAACATCGCATTTATCAAACTCAAGAATTTAGTTGCAAAGAAAAACGCACAGCACAGTGAACCTGGCTCTAGCATCAACACCTACTATCCGTAGTAGGTATTTGCTCGCTAGGTTCATCCTTCCCAAACCGGACACAGCCACCCAGTAGCCTCCACATGAAACACCTGACCGTGTACTTTAATATATATTTCCTTCATTTCTCTGTATTGGACTGAAGAAGGTCCTGGAAAGCCAAATGTCTCATTAATAAATGTTCTAATACCACGTTTGCTTCTTTTGATTATAATAATAAAACCACATTTACGTCCTCACATAGATATTCCCTCTTCAGTATCATTTAAGTAGATTCTGAAAACACACACTCGGGGCCAGGAGCTATGACTCGACCCCTGCAACCAAAAATAGTACACACAACCGAGGTGGTGAAGCTGCTACCTGAACTTGATACCTCAAAAGCGCTGGGACCAGGGATGCTGTGTGTGCCACTAACAACAATCTTCAACAAATTCATTGAAACTGGACAACTACCTGAGGTATGGAAGACGGCAAATGTAGTCCCAACTTTTAAGAAAGGGGACAGACATGAAGCATTAAACTACAGAGTAGGACAGTACCAAGGTATGCTCTAGGGTAGGACAGCACCAAGGTATGCTACAGACAGTACCAAGGTGTGCTACAGACAGTACCAAGGTGTGCTACAGACAGTACCAAGGTGTGCTACAGACAGTACCAAGGTGTGCTACAGACAGTACCAAGGTGTGCTACAGACAGTACCAAGGTGTGCTACAGACAGTACCAAGGTGTGCTACAGACAGTACCAAGGTGTGCTACAGACAGTACCAAGGTGTGCTACAGACAGTACCAAGGTGTGCTACAGACAGTACCAAGGTGTGCTACAGACAGTACCAAGGTGTGCTACAGACAGTACCAAGGTGTGCTACAGACAGTACCAAGGTGTGCTACAGACAGTACCAAGGTGTGCTACAGACAGTACCAAGGTGTGCTACAGACAGTACCAAGGTGTGCTACAGACAGTACCAAGGTGTGCTACAGACAGTACCAAGGTGTGCTACAGACAGTACCAAGGTGTGCTACAGACAGTACCAAGGTGTGCTACAGACAGTACCAAGGTGTGCTACAGACAGTACCAAGGTGTGCTACAGACAGTACCAAGGTGTGCTACAGACAGTACCAAGGTGTGCTACAGACAGTACCAAGGTGTGCTACAGACAGACCAAGGTGTGCTAACTACAAGGTTGACAGACAGTACACAAGGTGTGCTACAGACAGTACCAAGGTGTGCTACAGACAGTACCAAGGTGTGCTACAGACAGTACCAAGGTGTGCTACAGACAGTACCAAGGTGTGCTACAGACAGTACCAAGGTGTGCTGGCAATGTGCTACAGACAGTACCAAGGTGTGCTACAGACAGTACCAAGGTGTGCTACAGACAGTACCAAGGTGTGCTACAGACAGTACCAAGGTGTGCTACAGACAGTACCAAGGTGTGCTACAGACAGTACCAAGGTGTGCTACAGACAGTACCAAGGTGTGACAGACAGTACCAAGGTGTGCTACAGACAGTACCAAGGTGTGCTACAGACAGTACCAAGGTGTGCTACAGACAGTACCAAGGTGTGCTACAGACAGTACCAAGGTGTGCTACAGACAGTACCAAGGTGTGCTACAGACAGTACCAAGGTGTGCTACAGACAGTACCAAGGTGTGCTACAGACAGTACCAAGGTGTGCTACAGACAGTACCAAGGTGTGCTACAGACAGTACCAAGGTGTGCTACAGACAGTACCAAGGTGTGCTACAGACATGGTACCAAGGTGTGCTACAGACAGTACCAAGGTGTGCTACAGACAGTACCAAGGTGTCACAGACAGTACCAAGGTGTGCTACAGACAGTACCAAGGTGTGCTACAGACAGTACCAAGGTGTGCTACAGACAGTACCAAGGTGTGCTACAGACAGTACCAAGGTGTGCTACAGACAGTACCAAGGTGTGCTACAGACAGTACCAAGGTGTGCTACAGACAGTACCAAGGTGTGCTACAGACAGTACCAAGGTGTGCTACAGACAGTACCAAGGTGTGCTACAGACAGTACCAAGGTGTGCTACAGACAGTACCAAGGTGTGCTACAGACAGTACCAAGGTGTGCTACAGACAGTACCAAGGTGTGCTACAGACAGTACCAAGGTGTGCTACAGACAGTACCAAGGTGTGCTACAGACAGTACCAAGGTGTGCTACAGACAGTACCAAGGTGTGCTACAGACAGTACCAAGGTGTGCTACAGACAGTACCAAGGTGTGCTACAGACAGTACCAAGGTGTGCACAGACAGTACCAGGTGTGCTACGACAGTACCAAGGTGTGCTACAGACAGTACCAAGGTGTGCTACAGACAGTACCAAGGTGTGCTACAGACAGTACCAAGGTGTGCTACAGACAGTACCAAGGTGTGCTACAGACAGTACCAAGGTGTGCTACAGACAGTACCAAGGTGTGCTACAGACAGTACCAAGGTGTGCTACAGACAGTACCAAGGTGTGCTACAGACAGTACCAAGGTGTGCTACAGACAGTACCAAGGTGTGCTACAGACAGTACCAAGGTGTGCTACAGACAGTACCAAGGTGTGCTACAGACAGTACCAAGGTGTGCTACAGACAGTACCAAGGTGTGCTACAGACAGTACCAAGGTGTGCTACAGACAGTACCAAGGTGTGCTACAGACAGTACCAAGGTGTGCTACAGACAGTACCAAGGTGTGCTACAGACAGTACCAAGGTGTGCTACAGACAGTACCAAGGTGTGCTACAGACAGTACCAAGGTGTGCTACAGACAGTACCAAGGTGTGCTACAGACAGTACCAAGGTGTGCTAGAGTAGGAGGGTATAAAGGTATACACTAAGGTAGGACAATACCAAAGTTTGTGCTAAGTGTGCACAGTACCAGTTTGTGCTATGGTAAGGCAGTACCACGTGTGCTGGGGAGGACAGTACCAAGATATGTACCTCCCTGATGGGGAGTGAATAGGCGAACTGCAGCTACATTGTCTAGATTAATGTAAAAGTAGACTGAATACGAGGGCTTTCCTTCCGTTGGTAAAGGGGGGAAACGTGCTAAACCCCATGGGTCATACAGCACCTCCAATGTAGTACTTCTGGTTAAATTGGTTTAAAGCCTAGCTACTATTCAAAGGTTCATTATGACCAATTAACCTGTCAACAGACAAGAAAACTTTTAATCATTATAATAATAATCAATCAAGTAGAAGCGCTAAACCACAGACAGGGGTTATACAGCACTTTAATCCTTAAATATAAGGATTAAGTATACACTCGGCATATGTATATACACACATACATACCTCTATATACATCGATATTTGTGAAAATACCCAGTTTGTTTTTCAGGTTATGATTATGTAAACTTCAAGGCCTTATGTTTTGTTGTAAATAAAGTATAATAAAGAATCTTAATGATCTTAAAGTTTCCTTTGGTAGGGTAATCAAATGTTCACTTTTATAAGTTCGTGGGAAAGATATAAACCAAGTTTTGCAATTGCTTTTTTCTTTATTTACTTACAAAAATACGTCTTTATAGTTTCTTGTCAAACACAAAGTTATGTTGTCTAATGCCTCGTTCCCTCTCAGCCTCGCCTTCCTGTAAGCTTATCCTCACCAGGAAGGTCCTGCTACAACCCACAACACTGAACAATTACAAATTTACAATGAACAACAATTTTTACAAAACTTACTTTTTGAACTGTCTGATTAGTTTTTTTTTTTTGGTTGCTCTTGATTAAAAAAAATGAGCATATGCAAAACAAGTCTTGACCATTGCCTGACCTGCAGATGTTGGGCAATGAGAATAAAGTGTGTCAAGGGGAACCTAGTGGAGGTCATGGCGAGGTCCTACTGAAGGCGAGGCTTGCGATGGAACTCAGTGACAGAACTTACATGGATACAATTATTATTCACAATTTGTGTCACCGCCAGAGTAATCTTACCTACGGTCTGTTTTATACAAAACATTTGAGTTTTTTTTAATAAAATGAAAAACAGAATGCGTGAAAGTCTTCTTCCAGTAACGCAGATGAAACTTTTTTTTACAATATACAACACATATTTTGTCTTTTCAAGAACACAGCACTACAAATCTCAACGAGTTGTCTTTTTTGGCAATTGGACTGACATTTGCCATATCTCCAAAGCTGTACAGTTGACATTTGACACAAAACGATAAAATTCTTATTGCAAAAGCCCTTAATACTTTACCTCTACCTTCACATACTGTATTTAGAAAATTCTGCTCTACTGTGCTCAAAGAATGAGCCAACCTCAGTGTCAATTAGGTTAAAAATCCTCAAGGAAAAGATTGGACATATACCTTCAAGACAATCCTGAAGCCGTCTCATCTCCCCAAGCTGACAGCATATGAAACACACGCAACATAAGAGTCAAGTCTTGGATACGTAGCTGGAAATTAGTCTTATTCCTGTCATTTATAAAACTTAAAAAATTCAAGAAAAATTATAAATTACAATTGCACTGAATGTACATTATAAATGGAAGCTACAAATACTGTGTATGTACATATATACAATATATGAAGAACTTCAAGCAAGAACTAAATCATTGGTAAACTAGAATGTTTATTTTACATTAAATTGAAGCCTATCTGAGTGGTTAACATGCTGCAAATTTAAAACAATCATAACTCCTATTAGAAAAAATAGCAATACTGATTGTGTGTAAATGTTTCTGGTTCTGCCAATATTGTTAGTTTAGTTCTCGCATGTAGCGCCACATTATATATACATACACATTGTATACATGCATATGCATATATACATACATATTGAAATAACTGAATAGCTTCAGACAGCTATAGAACAGAGGGATATCAACTACTCTCAAAATCGTAAAAACACGATTATGAGATTATAAACATCTCGCAGAACGGGTGGGGGTTGAAACCCAGCCGTTGTGTGACAAGGGTATAAAGTTACAACAGGAACCTGATGAACAACTGTGTTCCAAGACTTCACAATCAATCGGGTGACAAAAGGACACAGGACTTCGCATACAAAACAGGACTTAAACATCTAAGTCAATGCCTGGGCGTCTAAGACCATCCAGGGGAAATTCCAAATACATCTTAGGACACCAAAATTGTACTAAAAAATAATAGCTCAAAATAAAAAAGTTTTTTTTTTAAGTTGGAAACATGATATTACAAAAACTACCAATTCACCGTGAGCTGAATTTCTCTACTGTACACAAAAATATTTCCATTTGTCTCAACAAGTGTAACATAATTAGCAATGGTTGTGGTAGCTAGTATATCCTGAAGATACACCGAAGAGCAGTAGTGCGCGCCAATCAAAGTACAACTTAAAGGAGATCATTTACAGAGCCCTACTTGGGGGGAAACTGCGTAGACTATTTGTTCCATCCATTAGCTCCTCACAAGCGGGTTTGACGTCCTGGTGTATTTCATATCATTTTGGTTCATAAAAATTTAAACTCTGTTGAAGGTAAACTATAGTTTAAAACAATATCACTTTAGAAAACGAAGGTATGGCCACATCTTTAAATCAAATTCTATATTCAACAAGAAAAATTAAGAATTATGAATAAATTTTATCTAGAAATAAAAATCTTTTAAAGTTTAACTCTGCATCTCAAAATAATTAGCAACCAAAATATGGAAAAGAAAATGTACAAAATTGGCATATATCTGCCTCTAGATGCCAAGGACCACACTCAAGGAATAAAGTTCAAAACTTTAACAAATCTGTAAATATACAAGAAAATTATTCTAGTCAACATCATAATTCAAGGAATTGTGAAAAAAAAAACTAATTCTAGAACTTCTCCCTTGACTGTAGGAACCGTAGGCTAGAAGGGGCACACAGCCGCAGGCTGGGTCACCACAGCCATAGGCTAGGTCACCACAACCGTAAGCTGGGTCACCACAACCTAACATGAATTTAGTGACATCTTTGGAATAAGCTGTTCGTTGTGGGGGAGCTGACGCAGGGGTTCACATGTCCAAGCAAATAGTACTACAAACATTTACTTTTGTCAGAATTATGACTTTTTGATATACAGAACTTACACACTTGAGCAATGGCTTATGATCAATTCTGTACAAGGGGAGAACATATGTACACTTTGTACACGCTCATTTTTTCAAGCACCAAAATAAATTAAGTCCTTTACATTTTTTACAAGTTTGGACTCGTAACACATAACCTTTGGTTTACAAGCCTGAAGCTCGTTCAGAAGATAGCCGAGACTGCATTGTTTGGCATTGCGAGTGCGGGTGGTGGGCGTGAGGGGTGGCGGGGACCACACCCACATCACCGCCCACCATGACTGCTGCTCCACCGCTGACCACAACACCTTCACTGGCCAGTGTCAGCGTCGGGCTGGAGTCAGCGGCAGGTGGGTCAGGGGCACGATGCCCTGGGCGAGGTTACAGACAATAAATAGTTGTGTGACCCAAGCCGTACTGGGCCGGGCCGCACCATAAATACGGCCGGAGATCCTCAGTACCCCCGGCCGAGGACAACGCACCGCCAGGGTGCCAGCGAGGGAAGGGGGACTGTACACAGGCACCGCCGCAATTTGCATCCCACTATGAGAAGCAGGCTTCACCAAGCTTTGGTATGAGGGATGCGATGTGGCGCCGCCCATATGCCCAGGTGGAGGGTGCCGCCCGCATCTCAGGTGAGCGGATCCACAATGCGGGCGGCATCCTGGTACTCAGGGAGGGGCGTTGAGGGCCAGCCTACAGATGAGGGTGGGTGCAAAGCTTAGAGCACCACTAGAGGGGGCCGCCATCAAAGCGACTCTTGGGACGAGGTGGAACACTTATCAAGGGAGGTTTGGTCAGGATGGCGAATCCTAGTCGGTTGAGTGTTGTTGAGCCAGGGATGCTGCAAGATGCTGTCTAGCGTTGGTCGCTCGGTAGGCCGCACCCGCAAGCACCACCGCACCAGGTGTTGACAGTCCTCGTCCACCGTCGTCCGGAACTGTACTCGCGCCGCAACGATCTGCTCATCGTGCTCGAAGGGAATGTCACCACAGACAATATCGTAAAGAAGGATTCCCAGTGACCAGACAGTGGCTGGAACACCTTCATACTGGTTGTGTCTGATCCACTCGGGCGGTGAGTACACCCGCGTCCCGTCGAAGTCAGTGTAGCTCTTGTCGGACAGGAGGGCACCAGAACCAAAATCTATGAGCTTGAGCACCGCCCGGCCCTTGGAGTCATAAGTCACAAGCAGGTTCTCATCTTTGATGTCCCTGTGGATGACGCCAGCAGCGTGGCAGTCACGTACAATATCCACAACCTGACGGAACCAAAAGTTGCGGTCACTTACATTGTACAGTGCCTCACACATTGCAGCATGAACAATCTAATTCAAATTATATATACCAATAACTAATTACTCCAGTAAACACTTCAGTTTTAACTACAGAAATTATTACTCAGCACGGAACAAAAATAAACGAGAGCTGGTATGCCTCACCTGCTTGAAGAGGGAGCGGGCCTCCGTCTCTGGTATGACCTTGCGCTCTGTGATGTAATCAAAGAGGTCCTTGCAAGGCTCCGGCCGCTCAAACACCAGGAGAAAGGAGTCATCTCTCTCTATCCAGTCGAGTAGTTTGACCACGTTGGGTACGTGGGTAACCCTTAGCAACAGCGCCACCTCTCTGGGAGCACGGCGACCTCCAACCTGATAACAGAATAAACATTAGTTCCATTAATTATTTTGTAATTATTGGATGCAAAGATTTAATATACAAAGTATGTCTAAATATTTAAAAAACTAAGATTTCTGTCTAAAGAAGGCAGTAACTATGAATGTCTGCTACCATGTGATCCCCCACTCACACCTAGGAGATTCCTCCCCCCACGCACCTAAGTCCAGATGACTACCACCACCTAGGAGCCGTGTTGGAGAGAGGCCAGCGCCCCTCCCCACATTCCTCACAAGGACTTACCCCCACCCCCAAACATACGGTACACTAACCTGTTCCACCAGCCTCACTACCCCGCCCCAATCTCTTACATGAAGACTGCTTTAAGCTTACACAAGCCTTAAGGTTGAAATACCGAAGGTCAACATGAATGCTGCCGTTTCATTACTACTTGTTGCCCGTATCGTGGTTTGCTGCCTTACACCCCTCCGACCATCTACATCCACGAACTCATCACCACTGAAGGTTATGGATGAAGATGGGACAAGTAGGAAAATTCTGATACGATGTGCATTAGAAGTGGATATTTATCTGCTGTCAAAGTATACTCACGTAACATTCGAATTTTGTTTTAGTAAACTCTGCTCAAGGATAGCTTGGATCGATAAAACACCATCTGCGAAAAATTTCGCAATAAAAGTAGTCTTATTCATTCCTACAATAATCAACATGTGATTACCTATCATAAACCAAAATAATCCTACCTCCATCTCCCCCTAAACCAAATCTCCATCTCCACCCCCTACTTGTGACAACAGTAGCAATAATACTGGCTCCCACCCCACCCCAATACCCCACCCAACTACCATAAACACGAGGCAATTGGTAGGCGCCATGATGGAGGCAGCAGCGGCTGTTGCCTGCCTTTGTTGTGCTTCGCTGGTCATCCCCGCCGCCTCCAGTGGGTACTTTGCCAATAAAGCCCATCAAATCAAAGCAACAACAATGAAGCAAGTCCCCCGGCAACGAACATTCTATCTACCCACCAGCAAAAAAAAAAAAAGCTCCCGACAACAGAAGGCCTATTCACATTCCACAGGTAGATAAGATCTGAACAGGTGAGGGGGAGGAAGGAGGCCAAGTGCCACAAGGCTAGCCTACAAGTTAACCTTTAATACGACATTCCTCAAGATTTAAAAAAAAAAAAAAAAAAAAAAAAAAAAGAGGAAAAAGAGGGAGCAGCAGCTTGTAGCCCGATACCCCAATTAGAACGGTGGGGAAAAGGCAGAAATACTTGCTTACCCGAATGCCCCTTCATTGCAGCACCTGCATGCAAAGCAGACCAGGCATTTCAAGAGGCTCTGGTGTAAAAAAAAAAAAAATAGGCAAGTGGTTGAGCCTCCGTGAGCGCCCGATGCCCACGCCATCATTGTCCAGGACTAGGTGGTTTGGAAAGCAACGGTTTTAAACTAGGCTGAAATGTTCCCAAAACCGCTAAAAATGCCACCACTGTGATCTGTTCACTACCAATATGGGCGTTTAAAGATTAGTAAACCAATTTTATATATACTGATATATACCCTTCCGCATGTACATTCACTGTACATGCGGAACACAAATTCACGGGAGTGGTACGATCTTTGCTTTCTCTTCCCTCCCGTCCTGCTTTTCCCGACCTTCCATTACTGCCCCTCTTTTTCCCCTATTCCTCCCTCTGCCTCCGTTATCCCTCCCTACTCCGTCTCTTCACTCAATCGCTTCCTGCCTATACTTTCCCTCCCTACCTTTATATTCTCATCTTTGGCAAACAACTTATGAGTGCATCATAACATAACATGTGAAAGGAGGAGCAATGTGGCAAGCCTATTGGCCAACACCACAAGTCCAACTCATACCCACCCACTTATGTACCAATCCAACCCATATTTAAATCTACCCCAAAGTTTTCGCTTCAATGCGGGTATAAACTTTCTTTTCCGGCGTGTGACGCAGGTCACACCTGGGCGCTGCTTGGTCGCCGGGCCGTAGCCGTCACACCTGCTTAATAAGAGAGGAATGCCAGTGCAGGAGAGAACGGCCCGACGCACACGCAAGCGGACCTGGCAACCTCTCGTGTGGAACGGAGACGGAAGCCTTGCTTCAGGATACCTGGACAGGTGCTGTCTTTTCTATCAGAAGACGCTGATATATATACCTGCGATCTGTTTCGAGATTTTTCGTACTCTCATAGCCAAGCCTGGGGCCAAACCTTTCTGGTGATTGTCTGATCGACTAAGCTGCTGCTCCTGTTGCCCGGCCCACTGGACCATCACAGCTTGGTTGATCTGGCACTCCGGAGGTAGTGAAAAATTTACTCTTTCCACGGTTATTTCCGATATCGGCCGGTAGAAAGTTGAATAGTAGAGGCCTACGGATGTTGACAATTATTGTGCCCTTGGCTTCAAGGCAGACGAAATTGCTAAGCTGGAAAATAGAGACCCTTCACAGGTTTTATAAACTCAATCAAGCACCTAAATTACTTTAAGCAATGGTAATCTCCAGGTAGACCAGTCATCCTGACTTGTGTCCTTGTTCTCTTCTTACGAGTGTAAACTTGTTGGCGATGTCACTAGATATGCACTTTTTTGGACAGCGTGCCACACGAGGCTGAACAATGTTGCAGACCCTGGCACTGAAGGCTAACTACTAACTTTTGCTAAACATGGCTAACAGGTTGAAAGCAGTCTCTGCACGTGCCGGGCGACGTCTAAATGGGGATTAAGGAATTACTGGTGTAGCAGACACAGGTTCTAGGTCCTTTATTATTCATTATATGTAATCTAATGATTTTATTACGGGAGTGCGCCGATACCAAGTAGTAACGTGGTGGGGGGACACAGGTGGCTGGTTGTCCTGATAAGGGGAGGCAGGTGGCCGGATAACGGGAGGCAGGTGGTCGGTGGTCCGGATAATGGGAGGCAGGTGGTCGGTGGTCCGGATAACGGGAGGAAGGTGGTCGGTGGTCCGGATAACGGGAGGTTGGTGGCTGAAGGGAACATTACGGCCTAGTTCCCAAATCCGTTGCTTTCTTTGGTCCTCCGGTCTCTTTTTCGCAAGAGCCTGTTAGAACACCTGGTCTACTTAACATGCAGGTGGTGAAATCAAGGGGGTGCAGGGGAAACAGGTGTTCCTACTCCTAACGAGGTTCACTGGGGATTGTTCTCCTACCCCTCGCCCACCGTTCTGATTTGAGGGGCGGTGGTATCAGGGACACGAGCTCCTCCCCCACATCATCCCTTTTTTCTAGAGGAATGTGGTATTGAAGGTTAACATGTAGAATAACCTAGTGGTATTCCCAGCCTCCCTCATCTCACCTGCTCCTATCTTATCTGCCTGTGGAACGTAAATAGGCAGGCCTTCTGCTGCCGGGGCAATTATTTTTTTTAACGCGCGCACAAGTGGGTGGTCCGACATTTCCTGGTGCGGCAGAAAGAATTCACAGCCTTGATCTTTTTTTATCGTTGCTGCTTTTCTTCGACGATGTTATTAGCAGTGGTCACTGCGGGAATGGTCAGTCTGAGAACTGCAACAAAGGCAGGCAGAAGCTGCAGCCTTCATGACTACTGCCTACCAATTGCCTCTCTTGCTTTTGGCAGTTGGGTGGAAGTCTGCTGTGGGGTAGGGGGAAGGGAGAGAGATAAAGCTAGTATTATTGGTTATGGTGTGACAGGTAAGGGAGAGGATAGGGGTAGAAGAGATAGAGTTGAGCACACGCTGGTTACAGGAGCCTGGAATGCGTGTACAGACGGTATGTAAGGGACATGTGTAACATATTTTATAAATGAAAGTTTCGCTAACGGGAGTTATTAAGCAGACTGGGTGGAGATCAATGTCAACAAGACTATTTATATTCGGGAGAGTAAAGGATATAAAGAACGAAGCAGCGGGGAAGAGAGGGGATGGGAGGGAGGCGAGAGATAAACGAGTAGGGGGAGTGGGAAGAAGGGGAGGTATTTACCACGTTCCACCAGCGGTCACTCACACCCACGACTTGGTATGCGGGGAGGATGTACAGGTACGGGGAGGAGGGAGGAGATGGGGAAAGGGAACTGAGAAGCTAAAATGAGGCAATGCAGGGCGGGGCAAGGCAGGGCAGGGGTATTGCGTGCCGGTGATATCAAGAGGTCATTGCAAGTACCATGGCGTGGTTGGTACGCTCTGGTACCCAGCAACCTTGGTGACTAGTGCGGGGAGGGGAAGAGGTCGTGTAGAGGGAGAGTGGAGGAAGAAGGGTAGTGGAGAGAGCGAGGAAGAGTAAGCGTGGCGAGTACTGTAGAGGGGAGGTAGTGTGAAGAGGTAACAAGGACGTAGTTTACTTGGAGAGTCCCGGGGGTCAACGCCCCCGCGGCCAGGTCTGTGACCAGGCCTCATGGTGGATCAGGACCTGATCAACCAGGCTGTCACTGCTGGCCGCACGCAGTCCAACGTACGAACCACAGCCTGGCTGGTCAGGTACCGACTTTAGGTGTCTGTCCAGTGCCTGCTTGAAGACAGCCAGGGGTCTATTGGTAATCCCCCTTATGTATGCTAGGAGGCAGTTGAACAGTCTTGGGCCCCTGACAGTGTTCTCTCAACGTGCTAGTGGCACCCCTGCTTTTCATTGGGGGGATGTTACATCGTCTGCCGAGTCATTTGCTTTCGTAGGGAGTGACTCGTGTGCAAGTTTGGTACTAATCCCTCTAGTGGGAACAGGTAATTAATATATTTTGCAAATAGAGAAGGAAGGGTACCACGGAGGTGGAGAGGAAAAATGGCAGTGTTGAGGTTCATGATCTATACAACACTGATGTGGCTGTGTGAGAGACGGACATTCCACTCACACGGACCTCTCTTGGAAACCCCGTCTGTCTGGCAGTGACCTACGGACATTCCACCGAGCCAGATACAAAAAAAAAGTAACATGCGATGTTATCTGGTCCTGACCCGTCCGTACAAGGTCCTCCAGCGGGATGCCCACTCATCCCACCCCCAACCCCTCCACGAATTTCTAAATTTAACACATGGAGAGAAGAACACCTCGTTTTGCAAATTTAATCGTCAAGAGAACTTGCAGTTCGTGTCGCTTTTCTCTTTAACTCACCCATAAGTCAGTTCTGTTAAACAATACTTTCCTGACCTCGCTGCTCACCCCCTCCCTACATACCTATCATCCAATCCCCCCCCACCTACTTTACACCCACCCTCGTACCTTCTGCTATTCACCCACCTCACCATGCTTATACCTACATCTCTACCAACCTACCACACGCTCTACAAATATACCCACAAATAAAAAAATTAACTTACCCACTTTATCAGTGATATGCCAAGGCGTTTAAATATAGGTAAAATTACCGACAATATGTTAAACAAGAGCAAATGATACATAAAAAACGTCTCTGGACCGGGCTGCGAGACTAGGAAAGCTTTCGAAACCCTTCAAATGAATATACAGGAAGTTTTGCTCACGGCGAGTTTTATCAGTCTCCTGGAGGGGAAAACGTAGTCATAACTAACCACTATTTCCTTTTTATCTAAAAGTTAACATGGTGGTTGGTATACGTCATTTTTATTCCATATACAAGGGAGTGTGTGATACGAGCAGGATGCGTGAGATGGGTCTGAGAGAAATCTTCAGCACTAGTCATCGCCGCCACATTCCTCCCCGTGCGTCGCCTCCCAACACATTCCTGCAGCACCTGGCTCTTCCACTAGCTTCCCAGGTGAACAGTCACAACACCACCACTACCTCCATTCTATTACCACTAGCTTCCCATGTGAAGTCTCACAACCACTACCAACACCTCCATTCCATTACCATTAGATTCCCAGGTGAACAGTCACACCACCTCCATTCCACTGAACCATGGTCACACTTTGTCACATCCAGACTAAACCTGGTCTGGGACCGGGCCACGGGTGTGTTGACTTCCAGAAGAGACTCCAGGTAAACTCGACTGGGGAATATTGCTAATCATAGGTACATATCAGGTCTACATACCCAACAAAAACACTTTAGACGCGCCTCCTGACTCGTGTTAGGCAGGTCATACACCCAACTATTCCTCGCGTAAATATCTAAACTATTTTTAAAGCTGCTAAAAATTTCAATGACGCTACCGTCTCCACTCATCTACTTGTCAAGCCCATGTTTAAAGCAACCAGAAATACTCGCTTCACTGGCGCTAACAACGGTAGACAGATGAGGGGACAGTAAGTTTGAACAAAGGCAAGACCGTTCACAAGGACAAGGTGGGCGGTCACTACCCATCTACCCACCTACGAGTGGGGCACAAGAGTGGGTGGGGCAGCGGACATTCCACGCGCTCCTACGGGCTGCCCACAATTACCCCCTCCCTATACCCCTAACCAAGGGGGTGAGGTAGATAAGACAGGCCAGGAGGGCGAGATGCGTGGAGGGTGGGTGTTTACAGTAGACCAGGGAGCATAGCCTGAGAGGGGGTTGAAGGAGGGATTCCACCTCAACCCTCTACAGAATCTACATTACCCAGACGTTGACTGTCACAGCGTCTCCTAAACACTACACGTCCCACCTGCCATCTTCCCCTCAGCACACTGATGGAGGCAACCCCCCCCCCATCCTTTCCTTGCACCCAAAATGTTTACCAACACTCCTGCAGATTTCACGGAGAAGTCCCCTCCCCAACCCACACACCTATAAATTTATCATTGCACTCCTCTCCCACACACAACCACCTCCCGGACATTTAGTCTTACATATAGTGGAAGCCGGGGTGCGTGAATATAGGTGGATGGGGGGCCAAGCTTCATCTCTTGGGCCACACTGATGCTTTACCATTTGCGCCTCGTTTTCACCTTTTACAATCAATCGTGGTGATGCCTCTGAGAATCTTGTTGCTCCATTGTCACACATGTTTAGTTTAACTTGGATCAGGTCTTGTATTTTTGACTTTTCAGATAACTTTAAAGCCTCGTCCTTGCCACTCGAAAGTGTCTACCTACCTACCCTACGAAAGCAAGACTGCAGACTGTGCAACATACCCCAAATGATTTTTGCCATGAGTACATCAGGAGAAAACTGTCTTGAGACCCAAGACCGTTCAATAGCCTCCCATTAGACATAAAAGATTACCCTGGCAGTCTTTAAGAGGAAACTGGAGATACCTGTCTTCAAGAGGGAGCTGGACAGATACCTAAAGTCAGTGCCAGATCAGCAGAGCTGTGGTTCGTACGCTGGACTACGTGCAGCCAGCAGAAATAGCCTCGTTGATTAGGCCCTTATCCACTGGGAGGCCTGTCAGGGCCGCACAGGTGTCTACTCCCCCTCAGGTTTGGTAGTTGCAAGCATTTTTCGTGAGGCTGTATACCTGTTTTCCTTTGGGGAGATGCGATTCTTCCTTCCTCCTCCCATTACACTTTTAGAGAGCAAGATATACCTGGAGGGTGTTCCGGGGGAGGGGTCAACGCCCCCGCGGGAATAAAAATATAACCTAACTCTGCAATACATACCTTCTCGGAGCAAGTGTCAGATCCAAACAATAGTGCAGTAAACGAAAAAAAAAGTCCATTCCCTCTCCTAGTACCTACCCATCCGTGTTCCGCATAAATACCTACACCTGATACTCATGACTCATCCCCTCCACTTTCCAACACTACACACTTTTTAACCTTTGCTTCAAAATAAACTAAAAACAGTCTTGACACTTTTTACACCTGCACAGCTGTTCCCGAGTAAAGTGCAGCATAAATACATATGCTGCCATTACATAAGTATATCCCGACTCCCTCCACGCCCCCAACCTTCGTCCCCATATCATACTACTTCTGCACCCCCCTCCCCTCCCCGTCGCCTGACACCCCACCCAAACTCCGCAGCACTCCATTCATAAACAAGGTGTCAGCTAGAGCCTGAAAGATAAGAGATAAGATAACCTTTATTCAGAAAAACAGATATTGGACCCTGTAAATTTACACAACGGTTGCGCACTAAGCAGAAAATTAGTCTGCATACATTGGTGATAAACGATGCAGTTAAAACCCAATTATGCTGGAGGTTGTCTGCTGGACTTATCGTGGCTCCAGAAGCCTGCCGCAGTCTGCCGTGGGTGGGCGCAGGTCTAGCCTCAAGTCTGGGATGCAGGGAGGCGCTGCTGCTGCTGCTAGTTACCCCACACTGACGCTAACCTTCCACCCCCCCCCCCCACCGGCACACACCCTAACATACTATTCTCTATTAAAAAGTTACATTTATTAGTCTTGTCACCTTGAGCAGTCCATCTATTGTCACTTTTTTACGATAAACCTTAAAATACTAATTACAAGAACTTCATAAACAATGTTATGAAGAATAAGTCGAGGATCACCTGAGGGCAACGCTCCCCTCCCCCGCCCTCACAACAACAATCCTCCAGACCACACACCCCACCACACTCCCCCCATCCCTCGTAGTATTACAACCACCATACCTACATACCTTTCCCGCCAAAATGCCTATCTTCACTATTCATTCACACTGGTGCAGGACTATCATGGCCGCTGTTAAGCCTACCACAGCGTCGAAGCGTCTTGTGGGTCATCTCAGAGTGCTGGATAAAGAAGGCGAGAACATACGTGTACCCCAAGGCGAGTGTGTTGCTAAATATAGCAACTGCCATGCTTGCTCGCAGCCGCGTGCGCGCGCCCCCACACAAACCCTAACAATACAAAAAACGCACACAACACATTCGTACACACACACGTACGTGACGAGTTTTCTAGTGAATGGGTGAACCTATGATAGTGTGCTAGTGTAGGAGGGAGGGTGGCCTAGGAAAGGGAGGATGGGAGTAAAGGTAGTGACCATGCCAAGGCTGACTCCCTTCCACCCGCCCCCCCATCAACCCTCAGCAACCCGAACCAAGGTTGAAGCCCCATCCAGGCGCCCCTTAGCAACAAACTGGGTTAAAATCCGAGAGGGGCGGCCGTAAAGCAAACAAAACAGATTTCTTTCAGAAAAGATAACCACTCATCCCAACACATCACTTGGCCATACTGCTGAACATATGACGTTAAGAATCTCACAAGAACGAGACATGAAAAAAAGTGCACGAGGAAGCTAGGCCAGCTGATACTAGGTATGAAGCACTCAATCAAATATTCCAACTTTGTACATGTTTAACCTCTTAAAGTTGCCCAAAGTATGCACGTCAATGACGCTACTCTGGAAGTTTGCTCAACTCATCAGCAACTATAATAGCAAAGTTTCCTGTCTATTCTGCTTATATCCCTCTTACTGTTGTGAAAAACACCACACCGAGACAAAACGGGAAATTAGGTGGGTCTGTATATCTACCTCCAACTGAAGCCAAAAGCAAGATCCTCGATACCAGGGATCAAATTTTATCAGTCTCCTGTGCATGTTGCAGTATGAATAAAACAACCTCCATCCAAGAGTATTATTGTATTATGAATGAAAACCACCTCTATCCCCTATAACCTTCCCTATAACTCAGAGCTTAAGAACCATCACCCCCTTCCCCGAAAAAAACTAGTCCTCTCGCCTTTCTCCACTCCTCAATGGGAGACAGACCTTCCCGCCAGAAGTGGCCAGCGGGTACCTTTTAGTCTACTGGATAATCATAAGACGGTTGCCAGGTCACAGGCATGAACTGGTGGAAAGAACGATAGGGGGGAGATAGGAAGACGGGGAAAACGAAGGGAGGGAAGGAAGCCAGAGTAGTAGTAGTAGAGGAATGGAACTAGCCAAATTTGAGCGAGATGAGAGGGAGCAAAGGAAAGGGGAGAAATAAGGGCAGTGGTAGGTGTGTGTGTGTGTGTGTGTGTGTGTGTGTGTGTGTGTGTGTGAGTGTAGGTAAAACTGATCAATTAGCAAGACCTCATTTAAAATTAAATCCTTTCTAAAATTTTATCTTTTACGTTTAAAGATATATATTTTTTTTATTTATGTTAATGTAAAAAATAATTTTGTACCAAATGAACCTTAGAAAACTTACATAACTATAGCAAGCGCAATTCAATTTAGCCTAATCCAACTAAATATATTTGAGATAAGTTTACAATAATTTGATATACATTTTTTGTTAGGTTCAGGATGATTTTTTGAGAAATTATTGCATACACAAATTTTCGCTTGTCTTGTTCGGCAAGAACAGCGCTGCTATTTAAGCCAAAATAGCAAGTTTTACCTATTCGGCACGAGACAATTATATATATATATATATATATATATATATATATATATATATATATATATATATATAATCAGTGATAAGAGAAGACTAAATTATGGAGGGGGAGAGGCGAGGAGGGAAGTTAAAACTAATGGATATTTACAACGAACTCTTCTAAAATTTACTCTTTTTAAATAAAAGGCACGGGAAAGTAGTGGTCAGTCTCCATCTCAAAGCATCCTTGTCAGTTATCCAACGGAATCTTTTTAAGAACATAAGAAAGAAGGAACACTGCAGCAGGCCTACTGGCCCATGTGAGGCAAGTCAAAGTCTCCCACCGGCTTAAGCCAATGCCCCGACCCAGCCAGCTCAGGTTACATTCACTTAAGGAAGGAGCACGGCATCTGACCTAGTAGCACAAGCTAGTCAGGACCAACTCACCCATACACACAATATATTCATTACCATGATCTACCTCCTCAAACACCTTAGTGAAAAAAGTTATTAAAATTTGTAAGGCAGGAACGCCCTTTACCTTTCCGAAACGTAGTCACACGTACATACTCAAAGCAACACAGACGTTGACATTCCTAGTATTCAGCGAAGGTCGAATATGACAACGTATTTGACAAGTCATATGGGTGAGCCAGATGGACTGCGGGTGGAGGGAAGAGGGGCACAGGTAAACAGGTAAGGAGAGGCTGCTGAGGGTGAATACTGTGGGAGGGCAGCTGGCTCCCACCTACTGTTGCCCCGTCTGCCTACGTCTGGGAAACACCCCCAAGTTTTGTCAGGCTTCCTCCTGTCTGTTTGAAGAGTTACTTCTCGACTCTACTAACATTAGTCCCTTGGCTACCGCCTGTCTTATGAACTAAGTAGGGACAAGCTTAGGAAGAGTGGAAAGGAGTCCATCTTGAAGGGCGTGTGCAGGCGTGGCGGCGAGGCCGCCTACACCCACGCCTGTATGCGCGCCTCCCACACCCTGGGACCAGACACAGTCGGCCCATATCGATCCTGTGAACCCTCCCTTCCCTCTCTACCAAAGCTACACTTTCCTCCCTCCACCTTCTTTCCACCTCTCAATGTTCAACAACCCTCCCCTTCAGAATCCCCCTTTTGTCTCCACCTCACGCACCACCATGTAACCCAATTCAGCCAGCACATCCAAGCCGACCACAGGACTAGTGAGCAAGGTAACAAGAGACTGATGATGCGCAGAGAATGCCACGCCACACCACTACCAACCGTCCCGGGACCTTTGGCCTAGTTTCCCCGGTACATGCAAATGTTTTGATGGGCGTGCTTGCACCATCACGCCCCATGCTTACATCATGACAACATCCTTTTTTTCGGGTCAACTGTTTATCTTTGCCAAGTCTGTGCCTAACAGAACTATGCATGGCTTTAAACTCTTAAATCAACCTCAGGTATTGTATACATACTCATGCCATTTAAATCCTTCCAGGTTACCTTCACCCTTACGCCCTTCCCCTCTCCCCTCGGGTAACCATAGGTACTTACCATCTCCCAAGCTGTGATCTTGGCCTTGGCGACCTGCTTGATAGCGACAGGGGCGCCGTCTCGAACCCGCCAGCCGGAATACACTGTACCGAAGCCGCCTTTACCTAGGACGGTGCCAACACGATATGTCTCGTCCAGGGGGCGACCGCTCCCTGGGAAGGCAGGAAGTTACTGGTCACTAGGCAGCTTCGTTAATAGCAATATTATAAAAGTATATAAAATAATGTGTCATACAAGAATATTCATTAAACCATAAAATAATAGTTAAGAGATGCAAACTCTTATGCGCTAGGAGAAACCATGAAAAAGATCAAATAAATTCAATCTAAATTCTAGTCAGTAAAATTGTGTGATCTTCAATTGAACATGTAAAACTGATTAAAATTGGTGGAGCAGCTAGACTAAACGACGGTGAAAAAATAAATACCTTATCATAACGTACATAACTAGTGATCTTTTTTGCTATCTATGTACCGAAAACGGCGAGAGAGCAATTAAAAATGCACATTTTCACCAATTCAACTATTTTTGTTACTCCAACGAAATCTTGGAATCAAAACCGCAAGCAAAGGAATTTGCACATTAAGCATGTTTTGAATTCAATATGAAAGGTTAATAAACACACTGTGTATAAACAATGATCTAACAAAAAGTCTAGTATTCTGATCCAGCAGCACACTTCTCAATGTACAACAGAACCAAGTATAAAAACCGTCACTGCAGTCAGCATATATTTTCTTACAACTATCATGAACATACTAGACACATCTGTTACCTCTTTAAATAAAATTTGACTGCTGATGAAATATACGATAGCGGGACTTAAAATATTACTGATTTTTTTATTTCAAGTCCAAGTAATTGACTTATATTACTACATAAATCACGGAAGCAAGGGAAAAAAATTATTTCAGTAATGTACCACAGCATAATCTTTACACCTGCACAATAAGTACCACCACTAAAATAAACTATCAAAAAAATTATGCAATTCAAACCTGAAGCACACATTATCTCAAGGCTAACGACGTTGGTAAACATACGTTTTAACTGACTCGTCACTATTCACTAGATAAGGAAATTTGTTGTGCGCACAAGCCCACAACACTACCTACCTGTACATGATACTCAATACAAGAGGCTGTGCAGCAGCCGCTGTCTTGACGTACGAAGTATATTAGTATGCACGAGCCCCCTCAACAAACTAAGCCTTTTTTTTAACAATAAATATCTTATCAGAGCAAACCCAAAAACTAAATTTACAGATAGGAACCGACAAAACCGTTAACAAACATTTCTTTAAATTTCTACATAATCAACAGAATGTAATAATATTGGTAGAATTACCGACAATATGTTAAGTAAAAGGACACAATTGCAACTAATGTGACATTTTATAGTGGCAACGTTTCGCTCTCCAGGAGCTTTCTCCTGGAGAGCGAAACGTTGCCACTATAAAATGTCACATTAGTTGCAATTGTGTCCTTTTACTTAACATAATCAACAGAACACGAGGGCCAATGTAATTGGATTCTAGAAATATTTCCGTTACTTGGCAGCTTCTACCACTCATTCAAAGCACTTGCCAATGCAGTTTACCCGCATGATATACATATTTGTTCAATTTGAATACTGTACTTATATCCCTTTCATTTCTGCCATCGTGACAAAACTAACCAAAAACTAAAACTAATCAAAATCTATCAAATAACTAAGATTTAAGACCACTGAAGTACAAGGGCATAAGACAAACATTAAAAAAAAAAACTTAAGTAAAATATCACTATAAACCTAGCAATAAATCCAGACTCAACAAAACAGGATTAGAGATATCACTGGCTAACAATACTACACTCGTGACAGCGAAACTTCATGGTAGATTAATATGCAATGGAAATAAAAAAGGCACAATACCGTGACTGGAACAATACCCAAATAACCCGCATATAGGAGAGGAGCAAGTCTGACCGAAACGTCGTGGTAAGCTCGTCTCTATATGCGGGTTGTGTGTAATGCAATGGAAAGTTTTGCAGACAGTTAATGCATAAATATGAAGGGAAATATCTGGGTGTAAATAAAATTAGCTTGTGAAGGTAGTGAATTTCAGAATCACTGACGTCAGCACGTTATCCAGGCGACAGGCTTGTGACTTCGTGAAATAAAATATGAGAACTTAAGAATAGCAAAGCACTGTAGCAGGCCTACCGGCCCTGCTTGGTAAGTCCTACTCGCACCCAACCACTCCCACTCATTTACATATTTTACATTTTTAAATATACCCAAAGTACTCGCATCAGTAAAGCTGCTTAATAGTGTCCACCCATTACAGTTCTACTGCAAAACCAGTGCTTTCCTATATCCTACCTAAATCTAAATACTATATCCAAGCGTGTCCTCTATCTAGGTCAGGTATGTTTTTTTTTATTATTATTTGTACACTCCCCTAATTCCACGCCTTTCTGAAGTGCGTAAATTCAGTGCCTTCAGCCTATTTTCGTAAGATGAAATACTGAAACCTGAATTGAGCTGCATAAGCTTTAATAAGGGGTGACCCCGCCCTCACCCTCTCCTGACCATTATATACCCATTTTGCTTAAATCTCTGTACTGCATCGAAAAAAAATCAGTAGTGAAATATGTTAAATATCCTAACACTCCACTTCTCATTTTATACTTGTTGGTATCTGATACAGTCTCTTACCTACTACTCTAACAAACTAAATTGGGGTCATCCTAATCAGGGTAGGAATAAGGTCACTAAAGAGTACAAAAACGCACACCCATGATCTCTGGAGTACAACCATCACAACACGCATTTGGATCCTACAACGCTGGCAGTTAGAAAGTTAGAAAAACACTTATGCAATGTTAATTTACCTCCATTTACCGTACCTAACTATCGTCGGTATTACTATCAAAAAATTATGCAGATTATAAGATGCAATCAGAACCCTGCCAAAATATTAAATGCCTTCAAAACTCCGGTACAATACACAAGTTACTTGGATCAAGTCACTCCTCTTTCGATAAGCTCTAAACACGCAGCGCCTGGGAAGTGTAAAACAAATCAAGTTTTGATTCAAGTGGGGCAAAATTTCTATTCCATGGATCAAAAGCTGCTCCCCAGCATCAAGGAATTTCCCGAAGGATTTAAAATTATTTAATTTGTTACTAAAAAGTTTTGAACGACCTTTTTTACGCAATGAAAATTTGTAGTTACGGGTTACTGCTGATTCAAGTACCTTATAATAATTATTTCGGACCTACATTGGTGAAGATAATTAAACAAAACATATGCGCAATAACTAAGGTTGGCTATAAAATTTATTAAATAATGTTTTAAATTATTAAATTCACGGATAGCAAAAGTGTTTCAATTAGTGAGGCACACTGATATTAAAGCAGTGCTTACGTAAATTAGTTGCATCGATTTACCCAAATCGACAAAAATATGATTTTAAATCCTTCCCAATCCTACATGCACGTTTGCACTATACTCATCAATATTTTAATTATTCTCCTTTAAATACAACCGTTAAATATTAGGCGACACTTCAAATAGGCCTACGATACGCATAAACACGAACACGTGGCCTATTTTGAACGAGTCTCGTTACATGCATATTCAATATATAAAAACAATATGAAAGCTATTTTACTCCCGATGAAAACTAAAAGGATAAAATATATTTGTTTTAAGGCAAATTCCCATATACTGAAACATACTGGTTTGTTGACATGGTCAAAAAATCACCTATGTTCTAGATATTTGTCATATCACTGCACCAAAGACGCCGTCAGGAACAACCTCCTGTAACGGTCAACTCACTAACCACACCACCAAACCTAACACGATCAAAATTCCACTGGAACACCAATATCCCCAATGGAGAGGTGAAACCGATGAGATAATTACCTCTGGCGGGCAGCGGGACTAAGACTCTTGAGGAGTTAGATGTGGGGGAAGCAGTAGGCACAGTAGGTTTACTTGTGGTAGTAGTTATAGGTCCACACTTTGAGCACATTTTGCAAGTGGTGGTGGTAGCTGCGGCAGTTTTCTCGCAAAACACTGCAGGGGTAACACTGCTAGACTGTGGTGCCATGCTTGCTATATGAGAAATCTTTGTCGATACAAGAACATCCACCATATTCCAGGATAATCATTCACTCCTGAGGTTTGTACACTTTAGCACTGAACAACCAGTCTGGGAGATTCGAGCCCAACCTCACAACAGATCCACTCACCACGAGCGCAAGTGTGTAACTGATGAATATATATGTTCCTAGCGCGGTCGTGTCTACTTCGCTCTTATACAAGGTATCCCTCCGCCACTACCACCCTAAATTGACCCAAAAAACATCCCTAAACTTGAATGATTTTTAAAATTATCTTACAAAGTTCTAGCTAATGTGATAGTGTTTTCATTTCCAAAATAACTGATAAAATTTAGACAGGTTTCGTCAAGATATCAAACCCCAGACATGGAACTAGTTTCTTCCTCTTAGTAAGCGTAATATTTACGTCTGGGGATCTGTGTGTATCCCACGGTTGGCCTGACGTCACTTACAAGAATTCAATACATTCAGGCGCGCAATGCCAACAATTCTAGTGTTTTGATAAAATAATAGATGTATATTAATCGTAACCCAAACTTAACGAGATATACACTATCTCTTTTAATAATATATCCATATCTTAAGAAAAATTAAAGCCAAATGCAGATAGCAAGAGTAAAAAATTGACAAAACATAATGCGCGAAGACCCGAGAGGTTGGTAGTTCCGGACTTGCCCGTAGACACTTCAGCCAATAAGCGCGTGAAGCTCCTTGCTAGACCAATCAGAATGCACATTTATTGTGCATGTGGCAACTCCTCGCGTCATCCCCCCCCCCAGTTACTACGAGGGGGGGTCACGTGGCGCGCCAAACACAAGTTCCCGCCAAAAGTGGTGACTACGAGCAGTGTGTGCGGGCGTTGACTCCTCACTGACCGGGCACATCCTCAAGGACTCTAAGCCGTATCCTACCGCCAGCAAGCGACGCAGGCGGGGCAGATGGCCGAGGAATGTTCCGGTGGATGGTTTCGCGGGAACTGAAGGCAGTGTGGTGTGTGTGTGTTAGGAGGAATCTGCGCGCTTTCAACCATACCATCCAACCGCGTCTTCCGTAAAGAGATCAATAGCCTTGGTATATATTTTTTGAGCCGCTTTGCAACGGATGGCTACGAAGAGCCTAGAACCACGTGGTTCAAATACTTTTAATTAACATTTATAATTACGAAATATTAGTTACGCCGAAGCGAGGTTAACGCGCAGGTGTTGCTCGTAACCGTTTTGGCGCGAACCTGGTAAATGTCGTCTGCCCTTGCCCGGTGCATTGCACTGTCTCGCTCCATACTATATTAACCTATTTTCAAGAACAGACGGCTGGTGGCAATAACTACCATGCCCTGATGATCTGATGAGCACTTTTCGACAAGTAGAAGATTGTATCGAAGACTAATCAATTCAGATTTACGTGATAAATGAGAGCACTGTTTGGCAACAGTCGTAGACGAGGGAGCAAACTGCCACTGAAGCAAACCATTATTATAGATAGCTATAATAGGTTAGATAAACACCGTTGAAAATGATCGAATTTGAGTAAAAATCTGCCGGAAAGCTTACAGCAATGCTCATCTGTTATGTTACCTACAATTAAAAAATCACAACATGGCATTACGTATTTAACGACTTATTTATACGGATAAATTGCTTGAATTAGCAAAATGTAGCGAGGTTAACAGTTCATTTACTATTAATTAAGATTTAAATATTCTTCACGTATGAATATTGACGATATGAATTATAAATATATTTTTAATTAACATTAGATATACTGCAGGTTGGAAATCATTACCTGCCAGCAGGTGCTGGAGTTCTCTCAGTGGTACTTGGCCCAGACTATGACCTCCAGAAGTACTGAAGTTTCTAGCACATTTGCATACCAATTATTCCCTGGATGCTACCCACTGTAGTCTGGCTAACAAACTGTTACCCAATTAATGACTTGATTTCTACTGTAACTAGCAGCTAGGCTTTAAATAATAACCCCTCAAGGGAGGCTCCTTG
This sequence comes from Cherax destructor, assembly GCA_009830355.1. NCBI lineage: Eukaryota > Metazoa > Arthropoda > Malacostraca > Decapoda > Parastacidae > Cherax > Cherax destructor. The sequence goes on from WNWK01000019.1 coordinate 1,163,110, forward strand.
ATGCTAATGAGGGGGCCCTTGATCTAGGGAATTGGATCTGTGCTCCAATTCCCTGAATTCAGCCTGAATGCCTTCCATATCCCTCCCCAGGCGCTGTATAACCCCTACGGGTTTAGCGCTCCCCATGATAAATTTAAACAAGCTATTTTTGGGTTATCCTAGGTAATTTACACACGTTACTATGACCTGGACCTGACTAGGTTGGGTCAGTGGCATAAGGCGATATGTGACTTGGACCTGCCTCTTATGGGTCAGTAGGCCTACTGCAGTGTTCCTTCTTTATGTTATTTATGATAATTGTACTTGTGTGTACCTGTATTTAAATAAGTTAATTTTACTGCTATAGACGAATGGGTCTATGATGCAAGGGGGGGGGGCGCAGCTGTTACTGGGAGGGGAGAACGAATTTGTGATGTGGAAACGAGACTTGCACACTTCTGGATATTTCTCCAAAGGAAAAGTTTGGCCACGAGTGGTTTCGTCAGTCCTAATTGGGACAACGCCACTCAGTTTCAATAAATAATTATATCTATAACTGCGCTCACACATACTTGAGAAAGATCTGCCTAGTATGGGATAGTAGGTCTGCTGCAGTGCTCCTGTGTGTATGTACGTTCACACACGCACGCTTATTCTAGCTATTCTTTATTAGGACTGAAGAAGCCACTCATCTATACGTTTCTTGCGTGCGTGCGTGCGTGTGCGTGTGCGTGTGTGTGTGTGTGTGTGTGTGTGTGTGTGTGTGTGTGTGTGTGTGTGTGTGTGTGTGTGTGTGTGTGTAACCTCGCTCATACTTGGTTTAACGACCCTCAATATGGTAGGATAGACTGAGGGAAGACGTGACTTAAGTATACAAATAGAAGACAGGCACAAACGTGGGAGATAAAAATAGAACTGAGGGTATTTAACCAAGCAATATCTAAATGGGCTAAAGCTGATAAATTTATTGAGAAAGGATGTACGAAAAATATTGGTTCGACATTTGGATTGTGGATAAGTGGGACAAACTGCCAAGTGGTATAAATCAAAGGTAATAGTTTGGGCTAGTAGGCTAACCGCAATTCTTATGTGATTCACGTCGGAAATAAATGGTATAAAATACCGACACAGTGGAAAAATAAAGAAGCATATTCTTTGCCTAAATCAACGTGGATCACTGAATGGAAAAATAAACACATAAGCAGTATGTGATCCTTTATTGACAACGTTTCGTCCACACAGTGAGCTTTATCAAGTCACAAAGCCCACTGTGGGCGAAACTGTCAATAAAAAATCAAATTATACTGCTAATGTGTTTATTTCTCCATTCCGTGATCCATGTTGATTTAGGCAAAGAATATGCATCCAAACACAAGAACATAAAAATGAAGGAACTTCCGAGGAGGCCTAGTGGGCAAGTCTTAAAATTCAACCCATCCACGCACATATTTGTCCAATATATTCTCAATGTTACACAAGGAATTAAGCTTCAGCACCCTTACAACTTTTAAATAGTTTAGAAAAATGATAAGTTGATAAATGACACTTAAGTATATATGTGAAAGATGAGGAGCTAGGGTAATCAGTTCCTTATCTCCAGGCTGAGGGACGCATTAAGAGGCCTTAGTTTTTCTCATTAACCTTAATAACCGATGTTAGGCAGGTCTGCGCAAACCCAACCATTTTAATTCTTATATTTGTCTATTTAAAGCATCCCCAAGGTTATAGGACCTCTCAAACACCTCTTAAGAACGTAAGAAAGAAGGAACACTGCAGCAGGCCTACTGGCCCATGCGAGGCAGGTCCAAGTCTCCCACCGGCCCAAGCCAATGCCCCGACCCAGCCAGGCCAGGCCACATTCACCCAAGGAAGGAGCACTCACACCCACCCGCACCCACTCATATATTTATCTAGCCTATTTTTAAAACTACACAACGTTTTAGCCTCTATAACTGTACTCGGGAGTTAATTGCACATAATCAAAAATACACACCAACCTTTAGTTTTGGTAGAGAAGTTACGGCTGTCAGAGGAGTCTCCTATAATACCGCCACAAATAATGGCAAACATCTTGCTGTCACTACACCGTAAACACTGACCCAAGTTTCACCTGAGCTTAGCAACCTCTACCTCACATGACCTGATAATCAGCCCCGCCCGCCCACTCACCAACAGGCAATTGGTCGTGGGCTTCGGAGGGAGGGAAGGAAAAGGGAAGAGGGTGAAACTCACAAATAGAGAACTATAACAAGAGAAAGATGAAGAAAAAGACATTATTACTATCAAAATAGTCTGGAACTATGAAGCAGAAATCTTCTCCATTAGATATACTGGATGTGCAAAAAGACTAATGTACAATTCAGGATAGAGGAAACGTTTGCCACGAGTGGCTTCTTCAGTCCTGAAGAAGCCACTCGTGGCGAAACGTTTCCTCTAATAAATGTCCTGAACTGTACAGAAGTATCTTTTCCCACATTTTGTCGGTATCACACTCAAGGTCCTAGACTATCACCCTACTCGGAAGATTGTCACATTCAGCATTCTCCATCTGACTCCATATATACTCACGTATCTTTCACCCAAGTAGATCTGTTTGTGACTTGATAAAGCCCACTTTGCTAAACGTTGTCAATAAACGATCACATTATACTGTTTGTGTTTATATTTCCATTGTGTCGGTATTTTATACCATTTATTTCCATCACGCCACTATTCAGTTAATTACATCCTCCACTGCCTCCTATTTGACTGAAGAAGCCTACTGTGTAGGCGATACGTTTCAGAATAAAGATACTCAACTGCTGCACATGTTTTACTTTTTGGTATTGTATATTATTACAGTGTGGAAAAGTTTCATAAGAACATAAGAATGGAGGAACACTGCAGAAGGCCTAATGGCCCATACAAAGCAGGTCCTTATCAAAACCACATTTTCCCACAGCTACCTAAGAATTTACTCCCGTACCCACGACACCAATTAAACCCAGCCCCTCCCACTCATATATTCAACCTGTCAAGACACTGCAACATCAGTCTTGGTTCAGAGGACTATCACCACAACCTACTTCGTTACTACTAACTCGTCCCACGGGTATGACCTACTTCCACTTAGGTTAGGTTTGTCAGGAAACAGGATAAGTGTTTCCTGACGCGGGTCTTAGTCAGATGACCCGCCTTTGGAGCTTTTGGTCATCTGACAGAGGCCTTCCGCTGGCTTACCGGTTCACCCCTTTAAAAAATATGGTTACTTATAACCAACAAATTAATGACTATTTCCACTGGGGAATCCCGCCTACCAGTGACAATGCCCTTGTCTGCAACCCGTCCCTTTTGCACCTGACGCCAGTATTTAAGCGCCAGATTTCTCGCCTGTGCTCGCCGGGTCACCATCTGGCAAAGACCGGGGGCGGGACAGTACCGGCGAATCATTCAAGTTGCCTGTTCTCGAGACTCTTCACACCAACTCCAAAGCCGAGGGACTGATTACCTCATCTTCTGTATATAGTTCTTCTGTCTTCCAATTATGTCCTTGAATTGTATTGATAATGCCACTGGATGGAGAAACTTCTACAATAAAGATACCCAGATGTTGCACACGTGTCTTAATTTTAATCTAAACGGATATGTGGATATAAAGCCGTGTCTCAAAGTAAAACAGTTTCTTGTTAACCACGCATTCCATTAATTTACAAATTGACCTAGTCAGTTTTGGGGATAGGTTGGTAGGGATCGTTCCCCAACATACCTGTTTTTCGAATCGGAACAGACCTGAATGGGTAAACACTCCTGTAGACCAGACACGATCGAAGAGGGATAAAAGTTCTAACATTGTATAGTGCACCTGTATAAGAACATATATCGTCGGGCCCAGCTACTATAGACAAATAGAACATTATCCTGTTCATTTATTTAGGACGTGGAGCCTGAAACAGATTCTAGAAGGGATTCAGACTAAAGGAAATCGGAAGATATGTGGCGCTCACGGGAAACCCAAGAAGTGACGTAGTTTGCGATTAAGCAGAATCAGCATTATTATTATTATTATAATCAAATAGAAGCGCTAAACCACAGGAAAGGGGGGGGAGAATCAGCAGCTGCAGTGTTGAGGTCTAGAACTACATGTATCATGACTACAGCTACTTCTCCTGAATACTTGTTTAATAATTTTCACACTTTTTTTGAGCGTGAGGAGTGGATATACAGAGGATGAATGGGAGAGAAAGGATGTAGTGAGGATATAGTGAGTAGGATGATGGGGGGGGGGGGGCAGTCAAGCAAGCACTACTCACTCGTCTCTGTCTGAACGTTTATCTCTGCTTTAATGAATGCATCTTACACAAAATAGATTAAGATAAATGGTTCAGAGAACCGACAAGTTGTTAAATTAGACACATATGCAACACTTGGGTATCTTTATTGTGGAAACGTTTCGCCACACAGTGGCTTCATCAGTCCAATACAAAGTAGAAAGGTACAAGGAGAGGAGGAGTTTGAGGTTATCAGTCCCTCGGCCTGGAGTCGATGTGTTCAGTCCATCAATCTTGTTGGAAGTGTAGCAAACGGCCGTAGAGATGGCTTATATGCTGTAATCAGGTGAGATGCAGCAGTAGGAGGCAGGTCATAGTGGTATCAACCACTAGTCGAAGTAAGTCCTGTCCAAAGGTTTGGACAAATGTTGAAGAATCCCTTTGTATCAAGAACCCAAGAAGTTGCTGTGTCAGACAGGATGTAGATAAATGGTTCAGAGAACCGACAAGTTGTTAAATTAGACACATATGCAACACTTGGGTATCTTTATTGTGGAAACGTTTCGCCACACAGTGGCTTCATCAGTCCAATACAAAGTAGAAAGGTACAAGGAGAGGAGTTTGAGGTTATCAGTCCCTCGGCCTGGAGTCGATGTGTCAGTCCATCAATCTTGTTGGAAGTGTAGCAAACGGCCGTAGAGATGGCTTATATGCTGTAATCAGGTGAGATGCAGCAGTAGGAGGCAGGTCATAGTGGTATCAACCACTAGTCGAAGTAAGTCCTTGTCCAAAGGTTTGGACAAATGTTGAAGAATCCCTTTGTATCAAGAACCCAAGAAGTTGCTGTGTCAGACAGGATGTAGATAAATGGTTCAGAGAACCGACTTACTTCGACTAGTGGTTGATACCACTATGACCTGCCTCCTACTGCTGCATCTCACCTGATTACAGCATATAAGCCATCTCTACGGCCGTTTGCTACACTTCCAACAAGATTGATGGACTGAACACATCGACTCCAGGCCGAGGGGCTGATAACCTCAAACTCCTCCCCTCTTGTACCTTTCTACTTTGTATTGACTGATGAAGCCACTGTGTGGCGAAACGTTTCCACAATAAAGATACCCAAGTGTTGCATAGTGTCTAATTTAACAACTTGTCGGTTCTCTGAACCATTTATCTACATCCTGTCTGACACAGCAACTTCTTGGGTTCTTGATACAAGGATTCTTCAACATTTGTCCAAACCTTTGGGCAAGGACTTACTTCGACTAGTGGTTGATACCACTATGACCTGCCTCCTACTGCTGCATCTCACCTGGGTTACAGCATATAAGCCATCTCTACGGCCGTTTGCTACACTTCCAACAAGATTGATGGACTGAACACATCGACTCCAGGCCGAGGGACTGATAACCTCAAACTCCTCCTCTCCTTGTACCTTTCTACTTTGTATTGGACTGATGAAGCCACTGTGTGGCGAAACGTTTCCACAATAAAGATACCCAAGTGTATATGTGTCTAATTTAACAACTTGTCGGTTCTCTGAACCATTTATCTACATCCTGTCTGACACAGCAACTTCTTTGGGGTTTTTGATACAAAGGGATTCTTCAACATTTGTCCAAACCTTTGGACAAGGACTTACTTCGACTAGTGGTTGATACCACTATGACCTGCCTCCTACTGCTGCATCTCACCTGATTACAGCATATAAGCCATCTCTACGGCCGTTTGCTACACTTCCAACAAGATTGATGGACTGAACACATCGACTCCAGGCCGAGGGGCTGATAACCTCAAACTCCTCCTCTCCTTGTACCTTTCTACTTTGTATTGACTGATGAAGCCACTGTGTGGCGAAACGTTTCACAATAAAGATACCCAAGTGTTGCATATGTGTCTAATTTAACAACTTGTCGGTTCTCTGAACCATTTATCTACATCCTGTCTGACACAGCAACTTCTTGGGTTCTTGATACAAAGGGATTCTTCAACATTTGTCCAAACCTTTGGACAAGGACTTACTTCGACTAGTGGTTGATACCACTATGACCTGCCTCCTACTGCTGCATCTCACCTGATTACAGCATATAAGCCATCTCTACGGCCGTTTGCTACACTTCCAACAAGATTGATGGACTGAACACATCGACTCCAGGCCGAGGGACTGATAACCTCAAACTCCTCCTCTCCTTGTACCTTTCTACTTTGTATTGGACTGATGAAGCCACTGTGTGGCGAAACGTTTCCACAATAAAGATACCCAAGTGTTGCATATGTGTCTAATTTAACAAAATAGATTAAGCATAGTTAAGCCTAGTAAACTGTGGACATTAAAGCCTACTAAACTGGGGGATATTAAAGCCTAATAAATTGAGGATATTAAAGCCTAAAATACTGATATTGAAGCAACTAATTAGGTCTTACGTTATCTCCGGTATGACGTAGAAACAAATGCAGTAGTGATTATTTATTGATATTGCGCCCACACGGTGGGCTTTATTAAGTCCACGTGTCGGTATTTTATACCATTACCTCCGCTCCGGTATGACAATGGGCATAATCACCGGAGCATACGAGAAATTTATACATTTTTTTTTAATTTAAAGAATTTTAAATTAACACGTTACTTTAACTGGACTATATGCATCGTATACAATGTATAGATACCACTGGAATTTATATATCTTATACAATGCAAATATTTATTAATCCGGCCTCTGGGGTGCGTTAAATCCACAGGGTACATAATGTGCATGGCTAATGGGAGGCAATCAGTTTCGATCCATAGAAAGGATGAACAGATCTAATTCCTTGGATAATAACTGGAGAGTGAATTCGAAGCAGATCCCTCGCCAGCAATGTTTTGAAAGTGGCTGGCGGCTTACCTGGGAATCCCACACCTGGAAATCTTCGCCCTAATCTCGTAATTATAAACCTTACTGCTCATTATCTTACCACTAAAGATATCCCAGGGTCCAACAGTTCCGCATGGCAGATCAATTGTCTGGTTGAAACGGGGCATGGAGTGTGTAGAGTGGCTTGAGAGGCGGACAGCAGCATGGACCACCACCCCCGTGTTCATGACTCTTGTGTACTGTCAGAGTCGCTACCCCCCCACCCCTGTTGCCACCCTCGCACACACTCTTGCTACCTACCCTCAACCATTCATCAACACACTTTCTGGACGAAAGTAAATACACCGAGAAGTATGTATCCCTCGGTGCATATACACTGAGACTTTGCTTTTAATCTTAGGGATCAAAGCATTGCTGATGTTAATGTATTTGTGAAATGGGAGCCTAATGACCCTGGTGTAGTTGACTGTCTTTAACCTAATAAAGTAACACGTTCCGGACCTTCTAATGATATAGGCTTTAGTATATTAAACATGCAATTAAAATATTATATACAGAAGTAACAACCAATATCACAAATGATACATTACATAGACATAAAATATTGACCAGACAAGAAGAAGCCAAGCTCAGCTCTGGCTGTTTGAGCAGGGAAAACTCTCAGTCACATCAATGGTATATCTAAAGTACATATCAAAGAATGAATACACGACTCCTATTAGTCAAAATACACGAATTTCTGCCTTAATCGTCGCCCACCAAGCACGGCGGTGCTCAGCATTTTATGAAATCCCATACTGACAACATGGGAAATGAAGAATTAGACACCTGTGCAACATCTGGGTATTTTTATTTGTAGACGTTTCGCCATCCAGTGGCTCTTCACCAACTCCAAGACTGAGGGACTGATTACCTGTCTTTTATAAGAACATAAGAAAGAAGGAACACTGCAGCAGGCCTACTGGCCCATGCGAGGCAGGTCCAAGTCTCCCACCCGCTTAAGCCAATGCCCCGACCCAGCCAGGTCAGGTTACATTCAGTTAAGGAAGGAGCACGGCATCTGACCTAGTAGCACAAGCTAGTCAGGACCAACTCACACCCACTCATATATTTATCTAGCCTATTTTTAAAACTACACAACGTTTTAGCCTCTATAACTGTAATCGGGAGTTTGTTCCACTCATCGACAACTCTATTACCAAACCAATGCTTTCCTATATCCTTCCTGAATCTGAATTTATCCAACTTAAAGCCATTGCTGCGAGTCCTGTCAATACTAGATATTTTTAGCACACCATTCACATCCCCTTTATTTATTCCTGTTTTCCATTTATACACCTCAATCATATCTCCCCTAATTCTACGCCTTTCTAGAGAGTGCAGATCCAGAGCCCTCAGTGTATGCTCATAGAGAAGATTTCTGATACATGGGATCAACTTAGTCATCCTCCTTTGTACGTTTTCCAGAGCATTTATATCCATTCTGTAATACGGTGACCAAAACTGTGCAGCATAATCTAGATGAGGCCTAACCAAGGATATATAGAGTTGAAGAACAACCTGAGGACTCCTATTATTTATGCTTCTTGATATGAAACCAAGGATTCTGTTCGCTTTATTGCGAACACTTATGCACTGCTGTCTTGGTTTTAGATTACTGCTAACCAGAACTCCTAAATCCTTTTCGCAATCAGTAGTATTAAGATCTACATTATTTAGTTTTTATGTGGCATGGTTATTGTCCTATCCAATATTTAGAACTTTGCATTTATCTATAATAAACTGCATCTGCCACTTCTCCGACCACTGCATCAGTCTATTCAAATCTTCCTGGAGTGCTCTAATGTCCTCATTTGGACGGCCTATTTTGGTGTCATCGGCAAACTTGCTTATGTCACTATTTATTCCCTCATCCATGTCGTTTATGTAGATTGTGAACAACAAGGGGCTCAATACTGACCCCTGTGGAACACCGCTTGTGACGCTTCCCCACTCTGATTTCTCCCCATTTATGCAAACTCTCTGCTGCCTATTTGTCAACCATGCCTCTATCCAGGAAAAAAATTCTCCTCCTATTTCGTGTGCCTTAATTTTCCTCAATAGTCTCTGATGTGGGACTCTATCAAAAGCCTTACTGAAGTCCATATACACAATATCATATTCATTACCATGATCTACCTCCTCAAATACCTTAGTGAAAAAAAATATTAAATTTGTAAGGCAGGAACGAACTTTTGTAAAGCCGTGCTGAGATTTGTGATTAATTTATGCTTTTCAAGATGGCTACGAATTGCCTCGGTAATTATTGATTCCATAAATTTTCCCACTATGGAGGTTAGGCTTATTGGTCTATAGTTCGAAGCTAAGGACCTGTCACCTGATTTGAAAATAGGTATTACATTTGCCATTTTCCACTTATCTGGCACCATGCCAGTTTGCAGTGATATGTTGAAAAGAATAGCCATAGGTTTGCTAAGCTCCTCTTTACATTCCTTTAGAACCCTTGCATACAGTTCAACAGAGCCTGGGGATTTGTTAGGTTTTAATTTATCTATTTGTTTAAGGACCATGTCACTTGTGACCCTAATCATGCATAGACATTCGTCGCTCAACCTTGGATTTCCAGCGAACGTGCGACCAGCCTGCCTCTACCGGCGCCTTGTGGCATTGTCGTTTTCACAACATGGCGCAGATGGGTCGTCGCCGAGTAAACACAGTGTGTATTCAGATGATTCGTGGGGCTGTGTCGGGCCAGAATGCTCCTGTTCTACTGCCGGCCATTATAAGAGACACCTTCGGATTGGAGAATGACGATTTGTGTGGCATGGCTTTAAATGGTGCATATAGGATATTCGTTAAGCTTCGCAATGCCGATGTATATGAGAGGGTCATCGCCAGGTTTCAGGAGGTCCCTGTGGACGTGAACTCAGCAGTGACGGTGTGTCTTCACGATGTATCCAGGTACTACGTCTGGGTAAAAATTTGAAACGTCCCATTTGAGGCGAATGAGTCTGATTTGAGGACAGTTTTTGAAAGATATGGAACAGTACATACTGCAACGGTAGGAAGGTGGTCGGAAGGGATGTTTGAAGGTCTGCTGGAGGGAACGTTTTCGTTAAAAATAACGTTACACCATCCCATCCCATCCTACATACAGTTGGATGACTTCAGGACTCAAGTGATGGTTAACTACGCTGGGCAACGTCGCACCTGTAGGTTGTGTGGGGCCTATGACCATATGGCTGCACAGTGTGGTAGAAGGATGGGCCCAAAGGATGCTGGACGTCGATGGGAATCTTCAGTGCACCGTGAGGAGGAGGAGAATGGGACGGAAAACCCTACGTCGAGTGCGAGTTGGAGTGCTGAAGTGGACAGGTCAGAGTCATTAGAGGATGGCTGTGCGACCTTACCAGGGGTTACGGGACCATCAGGCCAGGACCCTGGAGACGTGGGAGGAGTGTTGCCTGCTGATGAGAGGGTTGTGGAGGCAGCATTTGCTACGGTGTTGCAGGACCTGTTGCACGCCCCAGGTCAGGTGTGTATGGAAGGAACTGCAGCTGACTTGGAGTGGGCAGAGGACAGGGACGCTGAGGTGGTTGGACTCCCTGAGGCTCGTGCCTTGGCCGCAGGGTGGCTGCATCAAGTGGAGGCGGAGGTGCACATCGATAGCCTCCAGGAGGTGGGTATGGAGGAAAGTGTGTCACGGAAGAGAGCGGCCCAGTCTGATACGGACGATATCGGTGCAACGTCCGGGCAAAACGATGTGGGCAGACATAGCGAGGGGTGATGTTGGTGGTCCCAAGGGACAGAGACCCGTGAAAGGTGGTTCCCGAGACTCTGGGGGTGACCGTGGTGGTGCTCAAGGGAAAGGGGATCGAGCAGTGCTAGTGCCTAAAGGAAAACCCCCTCTGTCGGTTTCCAGTGCTTTACTGTGAATATTAATGGTTTGTGTGGTAAGATGAAGTGTGCATGGTTTCGTTGTGCAGGAACATAACCACAAGCATGGATGTCAGTTACTGATAGAAGGATACACAGTTTACGCTGCACACTCCTTGAGATTGAAAGGAGGTGTGGCTATATTAATAAGGGAGACTAGCCCGTTTGTTGTTCATCACAGTGAGGAGGGGGGGAGGGGCGGGTAATATGGGTGGATGGATCATGGGGGAGGGATCGGGTGTCCTTTGTGTGTATTTATGGACCAGCGGAGGGGGATGGCAGGGTAAAGAATGATTTCGTGAGGGATGTGTTAGTTTATCACCTACGAACGCTAGCTGTGATTGCGGTGGTGGGTGGTGATTGGAACTGTGTGACACATCGCAGGAACGTGAAACCGAGGGGGGGCAGGGTATTGTTCAGTTTTGCTGGGGGATCTGTTAAATGGTGTGGGGTTGGTGGATGTGGGGGGGGTGCTGCGTGGGAAGTAGAACACACATTCGTGAGGAGGGGATATGCTGCAAGGCTGGACCGGTTATATGTGACTAAGAGAGCAGAAGTGAGGAGGGTGCGTGTGTTGGATGTGGTTTTTTCAGACCACAGGGTTTTTTTGGTGGACTTGGGGTGGGAGGGACTGCCTCGCAGGTACGGGAGTTATTGGAAATTAAATGTCCGGTTGCTTCAAGAGGGGGTGGGGAGGGATACGTTTAAGGGTTTGTGGGACAGGTTGTGGTCCGAGGTGTGTGTGGATGGGGATTTGTTGATTTGGTGGGACAATGTGGCTAAGGGACTTCTATGTTAGACGGGGGAGGGAGGATAATCAGTTTGCGTATGGACTTATTAAGTATCTGGAGGGACAGTTAAGGGATTGTTATGGGAGAGGGGGCGGGAGTGCGGGTTACCCTGTTGTGGAAATAGAGGGGTTGAAGGATAATATTAGGGTTTTGCAAAATGAAAAGTTTGATGCAGCAAGGGTGGTGGGTGGATTAGAGAAGGTGGTATGGGGTGACAGGCCGTCAGCATGTGTTCTGCGAGGGCAGGCATGTCAGGGCAGAGCTAGGAAATAGTATGATTGTGTGTGCATGAGGCAATGGGGGGATATAGGGTGGGGCAAGAGTTGGTAACTACAGAGGGTATGGGGCAGTATGTGGATGGGTGGTATGGGTCGTATATGAGGAGTGGTGGTGTGCAGGAGGAGGCTTTAAGGGATATAGGAGGTTGGGTGCAATGTGGTCTTGAGAGGGGGGATAGGGAGGGGTTGAGTGGTGATATCGTGGAGGAGGAAGTATGGACTGCCTTGATGGGTATGAACAGGGGTAAGGCACCAGGGATAGACGGATTGCTGAGTGACTTTTATATACAGCATTGGGGAGTTTTAAAGGTATTTTTAGTGAGGTTGTTAAATGTCATGAAGACGGGGGGTGTCTTGGGGGATTCACAGTCTATGGCTATTGTGGTTCTGGTGCCCAAGGGGAATAGTCAGATGATGGTGAGGGACTATAGGACTATCTCACTTATGTGTGCAGACTATAAGTTATTTGCAAAAAATATTAGGCAATCGATTGAAAAGGGTCATAGATAAGGTTATTGTTGGGAGTCAATATGGGGTGCCGGGAAGGTCAATGTACATGGGGCATGGGGTCATTCTGGGGTTTATTGAGAGTAGGCAGAAGGAGGGGGGGGGGTGTTAGCGCTGGATTGGAGGGCGGCATATGATAGTGTGGAACGTGAAGTGTTGTGGAGCATTATGAGGTGGGAGGGGTTTGGTAAGATGGTGAGTTGGGCGGGTACTTTGTACTGGGGAGCAAGTATGTGTGTGCAGGTGAATGGGAGGGTGGGTAGGGGTTTACGTCAGGGTTGCCCACTATCACAAATGTTGTTCACGTGCCTGCAAGACCCATTTTATAGGGCTGTAGAGGCGTCTGTGTGGGTGCAGGGAAGGGAGGATCTGGGTGTTGGGAGACACGACGATTCTTGTGGAAAGGGGGGGATTAGAGTGTGTAGGCAGGGTCGTCAAGGTTTTTGGGGAAGCAACGGGTATGAATGTAAATGAGGATAAGTCGAAATTCATGAGCTTAGGGGACTGGGAGGGGATGGTGGGCAGGAAGGTTAGTGGGAAATGGTGTTTAGTGGACCGGGTGAAGATTTGTGGTGTGGTGTTTAGTGGACCGGGTGAAGATTTGTGGTGTGGTGTATATGAAGGATGTGAGGGAGGCGAGGGTGGTTAATTCGGAGGGTGTAGTACAGAGAGTGTTGGGTAGATTAGATGGTTTGCGGCCATCCCATCTCACGCTGCACCAGTGATTAACGTGTTGCTATATAGTAAAATATGGCATGTGGCGGCATTGTACCCGTTGGTGCAGGGGGACGTTCAGAAGTTGTTGCATAGGGTTTTTCATTTTATTTGGGGATCGGGTTGTGATTGGTTAAGAAGGGGGGTGGTTACGCTCCCGTTACACCAGGGAGGGCTGGGGTTGATTCCCTTGGAATGCAGATTAAAGTGTTTATGTGATGCGAGGGTACCTGAGGGTGGTTGGGGAAGGGGGGGATAGGCTTTCTGCATGAGGATATAAGGAGGTGGTGGGGAGGGCGGGATTTGAGGGAATGTGAGGACATGTTAAGGGTCTTACTAATTGTTAGGGATCCGACACATATGAGGGTCAGGACCATTGAGAAGGTGGTGAGGTCACGGGAGGTGGCGGGGGTGGAAGGGGTGTATCCTCTGTATGCTTGGAAGGATATTTGGGGAAGGTTAAGGAGATTGCGGGTTCGACCATGTGTGCGGGAGGTATTTTTCCGGTTTCTTCATGGGATCTTACCGTCGGGAGTGGTTTTACGGAATAGAGGCCTTAGGGTGGATGGGGTGTGTCAAGCTTGTGGGGAGGATGAAACTGTGTTTCATAGTATATATTTTTGTGAGCATTTAGGTGTCGTGAAGGAATGGTTAGGGAGTGTGATTTGCTTAGTGGGGGGGGGGTGAATTGTTGTTGAGGGCGCTCAGTTTGGATTTGGGAGGAGTGGGGGTGGAGGTTCAGAGAGCAGTGGCGTATGTGATAGCAGATTTTATTTTCATTTCATGGGCTATGAGGGATAAAGGGGTTAGTGAACGCCGGATGGCACTGGCCGCAGGCTTTTATAGAACGAAGTGCCGAAATAGGGACCTATATGGGGGGAGGTGGGTGAGGGATTTTCCTGTGGGTTACAGGAATTTCAACATGAGGGTCTTGTGGTCTTTGCGAGTGTCAGGGGTATCCAACGGGCTGGTCTCCCGGGGGGAGGGGGTATTGTGAGACAATGACTGTGATTGGTGGGGTTCGTGTGATTGTGCGTGAGGGATCTAGGTTGGTTAGCTTAGGGGATTGGGGGGTATCACTGTTTAATTGTATGTGCTTGTATGTATGTAGTGTGAGGAAGGGCACATATTTTGTCCTGTTTGGGATTTGATGTGTGGTTTTGTATTTATGGCACGCTTGTGTCGTTTTGAGACATGGCCGTGTTGGTCTCAAGACCTGTTGGTGTTCTCATAATGTATATAGTGTGATAGGGGTGTGTGCTCTGTGGTGTAGGTTGTGTAGGGTGCATTGTATCTCTGCTCACAGGTGAGTCTTCAGCATCGGCGAGCAGGTGTGGCATCTGCGTGATGTGTCCCGCCGATGAATTATGTGTTTATTGTGATGTTGCTGTATTTCTGACAGTAGACACTGATTTAACGTATTGTAATGTAAGATGTAATTTATACATGGTTCCTACGAGTTGTGGTTGTGTGTTTTATAGTCATTGCTCTTCTCATTTTGTAATGTATTGTGGGCATCCCTGGAGGATGTGGGTATGTTGGGCATGTGGCATCAACAGTTAGGATTATTTCGTAGGGAGTGTGTGAGGTGTGTTGGTATGACAGAGGTGTGGTCTGTAAGGGGGTTTTGTTTTAGTAGTGTGTGGTTTTGTCGATTTATTACATTTATACTATTTGCACAATGTATATCTTGTACCCGGTATTTGGAACGATTGCTTAGACTTAAATTTACACTTTATTGTATATTTTCTCTTGTATTTAAGAGTTATGTATATGTTATAATTGTGTTTTCAATAAAATATAAAAAAAATCGTGCATAGTTTACTATCGTTCTGTTCTAAATAATTTAGTATTTCTGGAATATCGCTAGTATCTTCCTGTGTAAAAACTGAGAGGAAGTGTTAAAAATTCTACACATTTCATTATCACTGACGGTGAGCTGATCTGAGTAACTTTTGAGTGGGCCTATCTTGTCCCTAATCTTACTTCTGTATACCTGAAAAAATCCTTTTGATGTAGTCTTCGATTCTCTTGCAACTTTAACCTCATAGTCTCTTTTTGCTTTTCTTATTCCCTTTTTTTTTCTCTCTTCAACTGAATATATTGATTACTTAATTGCCCCTCTCCTCTTTTGATTCGCCTATACTATATGCCTCTCTTTTGTCCAATGAGATGTTTTAATCTATTATTCATCCATTTAGGATCATTTTTGTTTGATCTCATCTCCCTATTAGGAACATAAGTTGTCTGAGCAGCTAGAACTATTCTCTGGAAAACATCATATTGGCAATCACCACCTACCTGACCCACTGTCAGGTCATTCCAGTTCAGCCCACCCAGGTAATTTTTCAGTCCTATGAAATCAGCCAGGCGGGCTAATTAGGGTAATTCCATGATATATTAAAACTGAGTGATTTGTGATCACTTTCCCCAAGCTCATCATTAACCTCAAGATTATTAATTAGCGATTCCCTGCTGGCAAGAACCAAGTCTAGCAGGTTATTTCCTCTAGTTGGTTCTGTCACCAACTTTCAAAAAACAATCCTGAATCGTATCAAGAAAGTCACTTGACTCTAAATTTCCTGTCAAATTGCTCCAGTCAACTTGTCTAAAGTTGAAATCTCCCATTAGCACAACATTTTCATATGTAGATGCCTTACGAATTTCATCCCATAGAAGTTTACTGCACTCCCTATCAAGATTTGGGGGCCTGTAAATCACACCCAAGATAAGTTTTACACGGCCCTCAAGAAGCTGTAACCAAACAGATTCAGTGGCTGACGCTTCTAATTTTATATCTTGTCTAACACAACAATTTAGAACTACATTATTATTATAATCATGGGGGAGTGCTAAACCCGTAGGGATTATACAGCGCTTGTGGGGGGAATGATGGAAGGTATTCAGGGAACTGGAGCACATATCCAATTCCCTAGATCAAGAGCTCCTCACCAGCATAAAGGAACCTCCCATGAGGGGTATAGAACTACAGGCTCCCCATTATGTCCTTGAATTTGTATTGATAAATACACTGGTTGGCGAAACGTCTACAATAAAGATACCAAGATGTTGCACATTGTGTCTAATTTCATATCTTGTCGGTACTGTACATCATTCATGTACAACAAGGGAAATTTTCTAATTGGTAATACCTTCTCTGTGTAGTGATAGTGGGAGGAGGGGAAGGTTCTGTTCGTGGGAAGGGGTTGGGGTCAACTGGGGTAGGGGATGGAGGTGGGGGACGAGAGAGGGGTGGGGAACCTTCGGTGACACAATGTTGCTTTTTTAAATTCAAAATGTAAATACAGTGGAACAAAAGCTATTCAGTCAATAGATAATAGCGTCTATTCACGTAAACAGCCTCGTTAAGGGGCGGTGGTTAACTGGGTAGTATGGCTGTCGGAGTGTAGGTCAGTTGGGGGTGTGGGGGCCACTCCCCATTACCAATCCCCAACCCTTCCCACCGCTAACACTCTTTTTCTGAAATCCACCCTCCCCCATTTCCCTTTGAAGAAGGGTGCCTTGATGGTGACGGGCTCTTGGTCCAAGGGATGGGAGCTACCCCTCCCTTTCCTTGAACCAAACTTGATTACCTCCCATTTCGCAGGCGCTGTATGTCTCTTACAGGTTTAGCGCTTCCCTGTAAATATTATTATTATTATTATTATACCAAGAACATTAATAACAGTAATAATAATAATAAATAGCTCACGCGCGCGCGCGCACACCTACAAGTGTGTGTGTGAAAGATAATTTCTTATCTGCGTCCTGTGCGTTAGCTGACCCACGCATCAGAATAGTGAGTGAACAAGGCTGGTTACGTTATCAACAACGCATCGTCTAGCGACCCCTTCTGTAATGTTGATATTGTTCAGACCCGCCGTATTAATCTTAGTGTTCAACAAGGTTATCTGCCATGGCCAGCCACACGCAACTACGCACCCCTCCATCTACCTTGGCCAGCCACACGCAACTACGCCTTTACCTTTGATGAGTTCCGAGAGTTTTTCTACTTCCAGAGACCGGCCTTGGGCCAGGCTTGTCTGGTGCTTGCCTGGTCAACCAGGCTCTTGTTCCTGATGGCCCGCTGACTCACATATCCATCACAACACAGTTGATCTGGCAGTCCTGCATCTTTGGCTAAAAAAAACTCCCTTCGTGTTATCGCCAGTAACACGAAGTTAAGCAAACCATATCTCACTGTTATTTGCTAATCAATGAATGTTATATTTATCAGTATTTTTTTCCACTCTGACTCACTTTAATTCCCACTCAACAATATTTACAGACCATTATAGGTGATGGCAGACCTCTTTTTAATTGACATCAAGAGCTGAGACACTTGTGCAACATTTGGACTCCTTATTCTGGAAACGTTTCGACACGCAGTGGCTTCTTCAGTCCAGTGCAGAGAAAGGTGGAAGATGACGAGGAGTTTGAGGTAATCAGTCCCTCGGCCATTTATACACATCAAAAGATGCATCACAATGCCACTATCACATCTGCGAGGAAACTGATAGGATGGATAATGAGAACATTCAAGACAAGAGATGCCAAGCCAATGATGATCCTTTTTAAATCACTTGTTCTCTCTAGGCTGGAATACTGCTGTACATTAACATTTCCATTCAAGGCAGGTAAAACTGCAGATCTAGAGAATTACAGAGAACCTTTACTGCACGTATAAGTTCCATCAAACAACTACTGGGAACGCCTGAAAGCACTTGACTTGTACTCACTGGAGCGCAGCGAGAGAGATATATCATAATCTGCACCTGGAAGATTCTGGAGGGACTGGTTCCCAATATGCAAACAGAAATCACTCCCTACGAAAGCAAAAGACTTGGCAGGCGATGCAACGTACCCCCAGTGAAAAGTAGGGGCGCCACTGGTACACTAAGAGAAAACGCAATAAATCTCCGGGGCCCAAGACTGTTCAACAGCCTCCCACCAGCCATAAGGGGCATTACCAGTAGACCTCTGGTTGTCTTCAAGAGGGAGCTGGACAGATACCTAAAGTCGGTGCCGGATCAGCCGGGCTGTGGTTCGTACGTTGGACTACATGCGGCCATCAGTAACAGCCTCGTTGATCAGGCCCTGATCCACCAGGAGGCCTAGTCATAGACCGGGCCGCGGGGGCGTTGATCCCCGGAATACCCTCAAGGCAGGTAGGTAGACACTGTGCTGTGGTTCATTTCTTGGACCACAGCACAGGTGGCGCGTCTCTTGCTAAGTCAGTACTCTCCCATGGCCTTTACAAATCTGTATTTGTCGATTTAGCGGTGACATTTTATAAGGTTTATTCTGTGGATTTTTTCTCATTTACTGTCAAAAAAACCATACCTGAAGAGGGTTTTGGTGTTCAGCGCTCCCGTGGCCCGGTCTGTGACCAGGATCGCATCTCTGAAACATTTTCTGATAGTCGTATTCCTGATATAAAAAAAAGATCAGTGATTTACTCTTTATATTTAGTTCTTAAACGTAAAAAGAATAGGGAAAGAACATAAAAATAGAAGCAAAAGAGGTTGGGAAGGAAATACAGAAAGAAGGAGAAGAGAAGGAATAAGAACGAGAGAATGGATAGAGTTGAGGAAGGAAGGAATAATAAAAATTATATAACGTAGAGGAATTAGTGAAGGGAAGGTCAGCGGGTGAAGGGACGGTCAGAGGGCGAAGGGAAAGTCAGCGAGTGAAGGGATAACGTAGAGGAGTGACCCGATGACCTGACCTGGTTCAAAGCGAAGGGTATGGTAGGTCACCTGCAGGATTATACCAACATCTTTCTGTCACCCTCTTCGCCATGCCTTTGTTTATCTCTCTCCTCGCCATGCCTTTGTTTATCTCTCTCCTCGCCATGCCTTTGTTTATCTCTCTCCTCGCCATGCCTTTGTTTATCTCTCTCCTCGTCATGCCTTTGTTTATCTCTCTCCTCGCCATGCCTTTGTTTATCTCTCTCCTCGCCATGCCTTTGTTTATCTCTCTCCTCGCCATGCCTTTGTTTATCTCTCTCCTCGTCATGCCTTTGTTTATCTCTCTCCTCGTCATGCCTTTGTTTATCTCTCTCCTCCCTCTCAGCCCACAATTTCTTTTCCTCATTTTCATTTTTTTTTTTTCACTTTAAGGTTCTACGTTTAAGGACGAGAGTTCCTACGTGGATTTTGCAACGTAATTATCTTACCTCAGCTCATTTCGAATGTTGACTCACGAAATCGTAATGACACGATTTGCAAACAAGCCATACCACGGGTGGGGTTCGAACCCGCGGTCAGAGAGTCTGGAGTTTTGAGACTCTGACCGCGGGTTCGAACCCACCCGTGGTACGGTTCGAATGTTGGTTTTTCGTAAGTGGAAACAGAACGGGCACTTATATACTCAAGTTAGAAGAAAGATTATATTAATGTTGATAGAATTACCAACATTAATACAAGCCGTTATGGCTTGATAAAGTTCCTGGATAGCTAAACGTTGTCACAATAAAATGTCAAAAGAAAGAAGGAACACTGCAGCAGGCCTACTGGCCCATGCGAGGCAAGTCCAAATTTCCTACCGGAACAAGGCAATGCCCCAACCTAGTCAGGTCAGGTCATATTCACTTAAGGAGCACGGCATCTGACCTAGTAGCACAAGCAAGTCAGATTCAACTCACATTAGTTGCACTTGTGTCCTTTTACCTAACAGAAGAAAGATGCAGCAGTTGAAGGCATCGTCACAGGTGGGCTGAGCTCGCTAATGGAAGTAGGTCATGTTCAAGACTCGGCCCAGTGAAGATAAAGAAGTGATCTTCCTGCCTGTGTCATAAGAACATGACCCGGATCGCAACCATAAAACTACTGAATTATATTGACATCTTCGAGATCCTCAGACGGGTTATCTTAGGATTAGGATCTGTGTCAGGACGCATTTCCTGACGAATCAGTCAATCTACCTGTGCCTCAGATTCATCAAGACTAGGGTGCTCAGCACTTGCTCCTTGACTAATTACCTATTTTCTACTGTATTCTGTACATAATTCTACGATGCTGAGGGACTGATTACCTCATCTTCTAAAGTCTTCCATTTATGTTCCTGTATAGTGTTGATGAAGCCCCTGAATGACGAAACGTCTTCAGCATAAATATACCCAGATAAGAACATAAGAACATAAGAAAGGAGGAACACTGCAGCAGGCCTGTTGGCCCATACTAGGCAAGTCCTTCCCAATCCATCCCACTAACAGAATATTTGCTCAACCTAATTTTCAATGCATATGTGTCTAATAAACACATAAGCAGATGTTGAACATGTGTCTAATTCATCAACTTATCAGTGTTCTATACTACTGATATATACTACTATCATTACTGTGAACGTGATAATGTTATACAATACAGACAGATATCTTTATTCCGAAACGTTTCGCCTGCACAGTAGGCTTCTTCAAACGAATAAGAACATAAGAACATAAGAAAGAAGGAACACTGCAGCAGGCCTACTGGCCCATGCGAGGCAAGTCCAAGTCTCCCACCGGCATAAGCCAATCACTACCGCTATTACCATTACTACTATTGCTGCTGCAACGCATGTCAGTCTACTTCCACAACCAGTAAGTGACATGCTATAATGAACAGGCTTGGTAGCGGCTCATAAAGTTCCATGTTGCTCTCGGGGGACTAATTTGGCTTTAGTCAGTCTACTTGTTTCATAACCAGGTCCCTAGTGACTGTGATATTACTTAATTTGTTTTCTCTAGGCCATCTTGGACCAGTAGGCCTGCTGCAGTGCTCCTCCTTTCTTATTATCTTATCTATAATTATTAATTGCTGGGATATCATTTGTATTTTGTGAATACCGATAGGAAATATCTGTGGAAAAAAAACATTTCTTGCTCATTATCATGTATTAGTATGGCTCCTAAGATCTAAAGAGTGGCTAGAAAACATTCCCTTCAAGAAATAATGTATTCAATTGTACTGTAATAATGATTAATTGACATATATGCAACACTTGGGTATCAGCCTCATTCCATGAACTTCATATTCTCCAGACCTATGGTGGTGAACACACCAACTCATCTTTTGTATTATAGTTCTACTCTTCATATTATGTCCTAGAATTTTGTATTGATAAAGCCACTGGATGGCGAAACGTTTACTATAAAGATACCCAGATGTTGCACATGTGTCTTAATTTCACAACACTTGGGTATCTTTAATGAGGAAACGTTTCGCCACACAGTGGCTTCATCAGTCCATACAAAGAATGGTGAAAAACAGGAGTAGTTTGAGGTAATCAGTCCCTCAGCCTTGAGTCGGTTCTCTGAACCATTCATCTACATTACTGTAATAATGTTGGTAGAATTACTGACACTATGTATTTTATGTATTCTCTTAGAAACAGCTCTTAGCCTGTAATATTGATTTGTGTTAAAACAATATGCAAAGCTAACTGCGTGCTCTGGAAGCCTTCATAAACAGTGGCTACGACAGTGAAACTATATCTAGCTGCGTAGATTGGGAGGTAGTGAAGCGTAGTCAGCCCTAGGATTAGTACGTGGGTGACCTCACCGCTGCTGATAACCCCAGGGACACTAACGACCAACTCAGGTCACGAGAGAGGTCAGACGGGCGGGTCCGGTGAACTCGGTTTGCCTGATACAAAGCAGACCTTATGAGGGCTACCACAAACACAAAGCCAGAATGTAATTGCAAGGGGGAAAAAGAATACGCATGAACCTGATGATTAAGACATGTGCAACAGTTGGGTATCTTTATTGTTGAAACGTTTCACCTACACAGTAGGCTTCTTCAGTCAAATACAGAGTCAGCAGGTGTAATAGTGAGATGAAGATGATGTAATCAGTCCATCAACCTTGGAGAAAAAGTATTTGAGGTGGTCAGTCCCTCAGTCTGGAGAAGAGTTCAGCTCCATTTTCAACACGCCTAGCATGGGCCAGTAGGCCTGCTGCAGTGTCCCTTCCTTCTTATGTAAATTAAGTTACGATGCCATGACTGCTGTGCAGTGTTGTGTTGAATTAAGTTTCCAATTGTTGTTTGTGTCTTTATCCGCCACGAACATCCTAATACTCTTATGTGGAAAATGGTATAAAACACATAAGAGGAACACTGCAGAACGCCTATTGGCCCATACTAGGCAGGTCTTTCTCAAACCCCACTAACAAAAATATATAATTCTTCACCGCTGATGTTTTGACAGTCTGCAATCGTGTTATTGCGATTTCGTGACTCACGATGTTGTGGGTGTATGCAACAGGGATACTCACCTGACTCACCCAGGGTCTGTGTCATGTGATGACGCTATCAGTGGTGTCGCCCCGCTCAGAGGTTTACATTTTTTTGGTGTAAACAAGTTGATTTACAAAAATTAACTTGTTGGTAATAATAAAAATGTCCTCGTATTTGCTTACGTGTTTTTCTAAACCAACATTTTTTGGTGTTATTCATAAAAAAACGAATGTGTAATATCTTAAAATATGACAGACGGAAAAGCAATACTTGTAAATTTTATTCGGAAAGTGTCTCGCCCGCACAGCAGGCCTTTTGGTGGCACAGTGCCTAGATTCTACACGCCACTCTACACACACCTTTGCCCAGCAACTCCCTCTCTCCACTCCCCGACGGTGCCTCCAAGGTGCTGTAGTGCATGGTGTATGCACACCTTGCACATGCAGCAAACCCCGGCACTTTCAACAACACTATTAACGAACTATTCCCTCTGAACAACATGTCTGCCTTCAATTTCCCGGACTCCACACCTTCAGCCGACATCCTCAAGAGCTTTCCCAACGTCGAGAACATAAGAATTTATCCAGCCTGTCATTACGCTTCAAGTCACTACACTCACTATACAAGAACTTTACTGCACCTGAGGACCTGTCTCCTGCCCCAGCAACTGCTCCTGTAACTTCTATAACAACTTCCACCGCCGACAACGATGATCATGCTGCCTCAACCACCGTCTCCCACGCCTCCCAACCTGCTGTTACACCGCCATTACACCTCTCCACTGCTCCTGTCGACCCTCAGTCACCTACTAACACCACTGTAGACTCGCCAACTGAATCCACTTCAGAAGATAGTGACGACTCCAGTACACCGTCATGGGAAAACTTTACCTTCTACATGGAATGCTGACACCATGACCTGCACTGAGCTCTACAAAGGCCTTGGTGCTGGAACAGTCAAGTATGTTTGCGAATCACCTCTTCACTTCACACTTACCCAAGTTCTTGAGTTCATAAAGGCTCTCCGTTTCACCTTCAGTAACAAGACTAAACTATACCACCTCTCCAGAAGCTGCTTCAAAAAGTTTGAAAATGGCTCCACTGCAAACCTGCCTCCTCAATTACTCATGTAACTCCCACCTGTGTGCTGCCCTCTGATATTCCTACCTGCCTACCCTCTCTTGGGACCTAGAAACTGCCAGCTTCTCAAGACTCAAGACCTCAGCTACCACGAGACCGATGCATACACAGCTGCTCTTCCTGTTTTCTCCAAGTTCGTCCCACGAGCTCCTAACAGCTGGGTTAAGCCCTGGCTCTTTTTCTTCGACTGTGGACATTCCTCTCCACCGCTATTCTTCGCCTATCCCGTCTTCCCAGCTCAACCCACATGGGGTCTTACCTAAACTCTCTTGATCTTGAGCCATATCCACTTAAGAAGGAATGAGCAATGCATCAGACCTACTGGCCCAAGCTAGTCAGATCTAACTCACTCACCCATACCTACTCATGTATCTGTCTAACCTAATTTTAAGAATACTCTACGTTTTAGCTTCATTGACGCTACTCAGGAGTTTGTTCCACTCATCCACAACTCTGTTACCAAACCAGTATATAAGTGACCTTTTCCACCACAAGCAGGCAACACACAGGATATACCGTGAGGTGTATATCTCTCAGTGCATATACGCTGAGAGTTTAATCCCTATTTTAGGGATTAAAACCATCTTGACTGGTGGTAAACAGGTGACGTGCAGCCTTAATGACCCTCGTGTAGTCGATAAGCTTTCAACCTCATTAATCATAGGCATCGACCCCCTCCTGCTCACCTACAGCAACTCTCTCTTCAAAACCTATCATATGAGGGACTGATTACCTCAAACTCCTTCTGATCTTCACCATGAAAGTAAATACCTGGAGTATACCTGGAGAGAGTTCCAGGGGTCAACGCCCCTGCGGCCCGGTCTGTGACCAGGCCTCATGTTGGATCAGAGCCTGATCAGCCAGGCTGTTACTGCTGGACGCACGCAGTCCAACGTACGAACCACAGCCTGGCTGGTCAGGTACCGACTTTAGGTGTCTGTCCAGTGCCTGTTTGAAGACAGCCAGGGGTTTGTTGGTAATCCCCCTGATGTATGCTGGGAGGCAGTTGAACAGTCTTGGGCCCCTGATACTTATTGTGTTGTCTCTCAACGTGCTTTTCATTGGGGGATGTTACATCGTCTGCCGAGTCTTTTGCTTTCGTAGGGAGTGACTCTCGTGTGCAAGTTTGGTACTAATCCCTCTAGAATTTTCCACGTGTATATAATAATGTATCTCCCGCCTGCGTTCTAGGGAGTGGTATAAAATAGTGACACAATGGAAAAATAAACACACAAGCAGTATAATGTAATATTTCATTGACAACGTTTCGCCCACACAGTGGGTTTTATCAAGTCACAAACAGATGTTTGTGACTTGATAAAGCCCACTGTGTGGGCGAAACGTTGTCAATAAAGGATCACATTATACTGCTTGTGTTTATTGATCTTCACCATTCTTCTTGGTATAGGACTGATGAAGCCACTGTGTGGGCGAAACGCTTACTCAGTAAAGATACTCAAGTGTTACACATGTGTCTAATTTACCCAAGAATAAGGCTGTCAAAGACAGTGTATCGAGACAGTGATCTGCCAGACTGATGGAGTCGATTATTGTTGTTGTAAATAAGAGGCAGTTTACCACACGGGAAAATTTACACAACGTGTTTGGTTGGCAGAGTGTCTGCACATACCAACGCATTAGTTTGCATGCGAACACTAACAACCTGATTGATCAAAAAAAATCTGTACTATGTACCAAAAATGGTGTCTCTGCCTCGCTAAACAGATGGAGTAAATCAAGAGAGGATATAGAGGTAGACCAAGAGGATAGAGGTAGACCAAGAGGATAGAAAGGAAGACCAAGAGGATAGAGGTAGACCAAGAGGATAGAGAGGCAGACCAAGAGGATAGAGGTAGACCAAGAAGATAGAGAGGTAGACCAAGAGTCTAGAGAGTGGTAAATTAAGAGGTGTAGAGCAAAAATGCAGTAACGTGAGGGTTGTAGCAGCGTGGATGGAAGGAGATACGATAACTACTGCTAAACACAAAGCGATTAGATAACCTTGTAGAGACGGTGGTGGTGGTGATAGCGAGAGCCATTTCTGGGAAGGTGTTATCACCAGTCAGCAGAGGTGCATTATGGGAAGACACGGTGGGAAGGGGTGGAAGGGGAGCCGGGGAAGGGGAGGAGACAAGAAATGGGGGGGGAAAGAAGAAGAGGAGGTAGGAGGAAAATGAGGTATATCAGGGGGAAAAGATCAAGAACATGCTGGTTTAAAGGACACATGTACAACTAATGCCACAATAAAATGTCGCATTAGTTGCACTTGTGTCTTTTTACCTAATATATTGTCGGTAATTCTACCAATATTATTACAAGAACAACAATAACAACAACTGACCAGGAACAGAGGCAGGAAAATATGGAGAAATTTAGACCTAAAAAGAATACAGGAAGGTAATGGTTTGGCAATAGAGTTGTAGATGAATAGAACAAACTCCCAGATAGAGTCATTAAACCAAGAACTTTGAATAGCTTCAAATATATGTTGAACGGGATGTGGGCCTGTCTAGCATGGACCAATAGACCAATAGTGTGGATAAATGGTTCAGAGAACCGACAAGTTGATAAATTAGACACATGTGCAACACATCGACTCCAGGCTGAGGGACTGATTACCTCAAACACCTTTTGATTTTCAATCATTCTTCTTTGTATTAGACTGATGAAGCCGCTGTGTGACGAAAAGTTGCCACAATAAAGATAACCATGTGTCTAATTTACCAACCTATGGTAGTGTTCCTTCATTCTTATGTTGCTAAGAATGTGGTTTTATCAAGACTTCTAGATCTGTGAGTAGAGGTTTAATGAAGTGAACCTGACGACCTTGGAGAAGAGAAGATGACGAGACATCACGATATACAAAATCTTAAGGGAAATTAATAGGTCAAATGGGGACAGACTGTCTGAATTAAGAGGAAGAGGATCAAGGGGACACAGGTGGAAGGTGAAGACACAGATGAGTCATAGGGATGTAAGGAAGTATTTCTACAGTTTAAGGAAGTATTTCTTCCGTTTCAGGGTAGCTGGAAAGTGGAATGACTTTGATGAGGCAGTGGTAAAGGCAAACTCAATCAACAGCTTCCTTCACTAAAAGTTCATCTGCTCCCTTAGCAGATGAACTTTTAATGGAATACTTGACGATATCCTCACTGCTTTACTGAGCTCAGGCAGACAAATTTCCACACTATGCATGTGACCCATCCTGTGTGATGGAATATAAAAGGAAACTATTATATAGAACAGAGTAGCAACACGCTGCTGTTGTTTTAAGTTTTGCTAAACAAACAAATTATCACCTTCCCTACAACTACACCTCCCCCCTTCTCTCCTCTACAACCCCACTTCCATCTTTCCCTACAACCCCCACTTCCATCCTACTCTCCTCCCTTTCCCCTCCCTCCTCTTTTAACCCGTTCATTAGAGAGCGGATGTAGGGAACAAGAGCAGCCGTGAACGTACAAAAGAACGCACCCACACGACCGTAATGTACCCTGCAGAACGTTCTCACTGTTTGGTTATGTAGCACATAGAGAATTTACTGACGGATTGTTAGTCAATGTTGTTATGTGAGGGGAAAGTGGAGGGAAAAAGGAGGTTATGTTGAAGAGAGGGGGGAGGTGGTGTTGGGAAGGAGGGGAAGATGGTGTTAAAGATAGTAGAGATTGTGTTGAAGGAATAGGAAAGTGGTGTTGGAGGGAGGGGAAGGTGGTGTCGAAGGTAGGGGAAGATCGTGTTGGAGAGAAAAGGGGGAAGAGGAAAGTCGGTAGAAAGGAGGTAAAGGAGGAAGTAAGGTATGCGTGTAATTACCTGGCTGCTTTCGGGGGCTTTAGCCTAAGTTCTTGAGGCCGATGACGTGATCCCAATGCATCATACCTTACTCTGAAGCTGTGCATTGTTTCAGCTCTCTAAACTGTTCTCTCTCAGTACTGCTTTGACAGTACAACATAAGTGCACACGCGTCTGCCCTCGTCTGTTCCTGTTGTCGGGAGTCAAAATTTTAGCTCCTGGCCCCGTTCATTAACTCCTAGCCCCAATCATACCTGTTCTTAAGACATTTTTTTTTTAAATTAGGTCATTGCACTTTCTGACCACCGTGACACTGAAGTTTTTCTCTAACATCCGTCTGGCTCACGAAGTCCAGTCTATCAAGTCCTCTTAGTAGCTTGTACGTCGTAATCATATCTCCCCTAGTTTCTCTATCAAATGTCATCAAGCTCAACTGTTTGAATATCTCAAAGATTATTTCCATCAGTTTCTGGACCAGTCTTGCTGCTAACTTTTTTTTCTAGTTCCCCGATACTGGCTGACCTACTTAGTATAGGGCCAGTAGGCCTGCTACAGTGCTCCTCCTTTCTTACGTTTTTGTGTATACGAGGTCACAGATGACTGCATTCCCCAATTATGCACTCGTCTCAGAAATTATTCAGCGTACCTCTGGTGATACGTTCCATACTATGCTAACCCCGTGGTCTCTCTGCGAGTGACGGTACTCGCCCTGAGGTCCTCAGTGAGTGACGATACTCGCCCTGAGGTCCTCAGTGAGTGACGGTGCTACACTCCCTTCAGGTCTTGCTTGAGTGAGGCTTGAAGCCTCTGTCCTCTAAGTATGTACTCAATTTCCGGTCTATTTTTCCTCCCCTCCCCCAATTTTCATAACCATTCGTGTAAGTATGGTGCGCGTGTGCTTACCTATTTTTTAATTACTCATTTGTAACTTCGGAAACACAGGTAATCTCGCGGTCGCCTATCACCTTTAAATGATCAGGTAAGTCTTTAAAGGTTCTAGCGGTTGTAGAACTTACTGTTTCTTCTTTAAGCTCATTCCGTTCCACCACACTGTGAAGACGCTTTCAGTGTATCACCCCCCCTCTTCATCTACCACACCCTATTCTTTTATCATCACCTCCACCACTATATCCATCACCACCTCTCCCTCCTCACCCATTCTTTCTCCTTCACTCGCTACTTCATCCATTACTCCCTCTTCCTCATAGCAAAGGGCCACTAACTCGTTTACATCTCAAGCATGAGGTCCCGGGTTCGACAGCCTTCCGGGCGAAACGTATGTGCAAGTTTTTGAAAGATGCTGTGTAGTGATCTCTCTCTCTCTCTTTAATTTAGCTAAAATCTAGTTTGGGGAAGGCCACCGGATGCTTAGGTATGAACGAGTCATTACGTGAGTCAGACCTGTGTCAGGAGACAGGGCCATCACTTGATTCAGACCCATGTCAGAAAACAGGGCCATCATGTCATTCAGACCCGTGTCAGAAGACACTACCTACAGGGTGTTCCGGGTGTCAACGCCTCCGCAGACCAATCCTTGATCTATTTCTTGACCAAGGAAACACCACGTACATCCCTGCACCTACACCGGGTGTCAGTCGGCAGACGTAGGTCGCATCTAACAAAACAGTTCACGAGCAAGTGTGTGTGGGAAACTCTAGCCCTGATGGAAGGAATTTAAGTACCGGGAGATAAAAAAAAAAGGTATGGACACAGAGCGAGGTATCTGATGATAATATATAAAAGATCTGCCAGCACCCTCTCGCTCTATCCTTCCCATGCCCTGAAGAGACGTCCAGATGCTCACCCCTCCGCCCCTTCCGTCCGCTTTTCCCTGCTGTCATGACCCTCCTCCTTCCCTACTATACCTTTCCCCAATCCATTCCCGTCATAACATCCTCTTTCTCCCCCCATCCATTGCGTCTCTGTCCCCCTTTCTCCCTCGAGACCTCACCCCTAACTCTTCCCCATTGTCCCTCCTCCCCTCTCGATGCCCCTTCATGTCCAAAGTGAACTCTCTTTCTCTCGCGCTCTCTCTCTCTTTTTAATTACCATCGTTAGGTACACGGATACCTTTTCCCCAACACTTAAATACTTCCAGCAAGTACTGGAGAGACGTCTGAGGGCCGATGGAAGGGTAAGGGGGTTAAAGAGAGGGGAGACAGGCGAGGACCTCCAAAATTATTTCATCACGTGGACGTGTACTCAGGTATTTGTACTCATGTATTTGTACTCAGGTATTTGTACTCAGGTATTTCTACTCGCTTATTTGTGATTCCAAAGCTCCTGGAGCCCTGATCTGGGACCGGGCTTCGGGAGCGGTGACCTCCGGAAGCGATTCTAAGTAAACTCCAGGTAGTCTTTCTGCTGACCGCTACTGAGTTCACTCTCTCCTGGCTCCGTGAGCCTTACCATACCTAGTCTTTAAACTATGTATGGATCCCGTCCCTACCACTTCGCTGTCTAAATCATGTTGTGTGGAAATGTTCTATGTTCGTTTACATCATCTATCTGTCTGTCTGCTCTCACTATGTTATGAATTCTGTCTATGGCTTTTTGTTATGTTAGGCAAGATTCGTCAGGTAACAAGTGTTTCCTGACGCTGATCTTAGTCATATGATGACCCGCCGTTGGAGCTTTTGGTCATCTGACCAAAGCCTTCCGCTGGCTTACCGGTCCACCCCTTTGTGATGTGCTGGTTTTCACTCTTTAGGCTTACAACAATATTAACCTCTCATAGTAACACATACTTATGTAACTATTCACGTCCCTTGAGTATCTGATGGGGGTCGAAGTCTGAAAAGAAACTATGAAGCTGAATTTGACGACCTTAAAAGAAGGGGAAAAAGGATACAAACCAAAATGCGAGACACAGAGGAGAGGGGGCATAGAATCTGGAAGCTAAAAACACAGATAAGAGAGAGAGAGGAGAGAGAGAGAGAGAGAGAGAGAGAGAGAGAGAGAGAGAGAGAGAGAGAGAGAGAGAGAGAGAATGATTCAGCTTCAAGTGCATTCTCATACAGATCACTTAAGTCTACCTGGAGGGTATTCCGGGGATCAACGCCCCCGCGGCCAGGTCCATGACCAGGCTTCCTGGTGGATCAGGGCCTGAACAACAAGGCTGTTACTATTGGCCGCACGTAGTCCAACGTACGAACCACATCCCGGCTGATCCGGCACTGACTTTAGGTACCCGTCCAGCTCCCTCTTGAAGACAACCAGAGGTCTATTGGCAACTCCCCTTATGGCTGGTGGGAAGCTGTTGAACAGTCTGGCAATGTTCGTTGCATATGTCCTCTTACCTAAAGTATTATGTACACCCGCACTGTGTGAGAGAAAGGAAGGTGTTAAAGGGGTTAAGGAAGGTGTTGAGGGGTTAAAGGGGTACTGAATGATCCATTTTTGAAAGTAATGAGCACTCTCATGAAACAGAGCTGATGAAAACAGCGACGGAGGGATGTTGAGGGGTCGGCTGGGAAAATGTCTGGGATTAATGACTCGTAAATTAAAACTTCCCCCCTTTTATAATCGGTAAATGTAAACACTTTTTAACTTATCCAAATATACTATTAAAAATCTTATCAAGGGTGTGCAGGAAGCTTTCTTGGTAGGAAGACGGCCTGTCAGCTGTGATAGGAGCCATCATGGCTTTGTTTTGGCGGGTGAAGACCAGGTGGTGCGCGTGCGCAGGGTGCTTGTTTACATCTCTGGGTTGCGCGCCAGCAGGGATCTGTGCTGCTTAGCACAGTTCTTTACTACTACCAATCATTGCTGAATCTCATAATGCGTGTGAATAGATAAAGATTGCATTAACATAAGGAACTGGGCACTATACTAAAAGGGGGAGGTTAACAAGTAGAAATAACAAAGAGGTGAAATTGAGGAGTGGGCACGTGCCCGCTTCCCTTCTGCCGTGGTGGCCCTAGGGGTGGGGGTGTTGAGATGCCACCTCTCCATATTCTATTATTTTATTCAAATTTTTATAGCCCTTGTCACTGTCCCAGGATATTTATTTTTTGGGGCCAAGATTTTTTTTAAATATACATAACCCACCCTAAGTGTATCCACATATAGATTCCTTAAGTGGCAATGTTTGTTGAGAGGTAGAACAAAGGAATCACTTAAAGTTAACAACAGTTCACTCACAAAGAGGCTATTACCACTTAAGCCAATCCTACAGTTCAACTTTAGTTAATCGGAAGTGGCTAATTTGCGACAAAAGCGGAGCGCCACATTCCTAACATTACTAAAGAGGTTGGTAATTACAGTTTTTTTTAATAAAATAAACTGCGACTGATTTCTACTGTATCTAACGGCTAAGCTTTAAATTATATGATATTAAAAGGACCCCAGTGGAAATAAGTCATTCTTGACTTTTTTTTTTTTTGGGGGGGGGGGCGGATATACTAGGTAACTTATATTATGTATGATAATCGGCCTTAAGTGCACCTATACCTAAATAAACTTACTTATTATCTGCGTTTCTCTGTCCAGTGTTTTAGTATTCGTCTATCCTGTCTTTCTTCGCTGCCTCTATCCTGTCTCTCCTTTTTCTTTCTCCTTTTATCCTTTTTTTCCCTAGTCTGTATTTTCCCCCTGTTTCCTGAGGGTATATACACCGAGAGTTGTGCATTTCTCAGCGTATATACGTAGAAAGAGATGATGCCGTTGATGATTATGTAAAGATGACAATATGCTATTGATGATGATAGTGATAATCATGATGATATTTTAGGAATAACACCTCAACTGCTGGGAACGCCTGGAAGCACTTGGCTTGTACTCGCTGGAGCGCAGGCGAGAGAGATATATCATATTCTACACCTGTAAAATCCTAGAAGGAATGGTCCCGAATCTGCACACAGAAATCACTCCCTACGAAAGTAAAAGACTTGGCAGGCGGTGAAAAATACCCCTAATGAAAAGTAGGGGCGCCATTGGTACACTAAGAGAAAACACAATAAGTGTCCGGGGCCCAAGACTGTTCAACAGCCTCCCACCAAGCATAAGGGGAATTACCAATAGACCCCTGGCTGTCTTCAAGAGGGAGCTGGACAGATACTTAAAGTCGGTGCCGGATCAGCCGGGCTGTGGTTCGTACGTTGGACTACGTGCGGACAGCAGTAACAGCCTGGTTGATCAAGCCCTGAGCCACCGGGAGGCCTGGTCGTGGACCGGGCCGCGGGGGCGTTGATCCCCGGAATGCCCTCCAGGTAGGTAGACCTAGCTGTCTTCAAGAGGGAACTCGACAGATTCCTCAAAAACAGCTCCTGATCAGCCGGGCTATGGTGCATATGTTGGACTGCGGGCTACGGGCACTAACAGCTTGATCGATCAAGCCAGGAACCAGGCCTGGTCCGGAACCGGGCCGCGGGGGCGGTGAACTCCGGAAGCGACTCCAGGTAAACCATTTGCATGGGGACCAGCGCTGAACGAGAGACACGATACAGGTACTGAAAAGCAAAGGATATTAATGCCCTTTAGAGATGCCGAATTTACTCAGCACTTTTTAGACGAAGATAGAATGGTCCAGAAGGCCAGTATTTAGAATTAACAAGGGGCATTTTGATTTAGAATGTATTTCATTATTCGACCAAGCAAAACAATGGTCTTGCAATTATTGACGGCTTCAAACTGAACACAGCAATCCACTGCCGTATACAGCAACCTACTGTCCGAGACATGTACTGTTTGCGTCTACATAAATAACCTTTCGGGGTCCTGTTTGATTTCTTGTGTGTGTGTGTGTCTTTTGTTTACTTTTTTATACATGGTTGATGAATGTGACGGTAACAATAGCGACGATGATGGTGAATATGATGAAAAAAAATCCTTAAAACAAAATTATTGTGTGAATTGTGTTATCAGTCACGTGACAGGCATTTAGACAGACAGGTATAAACCCAGAGAGGAATAATACGACAAAGACAGACGGAATGACAGAGAGAGGAACACAGACACAGACAAACAGGCGGACTTACAGAGAGGAATGAACAGACAGATATAATAAATACATAAAGGGTTAAAAAGACGGAGACAGAGTGAATAACAGACAGAAAAAACATAGAAATATACAAACAGGAAGACTGACACAGACAGGAAGACTGACACAGACAGGAATAGGCAGACATGAATAAATAGACAGGAATAGACAGATAGGCATAAATAGACGGACAGGAATAGGCAGAAATAGACAAGAATAAATAGACCGTCAGGAATAGACTGACAGGAATAAATATATAGACAGGAATAAATATATAGGAATAAATATATAGGAATAAACAGACACAGCTATAAAGAACCTTAACTCTTCAATACCCTGTATAAAGAGAGTTATTCAACCAGTGATCCTCCTTCAAGTGATCCTCCTTCAAGTGATCCTCCTTCAAGTGATCCTCCTTCAAGTGATCCTCCTTGAAGTGATCCTCCTTGAAGTGATCCTCCTTCAAGTGATCCTCCTTGAAGTGATCCTCCTTGAAGTGATCCTCCTTCAAGTGATCCTCCTTCAAGTGATCCTCCTTCAAGTGATCCTCCTTCAAGTGATCCTCCTTCAAGTGATCCTCCTTCAAGTGATCCTCCTTCAAGTGATCCTCCTTCAAGTGATCCTCCTTCAAGTGATCCTCCTTCAAGTGATCCTCCTTCAAGTGATCCTCCTTCAAGTGAAACTGCTTCAGCCACTGCCACTGCCTAGCTCTCCACTTGTGGATTACTGAGAGAAGAATTGGATTAATGATTGTAGTGGGATTCATGATGGGATTACTTAGCCACTGGGCAGTGATGGAGGGGGATTTAACTAGATAATGTCCACTCCAGCAGCTGTTGCCTCGGTCTCATCTCTCCTCTGCTTCCCACCCGGGTTTTGTGTATAAATATTTTTTGCATTATTTTTTGCCATCTGGCTTCGAATTTTCCCATAGAGATATTCACACACACACACACACACACACACACACATACATACATACAACAGGCCTAGTGTCTAATCGACATGTGCCTAGGACAAAATGGTAACTAATTAACACACATCTCTTTCGCATCCTTTCTTTTTCCCTTTCTCCCGTCACTCCCCGCCCCTTTCTAAACCCCTCACACCCTTCTCCTGGAACTTCCTTCCTTGTCCCTCTATAAGAGGGAAGCACAGCTAGCTAGCTATAGTTCCCACTGCTGATGTGTCCAGATCAGCTAAATAATACACAAATACTCCTGCCCCATTACCCATCCAGTAATTCCCTCATCCTCTTCTTTTCCCCTTCTTTATCTTTTCCCATTCTTCCGTATCTTTCCTTATTCTTCCTCCCTTCTGTTCTTCCCTCCCTCTTCTCCGCCACTACTCCTCTCATCGCTAACCTTCTTATGTTAAATCAATGATTTATTGATGAACCGAAATAAAGTCACGAGGAAAAAAGGGTACAAAAAATGTTAGGTTAGGCTAAGTTATGTTTCGTTAAGTTAGGCTACGTTGGGCTAGGCTAGATTAAGTTAAGCTACGTTGGGCTAGGCTAGATTAAGTTAGGCTACGTTGGGCTAGGCTAGATTAAGTTAGGTTACGTTGGGCTAGGCTAGATTAAGGTTAGGCTGCGTTGGGCTAAGCTAGATTAAGTTAGGCTACGTTGGGCTAGGCTAGATTAAGTTAGGCTACGTTGGGCTAGGCTAGATTAAGTTAGGTTACGTTGGGCTAGGCTAGATTAAGGTTAGGCTACGTTGGGCTAGGCTAGATTAAGTTAGGCTACGTTGGACTAGGCTATATTAAGGTTAGGCTACGTTGGCCTAGGCTAGATTAAGTTAGGCTACGTTGGACTAGGCTAGATTAAGTTAGGCTACGTTGGGCTAGGCTATATTAAGGTTAGGCTACGTTGGCCTAGGCTACATTAAGTTAGGCTACGTTGGGCTAGGCTAGATTAAGTTAGGCTACGTTGGACTAGGCTAGATTAAGTTAGGCTACGTTGGGCTAGGCTATATTAAGGTTAGGCTACGTTGGGCTAGGCTAGATTAAGTTAGGCTACGTTGGGATAGGCTATATTAAGGTTAGGCTACGTTGGCCTAGGCTAGATTAAGTTAGGCTACGTTGGGCTAGGCTAGATTAAGTTAGGCTACGTTGGGCTAGGTTAGATTAAGTTAGGCTACGTTGGGCTAGGCTAGATTAAGGTTAGGCTACGTTGGGCTAGGCTAGATTAAGTTAGGTTACGTTGGGCTAGGCTAGATTAAGTTAGGCTACGTTGGGCTAGGCTAGATTAAGTTAGGCTACGTTGGGCTAGGCTAGATTAAGTTAGGCTACGTTGGGCTAGGCTAGATTAAGTTAGGCTACGTTGGGCTAGGCTAGATTAAGGTTAGGCTGCGTTGGGCTAGGCTAGATTAAGTTAGGCTACGTTGGGCTAGGCTAGATTAAGTTAGGCTACTTTGGGCTAGGCTAGATTAAGTTAGGCTACGTTGGGCTAGGCTAGATTAAGTTAGGCTACGTTGGGCTAGGCTAAATTAAGTTAGGCTACGTTGGGCTAGGCTAGATTAAGTTAGGCTACGTTGGGCTAGGCTAGATTAAGTTAAGCTACGTTGGGCTAGGCTAGATTAAGTTAGGCTACGTTGGGCTAGGCTAGATTAAGTTAGGCTACGTTGGGCTAGGCTAGATTAAGTTAGGCTACGTTGGGCTAGGCTAGATTAAGTTAGGCTACGTTGGGCTAGGCTAGATTAAGTTAAGCTACGTTGGACTAGGCTAGATTAAGTTAGGCTACGTTGGGCTAGGCTAGATTAAGTTAGGCTACGTTGGGCTAGGCTAGATTAAGGTTAGGCTACGTTGAGCTAGGCTAGATTGCGTTAGGCTACGTTTAAGCTAGGCTAGATTACGTTAGGCTACGTTAAGCTAGGCTAGATTACGTTAGGCTACGTTTAAGCTAGGCTACATTACGTCAGGCTACGTCAAGCTAGGCTACATTACGTTAGGCTACGTTAAGCTAGGCTAGATTAAGGTAGGTTAGATTAAGTTAGGTTAAGTTAGGCTTGCCAACACTATGTTTAACCATAAGCAAATGTGTCTTTTTTTACCTATATTTGTTTTATTTACACCTGCCACGCAGCTGTGTGAGAGTGACGTGTACAGCTCTTTGAATGTATGTATGTATGCATGTATATATGTATGTATGTATGTATGTGCATGTATGTATGTGTGTGCATGTATGTATGTGTGCATGTATGTATGCATGTATATATGAATGTATGTATGTTAGTTACAGGCTGTGAAAGACACTTGGCAAATGTGAGAACTCACCTATTTATTTATGGTTGCAGGGGTCGAGACTCAGCTCCTGGCCCCGCCTCTTCACTGACCGCTACTAGGTCCACTCTCTCTCCCTGATCTATGAACTTTATCATACCTCGTCTTAAAACTATGTATGGTTCCTGCCTCCACTACATCACTTGCCAGACTATTCCACTTCCCGACAACTCTATGACTGAAGAAATACTTCCTAACATCCCTTTG
The DNA here is from genome assembly GCA_009830355.1 of Cherax destructor. NCBI lineage: Eukaryota > Metazoa > Arthropoda > Malacostraca > Decapoda > Parastacidae > Cherax > Cherax destructor. The sequence goes on from WNWK01000019.1 coordinate 1,200,041, forward strand.
ACTCATCGGTGTGTGTGTGTGTGTGTGTGTGTGTATGTGTGTTTTCACGTATTTATGTACGAAAAGAACAATAACAACAACAACAACAAATAAGAAGATGAAGAAGATATTACAAGATACAACACAAATACATAAAAAAACAACAAATAACAATCAATAGGAGCAAGAACAGAGTCCAACACCTTGCTTAAGTAAGGCACACAAAGCCAGTAACAGGCGGTCCACCCCTATAATGGACCGCTCCTCCAGCTGGTCCATGACACTGTCCAACACGTGCCCCGCTGTGTAAACAAACACCTGGGCACGTGTCAGCCAATTACCACCCTCTCATTGGCTGCCCACAAAAGGTGTCCGCCCCGCTGATTGGCTGACGCTGCAGGTGGCCGCTCGGGACAGATGGTCGCACCTGATTGGTTGGGAAAGGCGGCAGATGGCGCGTGAGCATCGGTCGGCATTGGTGGAACGGGGCAGCTGGTGGGACCTGATTGGCTGGAAAGGCGGCAGATGGTGCTAGGTGACTGGCTAGGTGTCAGGTGACTGAATAACGAGGTTTCACCTGCTTTATAAATTCACCCTTTAAGGTGGTGCCTTGACGCAGGTGAAGGGATCTTGATTTAAGTAAATGAGCAACCTTCCCCCCCCCTCTACTTAGGGTCAACCCTAATTAACTCCCAATCCATAAGCACTGTGTGTGTGTGCTCTTTAAAACTCTTTAATCGAGAGGAGAGAGCAATAAAAGAGAAGTGGACGAGAAAAAGTTTAGATACACAACTGAACGTATCTTTTACCACTACCAAAATCACCACCACCAACACCACCATCACCACAATCACCACCATCACCACAATCAACACCACTAGCAACTATCAACATTTACTACCATCCCTAGCATTACCAATAGAATCACCTTCGACTTCTTTTAGCACGAATATTATGAAGACAATTTCATTTTTTTATTTAGCCCTCTATATTAAGTAAATTAATGTAATTACGGACATAAACAACCTACGTCGTGGACAAGCGAACTTCACAACATATCTTTGATATACCTTTGAAGGTCTTCGAGAGTTTTCCTACTCCCGCAGCCCGGCCCTAGGCCAGGGTGGTCTGGTATGGAAGCAACTAAGACTGTGGTGCTTAGGATGTACAGCGGGCCGGTACTTATTAACCCGGAAATCTGGTCCGAAAGTGGGGCCGTGAAGGGGGCGGTGACCCCGGAATTAGTAGGATATAAGATTCATCAAACTACTACCACTTCATGTCTTCCTTCTGGTGAATCAAGAGCCCTTCACCAGCATCAAGGATCCTCTTCCTCTATGAAGGGAAGGCGCAATATTATGCAGTGTCAGAAACAAAGGGGTGTTTTTGCCCTTTATTAGGGCGAAGTATGTCAGCAGGTGAGTGAAGGTCACCCTCCATCCCGTGACAAACAGATAACGGCCGGGCAAGGGATTCAGTGTGGGATTCAAGGTGCAATTTATTCTATATTTTACAACACTGAACTCTTACTTTAATCAAGTTAAAATAATAACACTGTCATAAATACCTGAAACAGTGTTGATCCGTACTGTTTATAGAGCTGAGGATCCACATTATAATAGGGTAGCAGAACACTGCTGTGTCCAGATCAGCTAAATAATAAACAAATACCCATGCCCCATTACCCATCCAGTAATTCCCTCACCCTCTCAGGCCTCACCACCACCACTAAAGGTCAGGCCTAAAAGCACAAATTATATAATAAGTTCACCTGACATAGGTTACGTGATGTAAGCTGGGTCCAGGAAGTAGGTCAGCTATAAAAATTATTCAACATATTAACCACCATAATTATATAATTAACTGGGAAAGCGCTACTATTTAATACAGTACATAATACAATCCAGTGCAAAAAAACAAAAATCCTCGAGTAAGCTACGAGTGCTTCACGACCCAATTTCAACATCTCTCAAGGCCAGGAGAAACCTGACGCTATAACCACCATGCTTTGGAGTTGTTTACTCATAAATTTGGCTCCTGACCTTCTTACTCCACTTAACCTATTTCGTAGATGTGACTTACATCATGTGACCTAGGTCAAGTGTACTCACCTATCTGTAATTGCAGAAGTCGAGTCACAGCTCCTGGTCCCTGTGTGTGTGTGTGTAGTTCACACAACAATCAACTAACGCGTACAGGTGGTAACGTCTGGAGCTAGAGAGAGGGACCGTAAAATCTGGGTCAGCGTTAGCACTGAGCCAAACACTATCCTAGTTAAGTGAATCAACGTATTGTTGGTTTAGAGAGTGAATCAACGTATTGTTGGTTTAGAGAGTGAATCAACGTATTGCTGGTTTAGAGAGTGAATCAACGTATTGTTGGTTTAGAGAGTGAATCAACGTATTGTTGGTTTAGAGAGTGAATCAACGTATTGCTGGTTTAGAGTGAATCAATGTATTGTTGGTTTAGAGAGTGAATCAACGTATTGCTGGTTTAGAGAGTGAATCAACGTATTGTTGGTTTAGAGTGAATCAAAGTATTGTTGGTTTAGAGAGTGAATCAACGTATTGCTGGTTTAGAGAGTGAATCAACGTATTGCTGGTTTAGAGAGTGAATCAACGTATTGTTGGTTTAGAGAATGAATCAACGTATTGTTGGTTTAGAGAGTGAATCAACGTAATGTTGGTTTATAGAGTGAATCAACGTATTGCTGGTTTAGAGTGAATAAACGTATTGTTGGTTTAGAGAGTGAATCAACGTATTGTTGGTTTAGAGAGTGAATCAACGTAATGTTGGTTTATAGAGTGAATCAACGTATTGCTGGTTTAGAGTGAATAAACGTATTGTTGGTTTAGAAGTGAATCAACGTATTGTTGGTTTAGAGTGAATCAACGTATTGTTGGTTTAAAGAGTGAATCAACGTAATGTTGGTTTAGAGAGTGAATCAACGTATTGTTGGTTTAGAGAGTGAATCAACGTATTGTTGGTTTAGAGAGTGAATCAACGTATTGCTAGTTTAGAGTGAATCAACGTATTGTTGGTTTAGAGAGTGAATCAACATATTGTTGGTTTAGAGAGTGAATCAACGTATTGTTAGTTCAGAGAGAGAGCCAACATATTGTTGGTGTAGGTAAGCAGTTTCCCCAAATCCCTTCGTAAATTTTACCTCCCTTACACTCCAATAGCAGATCAAACCACTTGCTTCCACTCACTCCGACAGAAATGGCCAGTTACCAAATATTTACTCGTGAAATACCTGTGGCCGGTTTCGAGGTTCCTCTCACCCCTACAGCCCGGCTAGCGGCTATACTTCCATGCTGAATGCCTGATCAAACAGACTTGTGCTGCCAAGGAATCGTGAACCTGACGCATCTAGTGAATTCAAGGAGGTTGAAACACTACACAACAAGGGCATCAAGGAAGCTACATTTCTTCCCAAGCACTCACTGGGTATGAAGGATCTCTCCCCAGACACTAGTGGGTATGAAGGATCTCTCCCCAGACACTAGTGGGTATGAAGGATCTCTCCCCAGACACTAGTGGGTATCAAGGATCTCTTCCCAGACACTAGTGGGTATCAAGGATCTCTCCCCAGACACTAGTGGGTATGAAGGATCTCTCCCCAGACACTAGTGGGTATCAAGGATCTCTCCCCAGACACTAGTGGGTATCAAGGATCTCTCCCCAGACACTAGTGGGTATCAAGGATCTCTCCCCAGACACTAGTGGGTATCAAGGATCTCTCCCCAGACACTAGTGGGTATCAAGGATCTCTCCCCAGACACTAGTGGGTATCAAGGATCTCTCCCCAGACACTAGTGGGTATCAAGGATCTCTCCCCAGACACTAGTGAGTATGAAGGATCTCTCCCCAGACACTAGTGGGTATCAAGGATCTCTCCCCAGACACTAGTGGGTATCAAGGATCTCTCCCCAGACACTAGTGGGTATCAAGGATCTCTCCCCAGACACTAGTGGGTATCAAGGACACTATCTCTCTCTCCAGCTTTTCATTGAAGGTTGAGAGACAAGGTGATACAATCACCTATGTAAACACCTCAGAGAACAGTAATCAGAGGAACACATCATGTGCTACACCCAGGACAATCAGAGTAGCACATAATGTACACACAACGTGCTACACCTAAGACAATCCCTCCTCAGTGCGAGCTTGGGAGCCTCAGGTTTCAGTACTCCTGCTCCTCTGTGAACCCCATTTGGCCAGCGTGTAAAAATAAACGAATAAATATATAAATATCAGTCATACTTCACTTTACACCCTTTCCCATCCTTCTTCTGTTCCCTGAGATATCCTGTTGCTTCTACGCCGTCTTTCTCAACCCTCTCAGGAATCTGATTCACATAAGAAAAAACGCACAGATGTTATGGTTTGTCAGCGTATTATGCTTCCGTTATCAATTTGGGTTGAACGTGTGTCACTCTGAGGACGGGGGGTGTTCCCAAAATAAATCAGGGGCAGAAACATTGGGCGTGTTTCTTTACACCTGTTGTCTATGTTCCCCATCAGTAAAATGGGTACCTGGGTGTTAGTCGACTGGTGTGAGTCGCATCCTGGGACACTGACCTAATCTGCCCGAAATGCTCAGCATAACAAGGGACTTTATATATAGTAGTATGTCATTGATGTCAGCTAGGCCTGTATACCTTGTACATGTACTTGTAGTAAATAAAGATATTATTATTATTATTATTATTATTATTATTATTATTATTATTATTATTTATTGGAGGTATGTTTTAAAAATCAATATTGCATGAAGAGCTAAAAGGCAGAATACCGTGACTCGAAAAATAGTGGCTCCCTCACCTTCGTGTGTTAGTGTGACTTGTAAATGGTCCAAGTCGGACCGAAACGTCGTCATAAGCAACTCTCTCCTATGTGAGGGTTCTTTGAGTAATATTGTATATTTTCCGAGAAGTATATTACTCTCTATGTATATGTGGTGAGAGCAGAAGTGTAT